>CM064501.1:18293816-18381316 GCA_032716605.1 Paralithodes platypus | reverse complement strand
AGCAAGGCCAAGGCCATAACCGAGCGCCCCCACAGAACCCTCCCTGCCGACCACAATAAAGCCTGGGTGACCGAAGCCACTCCATGGCGGGGAGCTGAGGAGGGTGCGGAAACGCCCGGGAAACCAAAGACCCACCGAGGGCCCTGTACCCCTCAGCAATTATGAAGAGAAAGTTGAGGGGCAAAGGAAAAATGTGACGCTTTGGCTTCCAATCTTGGTAGATTGGGAGGTCAATCCACGGAAGAGACGCCGTCACTTGAGATCTAGAAAATATATAAGTAAAAGGAACAGTCAGACTAAGCTATGGGTATGGCAGAGATCGCTCAGTTCTCACTCTGATAGACAAGCCCATCACCACATGACTAGAACCCAATCCTCTCAGCATCAGCTAGGAAAGGCCAGGGTAAATAAGGTCAGTTCCTTCATCCCTTAATCCAAGAAAAAAAAACATTTAAACCAGTATTTCCAATGTTATAATGTTTTATGTGTTCAAAGTATTACATTGTATATGGGACAGAATACAATTAGCGAAGTACAATATTATGCATATATCCTTACCTCCATTCCAGCGTCGTAAGTCTTGTGTGGCATGTGTTTGTCGGCCAAAAATATCATGCTTTTGAATCCAAACCTCTGGCTTATGTAGGTGTCATCGGCTCCATTGCCAGATTTCTTCTCCTTTGTTTTTTTAAGCTCCCTTCTGAATTATGTAATTAAGTTTATAATTTTGTTTCTGGTCTCAACCCTCTCCACCTTCATATTTTCGGCGATGTATCGCCATGCATCGGCCCTCTTAAATTTTTGTTAATAATGAACGTGGGTGGGATCCCACAGTAGATTGAACCTACGGTAACAATCAATTAAATGTACAGTACCGTCTGTTCCCTGGTCCAACCCATTATTGCTCCGTAGTCCTGAAGCCGCCGTTGTTAGTATGAGTGTGTGTGTCTGCCCAGATGTTTCACAACCACGTTGACTCGTCCAAACCAGGGTTACCAACATATCGTCTACAAAGTTGTACCAACATGTCTGCAACTTTGTCTCCTTTACAACTTAACAACTTGTTGCCTACAATGTTGTGTGATGTGTTGTCGACATGTTTTGTTGCCAGTGTGGACGCACCATAACCTTTACATATTAGAAACAGAGTAGAGGAGTGGAAGAGTCGTGCACACCCAGGCTGGGTTTATGTAACTGGGTGAGCAGGGTCTCCGACAGGAGTTGTGTGACTGTGTTTGGGGCAGTGGTGAGAATTGAAAAATCGGAAGTTTTTATGGGGTGATCAGATGATTCAGAGTGGTTTCGAATGGCAGAAAAGGAAGGATTTGAAAGAGGTCGGTTAGTTCTAAATGACCTACCCCGATGCTCCGAGATCCTGGCGGTGAGATGTCTCTTGGACTGACCAATATAAGTCGTATTGCATCGACTACATTTAAAGGAGTACACCACCGAGGACTGTAGAGAATCGGGGATTCGGTCTTTAATTTTAAAGAAGTGAGACAAAGTTTGGGGAGATTTGAATACCACTCTCAGTGATATTTGCGGGTAATGTTCACGAATCAATTTAGCGACTTTATTTCGAATTGAATATGATTTGTTGCCTAGAAATGGGATAGTGAAATAAACAATGGCTTTCTGAGCTTTAAGGATCGGAGTTGAGGAGGTTCTTAATTTATTTAGTTGCTTACCAATCAAGGTATTTGTGAAATTTATTGGAAAGCCATTAAGTTTCAGTGTTTTACGTAAGAATTCAAATTCGAGGTGGACGGACATGTAAGACGAACATATATGGTAGGCTCTGGTGACTAAAGTAATAATTAGATTTTTCTTATATTGTATGGGAATGCTAGAATTAAATTTTGTTGTAAGTCCTGTAAAGGTTGGCTTTCTATATATAGAAGTACTAAATGAGCTATTCTGTTTTTCCACTAGAACATCTAAAAATGGCAATTTATTGTCTTCCTCTGTCTCGCAAGTGAAAGTCATGTTTTTGTGACTCAAAAGTAAACGTAATGAAGCCATAAAATACTTATCTTCTGATCTAGCTACTATTTCCAATTGGGGTAGAGAAAACCTTGTTGCATTTAATGCTTCCAAAACTCAATTTATCCATCTTACTACCCGTCAGGAACCTCCAGAGGACTATCCCTTATTCTTCAATAATACAAAAGTCAACCCTTCATCTTCCCTCAAAGTTCTCGGTGTCTCTTTTTCTTCTGCTCTCTCTTGGAAAGACCATATTACCAGTCTCGCTAAGGCATCATCCCAGAAGCTGGGTGTGCTCAACCGCCTCAAGGGGTTCTTTACCCCTGTGCAGCTTCTTGCTCTGTACAGGGGCACAGTGCATCCTTGTATTGAGTATTGTTCACATGTGTGGGGAGGATCCTCTCACACCGCACTCCTAGATAAAGTAGAAAGGAAAGCCTTTCGTATCATTAACTCCCGTCCACTCACCAACTCTCTGCAATCTCTCTCTCTTCGCCGCAATGTTGCATCTCTCTCGCTATTCTATCGCTACTACAATAATCAGTGTTCCTCGGAGCTTTCCCAGTGTATACCACCTCCTCTACGTAGGGTACGTAATACCCGCCTTGCAACACAATCCCACCCCTACTCTGTGCAACTCTCCAACCCAAGAATGAAACACTATTCTCAGACTTTCTTCTATTCAACTGCTGAGCTCTGGAACTCTCTCCCAGAATCAGTCTTTCCCTCTTCCTATGACTTAAATTGCTTCAGACTCCGTGTGTCCAGGCATTTTAGCTCGAGCGTCCCTTGATTTCGGCCCTGTCACTCTTTGAAATCTGTGGGAGGCACTCGTTGCAGGCAGTTATGCCTTTTGTCTCCCTCATTCACATAGAAAAAAAAAAAAAAACAGAGCGCGCGGCGGTTGGCGGGGGGGGGGGGTTCGCATTTCATTGAGGCGAAAACATGTAATTTACTACTCATTTTGGCCCAACCGTGTACCGCTTCATTTGGACCGCAACATTTCGGCGGGTCTGTGAAATAGTAACCTTCATTATAGGTGAAGTTGGTCTTAGAAGAGTGAAATGTAAAAAGTATAATAAAATAAAAAGGCGTAATAATGGTACCTGTATATATCATCATTGGGTATAATGATAACAATTGATAGTAAATTTATTAATACTAATATACCCTTATATGGGTATTTTATTATGGGCATTAACTTTTCCTACCCCAAATTATTTCTACAAATGGAGGACGGAGGTTGTGTTTCGCCTCCGTTTGTCAAGCTCGTCTGTCTGTCTGTGAACAAGATATCTCACAAAGCTGTGAACCAATGTTTTACGACAAATGGTGGCCAGATAGGATATGCACCAAGGAACAAGTGATTCAATTTAGGAGGCGATTCGAATCATATGTCACACTGGTGTCATAGTTGTGCATTTATAATTATTTATGACAAAACCAGCATAGACAGAGGTATACGCTCGACCGAGTGCCCCTCCAATATAACATTTAGTAAATTATCATATAATATAATACACAATTTCCTTAGTGTTTTATAAGCACCAACAATAACTTAGTGTTTTATAAGCACCAACAATAACTTAGTGTTTTATAAGCACCAACAATAACTTAGTGTTTTATAAGCACCAACAATAACTTAGTGTTTTATAAGCACCAACAACAACTTAGTGTTTTATAAGCACCAACAATAACTTAGTGTTTTATAAGCACCAACAATAACTTAGTGTTTTATAAGCACCAACAATAACTTAGTGTTTTATAAGCACCAACAATAACTTAGTGTTTTATAAGCACCAACAATAACTTAGTGTTTTATAAGCACCAACAATAACTTAGTGTTTTATAAGCACCAACAATAACTTAGTGTTTTATAAGCACCAACAATAACTTAGTAATCATTATTGTACAGGTCCTCAAGCTGGTTTAACACTAACCCCAACCACCCTCTATGTCCACCCATAGAACGCCAGGTTAACACAATCTGCTCCGACGTCTTATGGCTATATTGTGACAGTTTCTTCAAGTATTAGTGAGGATGTTGGTTGGTTTTGAGCAATGTATTTAACAGTGCCCCCTAGACTAACACAAAACGCCTTCCCAAACTTCCTTGAAACTTAATAAATGCTCCCAGACCCCTTCCTGCTAAATTAGTACATTTTTCGTTAAATAAATATATCTTTGTGCTACACGAATTTATATCCCGACTCTGGGTTCAATGGGAATCTATGGATTTGTTTTTATTCAATAATATGTCTCTTCTACAGTATGATCGGTACTTCATTTTTCTTCTACTCCATATCCCGATCTTTGACATCGATATATCATTGCCAACTGCTGGTAGATAAAATTATGAGGAATTAGCCAATATAAAAGGTAACACGGTTTCACGTGATTGAAAGGGTTACGGTAACACGCTCTACAGGGGCGTCATAACGCTCCTTGGTGCCGCTAGAGGAGCGGCGAACACATCCAAAGGTAAGGCCAAAGGGACACACTGATAGTATCTACTGTTTATATTAAGGGAAGCTTATCGTTATTATTATTATTATTTATATTAAGGGAAGCTTATCGTTATTATTATTATTATTTATATTAAGGGAAGCTTATCGTTATTATTATTATTATTTATATTAAGGGAAGCTTATCGTTATTATTATTATTATTTATATTAAGGGAAGCTTATCGTTTTTATTATTATTATTTATATTAAGGGAAGCTTATCGTTATTATTATTATTATTTATATTAAGGGAAGCTTATCGTTATTATTATTATTATTTATATTAAGGGAAGCTTATCGTTATTATTATTATTATTTTGTTATTTTTTATTATTATTATTACTGTAGTAATAATACTTAATATCAATGTTCTACTAGGGTAGGAATAATTCGACAGTTGTTTGAAAGTTCGAGTTTTTATTTAACAAACTCCCAAGGAAACCATAATCCGCATAGCAACTGATTCTCTGTTCGGGTCAAAATGGGTTCAAACTGAAGGGTTGAATACCTACGACTGCTCAGTATAGATTGCACTTCAATTGTTACGTTCCCGTTACTACCTATCTGGACAATCGCTATTCAGAGTGTTGACTCATTTCGACAACGAGCCAAAGGCACATCACTATATTCACAATGGTTGACAATACTATAATCTAATTTTCCCTCAATGTGTCCTTGAATCACTTTAACAATATTAGGACCTATTATTTGATCAATGTGTACTCTAATCACCTTGACAATATCAGAAACATTTATTCCTTTACATGGGATTAAATCACCTTAACAATATCAGAAATCATTATTCAATTACATGTTCTTAAATCACCATAACCATATTAGACACGATTAATAAATCAATAGGTATTTACAATAACTTGACCATACTATATAATAGTAAACTATTCAATAAATACGTCCTTAACAATGCTAAAAACGACTACGAAATAATTAGGTTTCTATATCACCTTGATAATATAAGAACACTATGTCCATATATCACCTAAACAATGTTATAAATTATTTAATCAAATGCATCCTTAAAGCTACTTGAATAGATATTTACGCACAATCGAAAGCATACTGTCGATGAGGTGAATATCTAATTAATAAATGCATTTTCCTTGTAACAAAAAGAGTGTTTCCATATGGTTGGGAATGAAGCCCTTTTGTAACTATTTATCCAGCTAGGTATAGCCTATTTTGCAAATCCTACTTCTTTATGCCACCTGCTTTGTGGACATCATACCCTTTTTCCCTTAGTCCTAGACTCCCGGAGAACTGGGCATATGTGCCTTGTCTCAGTTACATAAGTTCAATCACCTATCTCCCCTCTAGTATTTATCCCGAAAACTCCCAGTTAATACATACATACAACATACAATGGTTTAACGCCATATTTCCATTACATTTGTAACGGCTCAGACGGGTTGCCAGTAGTTGGAGTGTACTGTAGTACAATAAAGTCCTGCCACAGCACTGCCCCACCAAGTCATCACTGTGGCTGATGTTGATATAGTGCTAACCGTGCCTCAGCAAGACTCAACAGAGTCCCCCTGCAGCACTTGCACCTGCAGTATCTGCAACCACACCAGCCTTAACAGTGTTACAACAAGACAGCACCATAACAAGACTACTGTATATTAGGCAATTTGGACTATAGAACTATCTTTTTACATAAATCCCTATGAGATCCTGTACTATTGTTAGCTAACTGGCTGGATGCCTTACTAACAAACAGCTAATCTCTCAACACATCATCTCTTTATTGCATCAATTGTCTAATAATTTTCTTATTGATTGTCCTATAAGCACACACATATTTTATTGTTAGAACACAAGAGCTCAGTCCAGCATTTTCTTTTTGGTAAGTCTGTTCGGGCCCTTAAGGGTCCTTTAAAAAGCATGAAGGGGAATCTCTTCTTTCTTCTTCACCACTTCAAAGCTGGCCAATACATCTGGTCCATCCGCTCACTACCATCCACCACTTATTTACTATCTCATATCACTTGGCTAATTGTGTGTAAGCAAGCAATATGTCTGCAGGCGTCCAGTAGGTGTACCTGTGCCGAGGGTGGGAGGTGTACTTGATCCCGGCTCGTCTTGTATTCAGTAGGGCTCGGGTGCTGGTGGTCAGGAACAATCTTGGTTTTTATCTCCCCATGGGTGCCAAGGTGGGTAAGTGGTGCGTTTCTGTTAAGAGAGTGCCAATGTGTCCCGGGCGAGTGCCCGTCTGTCTGACTGTTTTTTTTTTGTTAATGGTTGCAGCACCCAAGTGCTACGCGGGCCTTCTGCCTTAGGCAGGCCCACCAGTGTTGTGGTGTCCTTTTATTTGTAGCTGCTTGTATGTCTTAAAGGGGTTAGAATAATGTTTTGCGTGTTTGAAGAATCTCTTGTTGTGAACTTTGTTCTCCTTGAGGTTGTTTGTTGCTCGTTCTTCTTCGTCTTTGTCTCGTCTTGTTGGAGAGGTTTTCGTAGGTACAAGGCTTGTCGTCTGGTTGTGATGTGGATGGCTGAGGCTCGGGAGTTGCAATTGGTGCTGCCTCCTTGGCTTTTGCTGGTGTTGGTAACAGCCATTCCTGGTATTTTGCTTCTTCTTCTGGAACTTGTGTGTAGAGGTCGATGACTGGTGTTACTGTCAGGTTGCAGGCAAGTTTCTTGTTCCATCTCTACCTCCCCGGCAGGAGAGGCAGGAGGGCTGGGGCTTTCTTCAGGTGTTGGTGGTGGTGGTTTTGCTTCATGCTGCCTCTGCACAATGCTCCTGCTTAGAGGTTGAAGCAAGTTGAGGCGCTTGGATGGAGTTGTTCTAGGCCTCAGAGCTTGTGTTGGGATGAGCTCCAAGGGCCAGGTTGGTTTGGGTGTTTCAGGCCTGGGGAAGGCAATGGTGAAGAGGTTATTCACCTCCAGGAGGTCTTTCAGACAATCTCTGAAGAAGTTGTGGTCCCCACCAGCAAGAACCATGGCCGTTGTGACAACAATCTTGATGATATTGGATTGGTCACATGATGGCTGGCCACAGCCTGCTGATGGGAAGTCAATAATTTCTTTGTTTTCCTCCTTTTTTCCCCAGGCATGCCTGGAGCCTTTCAGGGTTGCCCCTTCAGGCCCGGAGGGAATATAGGAAAGATGAGACAAGTAATCAAATTTACCCCAGGATACTTCAGGCCCAGTAGCCCACCTCCCTATATACCGCTAACCCATGCAACGAGGCCCTGTGATTGGCTGAGCCGCGCGCCTGGGCAGGTAGGTCTATGACGACCCGGTCGCTTTGAACAGCAGAATTACCTACCTGCCTGTATTCATCCCCTTAATATCTTCCCGGGAGCTTATTTGTGACGTTCTTCAGTGGCTGACGGGAGTAAGAAAGGCACCAATGTATTAGAATGTTTGTTACCGGGATTGAAAATACGGGTGTGAACTGAGGGTAAGTTATGAGCCGGGCGTTTGGGAGGTGATACCAGGCGAGTGTTTTGGTGCATCGTAGGAGGCCTGTGATTGGCCGAGAGTGCAGAAGTGCCAAGGTGTTCCCAGAGACAACAAGTAAAGGGCAAATGTTGCTGGCACACCTGAGTTAATCCCGTCTTCTGATTGGCTGACGGGATTACTCCTTCACCTATCATTATTATTATTATTACTATTTTCAGTTTTCTCCCTAGACTTATGAGGCTAGCTGTAAATAAATACCCTCAAGACCACCCTTTGAGGTAAATTTGTAAATATTTCGGTAGAAAACCGGTTGAATCCTCCTAAATTACAGGCTTGCTATCGCTCTCCATGAAAAAAATGTATACCTAAATGGCACACAAGGTCTTGAAATTTATAAAATTAAATGGGGCGAAAGGTCTTGAAATCGCGAAACTAATAGGGCGAACGCCTAATAATCTATAATAATAATGAGGCTAAGCATGAGGGGAAGGAGGTCTAGAAAAAAAAATATAATCCTTTTCTGATATACAAATTACGATGCCCTTCGAGAATATCAACACGGTTTTGAGAAATATAGATATATTCCAATAAAGTTCATGTATGGTATATCCTACACTTTCATTTATATATAAATATAGATATATTCCAATAAAGTTCATATATGGTATATCCTACACTTTCATTTATATATAAATATAGATATATTCCAATAAATATAGATATATTCCAATAAAGTTCATATATGGTATATCCTACACTTTCATTTCAACTTTTTGAAAACCGGCGATATAATTCAACATAGATTTTCAAAATATTAAAGCTTAAATCTGACTTTATAATGATTTTAGTTCGATATCACCCTTAACCTCTTCTCGACCGCTGACGTCTTAACCCTTTATGCTACCACAGATCTTTCTTAAACTGCACAATATCGAATATACAGTATATATAGCTGGAATGTAATTGATAATACGTCGCAGGTACAGAAGGGGTTAAGGGGATACATTTATGTTTTAATTTACTTATCTATTTATTTATTTGTTTATAGTTTTCCTTCCTAGACCTCCATCAAGCTTTAAACAAATATCCCAAGGATCCCCCTTTGAGACAAATTTGTACATCTTTGGTTCTGCCTGTTCCTTCAAAATTCAAGGCTTGCTATCGTTCACCAGGAAAAAATAAACACTTAAATGGCACGAAAGGTCTTAAAATTCCATAACTAAAAAAGCGAACGTCTTAAAATCTCAAAAAGAATGAGGCTAAACATAAGGGAGAAGGAGGTCCAGAAAAAACACCCCAATAAGTGATACGAGAACTCAATGACCAAGATAACTATGGAACGAATACCTCCACAACAGTTAAAAGATGGTGTTGTAGATTATATTTAAAATTACAAACCCCTTTGGTGGTACTGATTTTACCCTGGCCCATGGGCACAATCGACCAGAAGAAATCGTGAACCCTTCATTCTTATATATATATATATATATATATATATATAAGAGAGAGAGAGAGAGAGAGAGAGGGGGGGGGGTAGGAATAAGTCTCCGTTCCAACAGGAGATAGCCAAATTCAGATTAAAACGTAACACTATATTTTGACTGTACAGGTGAGAGTGGTTAAGTACAGGTAAACTAATTAGGCACAGATGTATAGCAAGAGTCATTGATAAAAGCACATCATTAATAGTTAAGTCGTATCAGGACATTAAATAATCAATGTACTACATAATTCATATTATCACACCAATTAAGGTTACCCACAAATTAACTTACAAATAATGAATTACATGTGGTACTCCAAGGATTCAAACCTAAGATACTCACACAGAAATTCTGCGCACTAACCATTACGCTATCAAGACAGCTAAAGGTTTATGCCTACGATATATTATCCATTCTTGAATAGTGGATATCAATCTAAGCATGTACATATACCCAAATGCACTATGATAACCTAATGATTACACGGATAGAAGGGCAATTGATGGGGCCCTTAACCTCAAGGAAAAGCTTCGCTAGGAATTACTCCTGAACCTCATTAAATTCATATTATCATCAACCCACCTATTCACTTACAAATAAATCTAATTGATGAAATCAATTAATTAATGAATAAATGTGGTACTCCAAGGATTCTAACCTAGGATACTCACACCGAAATTCAGCGCACTAACCATAACGCTATCAAGACAGTTTTAACAGATTATGGGCGAGCGATAACTAAGGGGAGTCGGCCTTCGGCCAGGACAGTTTTCTAACGAATAATGTACTAATTTAGCTTGAAGGGGATCTGTGAGTTTTTCTTGTTTATAGTTTGGAGAAGGTCAATTATCTTTTGTTTATTTTTTTATTTTTTTTTATTTTTTAGGTTGAAGGGGTCTGGAAGAGGCATTTTTTACATTTGATGTTGTAGGGGCAAAAACAAAATAATAGTATATAATAATAATTATACAAATGATAAAAACTAGCAGGGGTACCCGGCGTTGCCCGGGTTTAAATTCTACTACCATAATCACCATCATCAATCACTACTACCACAAGGCCAGACCTATGAGAGGTCAGTATGGAGCTCAGTGGTCTGGTTAATCTGCTCTACATAACTAACTACTACCACAATCATCACAATACTACTACTACCATTATCACCGGCCTCAACCTCCCTGTGCCTCATTAAACGGCGACCTCGATTTCGGCCGCTAAATGACCTCCGATTTTGGATCTGACCTCATCCGTACCACCATTTTGGGGGGCTGCGAACAACTTTCGTTCCATACACCTTTTCGATCGGAGGCCTTCTTCTGCCCCAAACGGCAATTTTTTCATTTTTGTTTTCTTCTTCAATTTCGGACTCGAAACGACCTCCGATCGTGGCCTCTCCCCCTCTATGACCTGACCCAGGTCAATTGACACCCACATGCAAAGCTTCAGCTCCCCAGGTCCAAAACTGCGGCCGCCTATTAAGAACACACAGACAAACCGACACACGAACTGATTTAATAATATAGATAGAAATAAAATAAAAATCCTTCATGTGAATACCAAGTTATCATTATTAACACCATATTTCGGTTAAAATTATCTTAATAGCAAGGGAATCAGGATGGGAACATGACAATTTACCATCAACTGAAAATATAAAAACTATAAACAGATGCCTGATTTACGACCAGCTCTGAATAGTCTAGGTTGGAATAAAATATACTCAGGAAAGTTAATAGTTGACAGAATGAATATAAACACCATATGAGGAGGAGCACTTTGTTAATGAATATAAACACCATATGAGGAGGAGCACTTTGTTAATATAAACACCATATGAGGAGCACTTTGTTAATATAAACACCATATGAGGAGGAGCACTTTGTTAATATAAACACCATATGAGGAGCACTTTGTTAATTAATATAAACACCATATGAGGAGGAGCACTTTGTTAATGAATATAAACACCATATGAGGAGGAGCACTTTGTTAATATAAACACCATATGAGGAGGAGCACTTTGTTAATATAAACACCATATGAGGAGGAGCACTTTGTTAATGAATATAAACACCATATGAGGAGGAGCACTTTGTTAATGAATATAAACACCATATGAGGAGGAGCACTTTGTTAATATAAACACCATATGAGGAGGAGCACTTTGTTAATGAATATAAACACCATATGAGGAGGAGCACTTTGTTAATAACGTTTGGCATTTAGCTTTATCAGACCAATGAAACTCTATGCGAAACGTTGTCAATAAAGTGGTTCTCCTCGCATGGTTTTTATATTTATTCTGCGTCCCAGTCAACAAATATCGGTATGAAGAGTTATTGTATTGCCTTTAATCCCTTGTGTACCAGCGACGTCTTTTTAATGATATTCTAACTATATTTAGATGATATTGTGCATCTTGTAAAGAATCAAATCGAGCGAGATATTGTGAAGCCTGTAAATTGCTGGAGGACCTTTTAAACAGAATAAAATCGTCTAATAAGGAGCCAGAATAAAGTTAAAAGGACAGCACCGGTACTGAAGGGGTTAACAATTTACTCCTATGAAGGTACCATATTTATGTAATAATACACCCATTGATTATAAGGATAGAAGAAAGGTAAAGCACAAGGACTTTATATCCTATTAATAGGTTTAGCAATGTGTGTATTATAGGGGATTTTAATTTTCCGAATATTGATTGGCAGCATCAAATCGGCGACTCAGATTCAAAAGAGTTTATTGAGGCGGTACAGGATAGTTTTTTATTTCAATTCATAGACTCGCCTACTAGAGGTAATAATATCCTCGATTTAGTTCTCAGTAATAATGAACAAATGATAAATAATGTAGAGATAGGAGACCAACTAGGAAATAGTGATCATAAATCAATTTATTTTAACATACAATGGACAGGAAAGGCTAAAGAGAATACGACACTTATCCCAGATTTCAGAAAAGCCAATTATGGTGGATTAAGACGAGCCTTAAGAGTCGATCCTATGGTTAAACTATTAAGTGGACCCAGGTGCGCTAATGAACATACTCTCTCTCAGATACCTGTCTTAACTCAGGATAATTTGACAGCTACATATAATAATTTTATTTCTTCACTCCACAATGCGCAAAATAAATATATCCCCAAAAGAAAATTTAGATCAACACAGAACCAACCCAAATGGATGAATAATAGACTATTAGACCTTCTAGGAAAAAAGAGAGGAATATATCGAAAAATAAAGAAAGGCGAAATTCACCTACTTGCTTACTATCAGAATCTATCAAGAGAGGTTAAAAAATGTATAAGGACAGACAAAAGAAATTATGAAATCAGGATAGCCAATGACTCAAAAAATAACCCTAAGGCTTTTTACCAGCTATATAAATCTAAAGTTAGAGATAAAATAGGCCCCCTTAAAACTTCGATAGGAGAAATGACAGAAAATGATTTAGAAATGTGCAGTACATTAAATAGTCAGTTTCTATCCGTTTTCACTAATGAAAATTTGGCACAGATTCCAGAAGTCCGTAAGGTATATAGAGATAGTATAGAAAATAGGTTAAGTACGGTTACTATAAGTAGAAATGATGTGCTTAAGGAAATTGACAGACTGAAACCTCAGAAATCGCCTGGTCCCGATGAGGTATATGCCAGAGTATTAAAAGAATGCAGAGATGAGTTAAGTTACCCATTAACATTTCTTTTTAACAATTCATTAGAAACAGGTTTAGTTCCAGAAGCTTGGAAGCTTGCAAATGTAGTTCCGATTTTCAAAAAAGGTGATAAATCAATAGCATCCAATTACCGTCCCATTAGTCTCACTTCAATCATAGGAAAGCTACTAGAACATAAGAACATAAGAAAATGGGAGTCTGCAGAAAGCCGATTGGCCTAAGCAAGGCAGATCCCTGTCCCACACAACCCCAATTCAATTACAAAGCCCCATTATAGGCTTCACACTCTAATACCCTGAGGATCATCTTACCAAAACGGTTAGAGATTAACGCAGGATTATGGAGGTCTGCAGAGCGCTGATTGGCCCAACCCGGCTGATCCCCCTTCACACCCAACCCCTCTCGTCCATATGCTTATCTAATTTTATCTTAAAGCTCCCTACAGTTTTAGATCCCACTATAGCACTTGGTAGTCCATTCCACCCATCTACAACTCTGTTACCAAACCAATACTTGCCTATATCTTTTCTGAAACGAAATTTATCTAATTTGAAACCATTGGTACGAGTTCTTTCGCTATCACTGAGCTTTAGTACATTTGCCATGTCCCCTTTGTTAATCCCACTAACCCACTTGAACACCTCTATCATATCCCCTCTAACTCTGCGTCTCTCTAACGAATGTAAACCTAATTTCTTCAACCTTTCTTCATACGAAAGATTTCTAATATTATGGATCATTTTTGTCATTCTACGCTGTACTCTCTCCAATGAATCTATGTCCATTCTGTAATAAGGACACCAAAATTGGACAGCATAATCCATGTGGGGTCTCACTAATGACAAGTAAAGTTTTAAGATAACATCAGCAGTTCTGTTACTCACACTCCTAGAGATGAACCCGAGAATCCTGTTTGCCTTATTACGAACGCTTATACACTGTTTTCTAGGCTTCAAATCATTGCTAACAAACACACCTAGATCTTTCTCGCAGTCTGAATTTTCTAATTCTAAATTAGCTAGTTTATATTTAACATTTGTTTGCATCTTCCCTATCTTTAATACCTTGCATTTGTCAATGTTAAACTTCATCTGCCAATTTACTGACCATTCATGTAAGGTATCTAGATCCCTTTGGAGGCACTCTATATCGCTATCTGAATCAATTGATCTCCCTATTTTAGTATCGTCTGCGAATTTACTTATCCTACTAGTTATACCTAAATCTAGGTCATTTATGTATATAAGAAACAACAGGGGACCTAATACCGATCCCTGGGGGACACCACTTTTGACTGCTCCCCATTCTGACTTGGTACCATTTATGCTGACTCTCTGCTTCCTACCAATTAGCCATGACCTAATCCATCCTAACAACGCCCCACCTATTCCATGTGCCTCAACCTTTCTCATCAATCTCTCATGAGGGACTCTGTCGAAAGCTTTACTGAAATCTAAATATATAATATCATATGACTTGTCATTATCTACTGCTTCATATACCTCTGAGAAAAAACTAAGCAAATTAGTAAGGCAAGACCGTCCCTGAGTGAATCCATGCTGAGAAGAATTGATTAAGTTAAATGTTTCTAAGTGGTTTCTCATTTTCCTAGCAATAATTGACTCTAGTAGTTTTCCTATGATTGAAGTGAGACTAATGGGACGGTAATTGGATGCTATTGATTTATCACCTTTTTTGAAGATCGGAACTACATTTGCAAGCTTCCAAGCTTCTGGAACTATACCTGTTTCTAATGACTTGTTAAATAGAAATGTTAATGGATAACTTAACTCATCTCTGCATTCTTTTAATACTCTAGCATATACCTCATCAGGACCAGGCGATTTATGAGGTTTCAGTCTGTCAATTTCCTTAACCACATCATTTCTACTTATAGTAACCGTACTTAACCTATTTTCTATACTATCGCTGTATACCTTACGGACTTCTGGAAACTGTGCCAAATTTTCATTAGTGAAAACGGAAAGAAATTGACTATTTAATGTACTGCACATTTCTAAATCACTTTCTGTCAATTTTCCTATAGAAGTTTTAAGGGGACCAATTACATCTCTAACCTTGGATTTATATAGTTGGTAAAAAGCTTTAGGATTATTTTTTGAGTCATTGGCAACCTTAATTTCATAATTTCTTTTTTCTTTCCTAATATCCTTTTTTACCTGTCTTGATAGATTCTGATAGTAAGCAAGTAGGTGAATTTCGCCTTTTCTAATTTTTCTATATATTCCTCTCTTTTGTCCTAGAAGATCTAATAGTCTATTATTCATCCATTTGGGTTGGTTCTGTGTTGATCTAAATTTTCTTTTGGGGATATATTTATTTTGCGCATTGAATACTGACTTGATAAAATTATCGTATGTATCTACCAAGTTTGACGTCTCCTCCTGACTTAAGATGACAGGTGCCTGAGAAAGGATACACTCATTTGGACACCTGGATCGACTTAATTTTTTGACCATAGGGTCCGCTAACAGGGCTTCTCTTAACCCACCATAATTGGCTTTTCTGAAGTCAGGTATTAATGTTGTATTCTCTCTGGTATTACCTTTCCATTGCATATTAAAATACACAGAATTGTGATCACTATTTCCTAGGTGGTCCCCGATTTCTACACTATTTATCATATGTTCATTGTTACTGAAAACTAAATCGAGAATATTATCACCTCTAGTTGGCGTATCTATGAATTGAGATAAAAAACTATCTTGTAC
This sequence comes from Paralithodes platypus, assembly GCA_032716605.1. Taxonomy (NCBI): domain Eukaryota; kingdom Metazoa; phylum Arthropoda; class Malacostraca; order Decapoda; family Lithodidae; genus Paralithodes; species Paralithodes platypus. Next base: position 18,365,511 of record CM064501.1, on the reverse strand, counting down.
TACCTCAATAAACTCCTTTGAATCAGAGTCGCCTATTTGTTGCTGCCAATCTATATTAGGGAAATTAAAATCCCCCATAATGCACACGTTGCTAAGCCTTGATGCTATTTTAATTTCCTCCCATAATGATGTTCCGTCATTTCTACTCATATTTGGCGGTCTATACATAACTCCAATAACTAAAGTCTCACTACCTTCGTTAACTTCTACCCAAACACTTTCATTTTCATTATTTACTCTAATACCTGATTTAGTACAGCTTTTTAATGAACTCCTGACAAACACTGCTATACCGCCACCCCTCTTACTTGTTCGGTCATATTTAAACAAACTATATCCCGGTATATCAAACTCTGCTAAAAAATGCCTGGTTTCTGTATTAATCCATGTTTCAGTTAGCGCTATTATGTCTATATTTTCTTTGCTAACCAGTGCTCTAAGTTCGTTCATTTTGTTACATAAACTCCTGCAATTTGTATAAAAAACACTCAAACTATTACTTGTATTTGCAACTATTTTTCTATTGTTTTTAACTAATTTATTTTTACCTGTTGAACTACTGGACCTAGACGGAACATCTACGCTATCAGAATGTTCGTTATTACTATCAATTTGATGTGGCTGGGATTCTATTTTACTTACACACCTATGGTTTATTAACAAAACCCCGCAACAAACTTGTCGAGTGAGCTGGCTAAGGTCGAAACTCCTAGTCGAGAGAGATGTACTCCATCCTGGGCATACAGTTCATCCTTACCGTAGAAGAGGGTCCAGTTATCCAGGAATGGAATAGTATTTGCCTTGCAATACTTCTCCAGCCGGCTATTTACACCAATAGCCCTGGAGGACCATTCCTTCCTTACCCCTCTTCTTGGTAGGATACTGTGTACCACAGGAACTCCACCCTTCTCCTTGATCCTCTCCAACATTTCCAACAACTTACTAGAGTCAATTATTGCTAGGAAAATGAGAAACCACTTAGAAACATTTAACTTAATCAATTCTTCTCAGCATGGATTCACACAGGGACGTTCTTGCCTTACTAATTTGCTTAGTTTTTTCTCAGAGGTATATGAAGCAGTAGATAATGACAAGGCATACGATATTATATATTTAGATTTCAGTAAAGCTTTCGACAGAGTCCCTCATGAGAGATTGATGAGAAAGGTTGAGGCACATGGAATTGGTGGGGCGTTGTTGGGATGGATTAGGTCATGGCTAATAGGTAGGAAACAGAGAGTCAGCATAAATGGTACCAAGTCAGAGTGGGGAGCAGTCAAAAGTGGTGTCCCCCAGGGATCGGTATTAGGTCCTCTGTTGTTTCTTATATACATAAATGACCTAGATTTAGGTATAACTAGTAGGATAAGTAAATTCGCAGACGATACTAAAATGGGGAGATCAATTGATTCAGATAGCGATATAGAGTGCCTCCAAAGGGATCTAGATACCTTACATGAATGGTCAGTAAATTGGCAGATGAAGTTTAACATTGACAAATGCAAGGTATTAAAGATAGGGAAGATGCAAACAAATGTTAAATATAAACTAGCTAATTTAGAATTAGAAAATTCAGACTGCGAGAAAGATCTAGGTGTGTTTGTTAGCAATGATTTGAAGCCTAGAAAACAGTGTATAGGCGTTCGTAATAAGGCAAACAGGATTCTCGGGTTCATCTCAAGGAGTGTGAGTAACAGAACTGCTGATGTTATCTTAAAACTTTACTTGTCATTAGTGAGACCCCATATGGATTATGCTGTCCAATTTTGGTGTCCTTATTACAGAATGGACATAGATTCATTGGAGAGAGTACAGCGTAGAATGACAAAAATGATCCATAATATTAGAAATCTTCCGTATGAAGAAAGGTTGAAGAAATTAGGTTTACATTCGTTAGAGAGACGCAGAGTTAGAGGGGATATGATAGAGGTGTTCAAGTGGGTTAGTGGGATTAACAAAGGGGACATGACAAATGTACTAAAGCTCAGTGATAGCGAAAGAACTCGTACCAATGGTTTCAAATTAGATAAATTTCGTTTCAGAAAAGATATAGGCAAATATTGGTTTGGTAACAGAGTTGTAGATGGGTGGAATGGACTACCAAGTGCTATAGTGGGATCTAAAACTGTAGGGAGCTTTAAGATAAAATTGGATAAGCATATGGACGAGAAGGGTTGGGTGTGAAGGGGGATCAGCCGGGTTGGGCCAATCAGCGCTCTGCAGACCCCCATAATCCTGCGTTAATCTCTAACCGTTTTGGTAAGATGATCCTCAGGGTATTAGAGTGTTGAGCCTATAATTGGGCTTTGTAATTGATTTGGGGTTGTGTGGGACAGGGATCTGCCTTGCTTAGGCCAATCGGCTTTCTGCAGACTCCCATTTTCTTATGTTCTTATGTTCTTATTAATACCCAAGATGTTTTACAGTACCGGTATGGTTTAAGTTAGTCTGTTATGTCAGCCCAGTACCGGTACCTATGGTCACCAATCCATCCATAATAATACCCAAGATGTTTTACAGTACCGGTATGGTTTAAGTTAGTCTGTTATGTCAGCCTAGTACCGGTACCTATGGTCACCAATCCATCCATAATAATACCCAAGATGTTTTACAGTACCGGTATGGTTTAAGTTAGTCTGTTATGTCAGCCTAGTACCGGTACCTATGGTCACCAATCCATCCATAATAATACCCAAGATGTTTTACAGTACCGGTATGGTTTAAGTTAGTCTGTTATGTCAGCCTAGTACCGGTACCTATGGTCACCAATCCATCCATAATAATCCCAGGATCGATACCACCTATAATCACAGGGGCTGACTGATACCTGTAATTATGGTTAACCTTTTTAACCCTTTCAATATTAGGATTGTTGTTAAAGTTTATTGTGGCTATCATTACACTGCACTCAGTAGGGTGCATACCTCCGCCCACTGTTTTTGTTTTATTATTATTATTTGTTTGTTACCAATAATATCATAGGCTTAAATTTTCTTCTGGATCTGGGTTCCAGGATATGATCCGGATCGCCTCTTAAATTTAATCACTTTTTCCTTGGAAATCGGTTCACAGCTTTGTGAAATCTTGTTTACAGACAAACGGAGGCGAAAACCTAACCAGCTTCGTTGGCGAAGGTAAAAAAAAATAATTATATATATACATATCAAAAAGAGTATGCAAAAGGCATGTACAATCATATGGTGATGGGCTGGTCTATCAGAGTGAGAACTGAGCGATCTCTGCCATACCCATAGCTTACTCTGACTGTTCCTTTTACTTATATATTTTCTAGATCTCAAGTGACGGCGTCTCTTCCGTGAATTGACCTCCCAATCTACCAGATTGGAAGCCAAAGCGTCACATTTTTCCTTTGCCCCTCAACTTTCTCTTCATAATTGCTGAGGGGCACAGGGCCCTGGGTTTGGCTTTGGTTTCCCGGGCGTTTCCGCTCCCTCCTCAGCTCCCCGCCATGGAGTGGCTTCGGTCACCCAGGCTTTATTTGTGGTCGGCAGGGAGGGTTCTGTGGGGGCTCTCGGTTATGGCCTTGGCCTTGCTCGGGGACTTGGGGCTGTTCGGCCAGGCAGCTTGGGGAACAACAACAACAACAACAACAATCGTTGGGTATATTGATGGTGATTTACTTTATATTATCTTCGTATCAGATAGCTTAATGACCGCCAATATACCTCTACATGGGTAGATTATTAGGCTATGAACACTTTAACTTCCCTTAACATACCCATAACATTAGTAGGTTGTCACGTGTATACAATTGGTTATTAATTATCCTGATACGACTTAATTGTTCATGATATGGTTATATGCTGTACACTGTAAATAATGAAGGATATATAAAGGGTATGATAAGAGATATATATATAAGATCATTGGGTATAGTGATTGTGATTTACCTTTCTATCCTTGTATTAAATTAGTTTATTACTACCGACGTACCTTTGAATGAGTAGATTATCATGGAGAGGTTACTTCCCTTTAATACTCAGCTATCTATTGATGGAGACCTTACACCCCTTTACGAAAGTGGCCGCCACATACACAAAACGCCCCCAAGTGGACCTGTATTCCGTGAGGAAAATCCTGTGTCAGTTTATTTAAGGATTGACCACTCAACTTAAGGTCCATCCAACTCCGAGGCTCTCTATGAATGTTCAACAGTTGTGGGTGGCTAGTCCATCCACCAACCTGCTTCACCCTTGGGGGGATTATGCCGTGTTTTGACACTTATATCGGACTATCATTAAATTATTTTATACAGCTTAGGAAGGATCTGTGAGAATTACATGTGTATAGGATATCTCAACTAACCCTCTGATTTCGCTATACCCTTACCTAATCTGAATAATATTTCGCTATACCCTTACCTAATCTGAATAATATTTCGCTATACCCTTACCTAATCTGAATAATATCGTCTATATTTCGCTATACCCTTACCTAATCTGAATAATATCGTCTGATAATAGCCAGAAAATAGAAAAGCAATACTTCATCGAATCTCAACATTTTGTTAACACCTTCAGCACGATGACGTAATTTACATTATATTTTGGTTACCATTAGACGATTTTCTACAGCATATATTCAACATCTAGGACTCAAAGGGGTAAATAATATCTCCAATAAGCCCTCTGAATAACATAGGTCCTTCATAACTCATTCAGTACCGGTGACGTCCTGCTTATTATATTCTGACAACTAATATAAGATTTTATTCAGCTAAGAAAGGACGTCTACCAGTTAAAAGGGTACAGACTATCCCAATTCATCCATTAACCTACCCTATATCCTTCCTAAGCTTCATTAACCCCTTCAGACTTATATGACGCAGAGGTTGCCAGATTAGCAATAATAAATAGTTCTCTCACTCTCATAATTACCTCTCCAAAATTAGTTTTCTGCCCACAGCTAACTCAAAGACAACTGCCGAAGTTGAAGTAACTAAACTAAAGGTTTCTAAATACCACTGATGGTAACAAAGGCTTTAAAGTATCCCTAATCGGCTCAAAATCGCGTCATATGTCGGAGAGGGTTAATATAGTCTAAATGTAGCCGAAATAATATTAATAAGACGTCATCGATACTGAAAGGGTTAAACTGCATAAAATCGTATAAATATGACCAAAATATAAATTAATTAGGCGTCATGGTGCTGTAAGGGTTATTGGACAAAGGCATATATATGCATTACGGTCCTTATGCACTGGTGTTTTTCTGGACCACCTTTCTCCCTTATGTTTAGTCCCATTAGTTTTGCGATTTAAAGAAGTTTGTTCCATTAGTTTGGCGGCCTTTAAGGGCGGATGGGTAGTTTTTGTGGTCCCCCTTCTTCCTCATGTTTAGCCCCATTAGCTTTCAGATTTTAACCATTTCACGCTTTTATGACGCAGAGGTTGCCAGATTAGCAATAAGAAATAGAGTTCTCTCACTCTTATAATTACCTCTCCAAAATTAGTTTTCTGCCCACAGCTAACTCAAAGACAACTGCAGAGGTTGAAGTAACTAAACTAAAGGTTTCTAAATACCCCTGATGGTAACAAAGGTTTTAAAGTATCCCTAATAGGCTCAAAATCGCGTCATAAGCGTGAAAGGGTTAAGACGTTCGGCCAACTAGTTTGGCGATTTTAAGAAATTTCGCCCCATTTCTTTGTCATTATTAAGACTGTCATATAGGTGTCGATTATTAAGACTGTCATATAGGTGTCGATTAAGACTGTCATATAGGTGTCGATTAAGACTGTCATATAGGTGTCGATTATTAAGACTGTCATATAGGTGTCGATTTATTAAGACTGTCATATAGGTGTCGATTATTAAGACTGTCATATAGGTGTCGATTATTAAGACTGTCATATAGGTGTCGATTATTAAGACTCATATAGGTGTCGATTATTAAGACTGTCATACAGGTGTCGATTATTAAGACTGTCATATAGGTGTCGATTATTAGACTGTCATATAGGTGTCGATTATATAGGTGTCGATTATATAGGTGTCGATTATTAAGACTGTCATATAGGTGTCGATTTATTAAGACTGTCATATAGATGTCGATTATTAAGACTGTCATATAGGTGTCGATTATTAAGACTGTCATATAGGTGTCGATTATTAAGACTGTCATATAGGTGTCGATTTATTAAGACTGTCATATAGGTGTCGATTATTAAGACTGTCATATAGGTGTCGATTATTAAGACTGTCATATAGGTGTCGATTATTAGACTGTCATATAGGTGTCGATTATATAGGTGTCGATTAAGACTGTCATATAGGTGTCGATTATTAAGACTGTCATATAGGTGTCGATTTATTAAGACTGTCATATAGGTGTCGATTATTAAGACTGTCATATAGGTGTCGATTATTAAGACTGTCATATAGGTGTCGATTTATTAAGACTGTCATATAGGTGTCGATTATTAAGACTCATATAGGTGTCGATTATTAAGACTGTCATATAGGTGTCGATTATTAAGACTGTCATATAGGTGTCGATTATTAAGACTGTCATATAGGTGTCGATTTATTAAGACTGTCATATAGGTGTCGATTATTAAGACTGTCATATAGGTGTCGATTATTAACACTGTCATATAGGTGTCGATTTATTAAGACTGTCATATAGGTGTCGATTATTAAGACTGTCATATAGGTGTCGATTATTAAGACTGTCATATAGGTGTCGATTATTAAGACTGTCATATAGGTGTCGATTTATTAAGACTGTCATATAGGTGTCGATTATTAAGACTGTCATATAGGTGTCGATTTATTAAGACTGTCATATAGGTGTCGATTATTAAGACTGTCATATAGGTGTCGATTTATTAAGACTGTCATATAGGTGTCGATTATTAACACTGTCATATAGGTGTCGATTTATTAAGACTGTCATATAGGTGTCGATTATTAAGACTGTCATATAGGTGTCGATTTATTAAGACTGTCATATAGGTGTCGATTATTAAGACTGTCATATAGGTGTCGATTATTAAGACTGTCATATAGGTGTCGATTATTAAGACTGTCATATAGGTGTCGATTATTAAGACTGTCATATAGGTGTCGATTATTAAGACTGTCATATAGGTGTCGATTATTAAGACTGTCATATAGGTGTCGATTTATTAAGACTGTCATATAGGTGTCGATTTATTAAGACTGTCATATAGGTGTCGATTATAAGACTGTCATATAGGTGTCGATTATTAAGACTGTCATATAGGTGTCGATTTATTAAGACTGTCATATAGGTGTCGATTATTAAGACTGTCATATAGGTGTCGATTATTAAGACTGTCATATAGGTGTCGATTTATTAAGACTGTCATATAGGTGTCGATTATTAAGACTGTCATATAGGTGTCGATTATTAAGACTGTCATATAGGTGTCGATTATTAAGACTGTCATATAGGTGTCGATTATTAAGACTGTCATATAGGTGTCGATTATTAAGACTGTCATATAGGTGTCGATTTATTAAGACTGTCATATAGGTGTCGATTATTAAGACTGTCATATAGGTGTCGATTATTAAGACTGTCATATAGGTGTCGATTATTAGACTGTCATATAGGTGTCGATTATATAGGTGTCGATTAAGACTGTCATATAGGTGTCGATTATTAAGACTGTCATATAGGTGTCGATTTATTAAGACTGTCATATAGGTGTCGATTATTAAGACTGTCATATAGGTGTCGATTATTAAGACTGTCATATAGGTGTCGATTTATTAAGACTGTCATATAGGTGTCGATTATTAAGACTCATATAGGTGTCGATTATTAAGACTGTCATATAGGTGTCGATTATTCAGACTGTCATATAGGTGTCGATTATTAAGACTGTCATATAGGTGTCGATTTATTAAGACTGTCATATAGGTGTCGATTATTAAGACTGTCATATAGGTGTCGATTATTAACACTGTCATATAGGTGTCGATTTATTAAGACTGTCATATAGGTGTCGATTATTAAGACTGTCATATAGGTGTCGATTATTAAGACTGTCATATCGGTGTCGATTTATTAAGACTGTCATATAGGTGTCGATTTATTAAGACTGTCATATAGGTGTCGATTATTAAGACTGTCATATAGGTGTCGATTTATTAAGACTGTCATATAGGTGTCGATTATTAAGACTGTCATATAGGTGTCGATTTATTAAGACTGTCATATAGGTGTCGATTATTAACACTGTCATATAGGTGTCGATTTATTAAGACTGTCATATAGGTGTCGATTATTAAGACTGTCATATAGGTGTCGATTTATTAAGACTGTCATATAGGTGTCGATTATTAAGACTGTCATATAGGTGTCGATTATTAAGACTGTCATATAGGTGTCGATTATTAAGACTGTCATATAGGTGTCGATTATTAAGACTGTCATATAGGTGTCGATTATTAAGACTGTCATATAGGTGTCGATTATTAAGACTGTCATATAGGTGTCGATTATTAAGACTGTCATATAGGTGTCGATTATTAAGACTGTCATATAGGTGTCGATTATTAAGACTGTCATATAGGTGTCGATTATTAAGACTGTCATATAGGTGTCGATTTATTAAGACTGTCATATAGGTGTCGATTTATTAAGACTGTCATATAGGTGTCGATTATTAAGACTGTCATATAGGTGTCGATTTATTAAGACTGTCATATAGGTGTCGATTATTAAGACTGTCATATAGGTGTCGATTATTAAGACTGTCATATAGGTGTCGATTATTAAGACTGTCATATAGGTGTCGATTATTAAGACTGTCATATAGGTGTCGATTATTAAGACTGTCATATAGGTGTCGATTTATTAAGACTGTCATATAGGTGTCGATTATTAAGACTGTCATATAGGTGTCGATTATTAAGACTGTCATATAGGTGTCGATTATTAAGACTGTCATATAGGTGTCGATTATTAAGACTGTCATATAGGTGTCGATTTATTAAGACTGTCATATAGGTGTCGATTATTAAGACTGTCATATAGGTGTCGATTATTAAGACTGTCATATAGGTGTCGATTTATTAAGACTGTCATATAGGTGTCGATTATTAAGACTGTCATATAGGTGTCGATTATTAAGACTGTCATATAGGTGTCGATTATTAAGACTGTCATATAGGTGTCGATTTTTTCTTGGCGAGTGAAAGCGAGCCTGCAATTTAAGAGAAACCGGCCAGGACATTTTTCTATCGAAAAATATACAAATTTATCTAGAAGGGGGATCTTGAGGGTGTTTTCTTAAGCTTGATGGAGGTCTAGGGAGGAAAATAAAGAAAACAATAAATAGATAAATATATATGCAAATAAATACACCCATCCCCCCTCAAGACCTTTCACCAAATGTTTTTGTTGTCAATATTAAGAGCTTTCGTGTCATTCAGGTGTTGTTTTTGTTGTCAATATTAAGAGCTTTCGTGTCATTCAGGTGTTGTTTTTGTTGTCAATATTAAGAGCTTTCGTGTCATTCAGGTGTTGTTTTTGTTGTCAATATTAAGAGCTTTCGTGTCATTCAGGTGTTGTTTTTGTTGTCAATATTAAGAGCTTTCGTGTCATTCAGGTGTTGTTTTTGTTGTCAATATTAAGAGCTTTCGTGTCATTCAGGTGTTGTTTTTGTTGTCAATATTAAGAGCTTTCGTGTCATTCAGGTGTTGTTTTTGTTGTCAATATTAAGAGCTTTCGTGTCATTCAGGTGTTGATTTTTCCTAGCGAGCGATAGCGAGCCTGTAATTTAGGAGAAACCGGCCTTAGGCTAGGACGTTTTTCTTCCGAAAAATGTACAAATTCATCAAGAAAGGGGATCTTGGGATGTTTTTTTAAGCGTGATGGAGGTCTAGGGAGGAAACTAAAAATAAATAAATAAATAAATACATCGACCAATAAATAAACTATTCCCATTTAACCCTTTCAGGATACGAGGACGCATTTAATTTATATTTCATATCTATTGTTAGAAGAATTTATTTAAATTAGGAAGGCTGTATGGAAGTAAACAGGTTAACCCTTAGAAGAGTGGTGATGGGCTGGTCTATCAGAATGAGAGTTGAGCGTTCTCTGCCATACCCATAGCTTACTCCGACTGTTCCTTTTACTTATATATTTTCTAGATCTCAAGTGACGGCGTCTTTTCCGTGGATTGACCTCCCTACTGCCAACCCTGGCAGATTGGGAGCCAAAGCGTCACATTTTTCCTTTGCCCCTCAACTTTCCCTTTATAATTGCTGAGGGGCACAGGGCCTTGGGTGGGGCTTTTGTTTCCCGGGCGTTTCCGCACCCTCCTCAGCTCCCCGCCTTTGAGTGGCTTCGGTCACCTGGGCATTATTAGTGGTAAGCTGGGAGGGTTCTGTGGGGGCGCTCAGTTATGGCCTTGGCCTTGCTCGGGACCTTGGGGCTGCTCGGCCAGACAGCCTGAGGAACAGCAACAACAACAACAACCCTTAGAAGATACGATTACGCACACATTTTCTATTTTCTGGCTATTATTAGAGGATTTCATTCCTATTAGGAAGGGTATATGGAAGTTAGAGGGTTAATTATTAGAGGATTTCATTCCTATTAGAAAGGGTATATGGAAGTTAGAGGGTTAATTATTAGAGGATTTCATTCCTATTATGAAGGGTATATGGAAGTTAGAGGGTTAATTTAGAGTCCTTACCCTTATATTTCCTATAGATCCTTCCTATATTATATAAAATGCGTCATAATCTTCAAGGGGTTAAGTGTTAGAGTCTTTACCTTTTTCATCCCCACAGATCCTTCCTAAGCTGTAAGCTGTATACAGTCGTCTAATAAGAGCCAGAATAAACTGTCAAATCGCGTCATAATCCTCAAAGGGTCTAACATACAAACACAAATACAGTTCTTAACCCCTTCTGTACCGGTCACGTCTTTTTATTTTATCGTACCTCTATTTAGACGATTGTGTGCCATTTAGGAATTATCTGTGGTAGTAAAAAGGGTTAAGCGAGTTAGTTCGAAGCATGTTAGTTGCTGGAGGCCATTTTGAAACTGAATAAAATCGCCTAACAGTAGCCAGACTATGGTGAAACGGATGTGACCGGTACTGAAGGGGTTAACCTGGCCAAACCTTTAGCGGTACTCCGTTATCAGCGGATGTATTGACCAGTAAGGGGAGATGAGTCACTTTAGCGGTACTCCGTTATCAGCGGATGTATTGACCAGTAAGGGGAGATGAGTCACTTTAGCGGTACTCCTCCGTTATCAGCGGATGTATTGACCAGTAAGGGGAGATGAGTCACTTTAGCGGTACTCCGTTATCAGCGGATGTATTGACCAGTAAGGGGAGATGAGTCACTTTAGCGGTACTCCGTCATCAGCGGATGTATTGACCAGTAAGGGGAGATGAGTCACTTTAGCGGTACTCCGTCATCAGCGGATGTATTGACCAGTAAGGGGAGATGAGTCACTTTAGCGGTACTCCGTCATCAGCGGATGTATTGACCAGTAAGGGGAGATGAGTCACTTTAGCGGTACTCCGTCATCAGCGGATGTATTGACCAGTAAGGGAGATGAGTCACTTTAGCGGTACTCCGTCATCAGCGGATGTATTGACCAGTAAGGGGAGATGAGTCACTTTAGCGGTACTCCGTTATCAGCGGATGTATTGACCAGTAAGGGGAGATGAGTCACTTTAGCGGTACTCCGTTATCAGCGGATGTATTGACCAGTAAGGGGAGATGAGTCACTTTAGCGGTACTCCGTTATCAGCGGATGTATTGACCTGTAAGGGGAGATGAGTCACTTTAGCGGTACTCCGTTATCAGCGGATGTATTGACCAGTAAGGGGAGATGAGTCACTTTAGCGGTACTCCGTTATCAGCGGATGTATTGACCAGTAAGGGGAGATGAGTCACTTTAGCGGTACTCCGTTATCAGCGGATGTATTGACCAGTAAGGGGAGATGAGTCACTTTAGCGGTACTCCGTTATCAGCGGATGTATTGACCAGTAAGGGGAGATGAGTCACTTTAGCGGTACTCCGTTATCAGCGGATGTATTGACCAGTAAGGGGAGATGAGTCACTTTTGGGTAAATTCTTTCATTTATGAATGATGTTTCTAGTTTCCTCCCTGGACCTTCATCAAACTTAAAAAAAAAAAAAAAAAAAAAAGGATCCCCTTTCAAGATAAATTTGTAAATTTTTCGGTAGAAAAATATCCCGGCCGAAGGCCATTTTCTCCTAAATTACAGGCTCGCTATCAGTCGCCAGGAAAAAATCGACACCTAAATGACACGAAAAGTCTTAATATTGACAAAGAAAAGGGGCTAAAGGTCTTAAAATCGCCATATTAATGGGCCGAACGTCATATAATTTGAAAACTAATGAGATTAAACATGAGGGAAAAGGGTGTCCAGAAAAACGACCCATCTCCCCTTAATGTACAAATAAGACACTTATGTCTTTGTATCATAATTATTACTGCCAAGTTTTCACAATTAGCATTTTGAAGATTGTGACGCATTTTGACAGTTGATTCTGGCTATCATTAGACGATGTTATACCATTTTGACAGTTGATTCTGGCTATCATTAGACGATGTTATACCATTTTGGAAGAATCTGTGGAAATTATGAGGGAAAAGACTATCGTATACCCTTCCTAATCTGAATAAAGACTATCGTATACCCTTCCTAATCTGAATAAAGACTATCGTATACCCTTCCTAATTATGAGGGAAAAGACTATCGTATACCCTTCCTAATCTGAATAAAGACTATCGTATACCCTTCCTAATCTGAATAAAGACTATCGTATACCCTTCCTAATCTGAATAAAGACTATCGTATACCCTTCCTAATTATGAGGGAAAAGACTATCGTATACCCTAGCAAAGGGAAGGTAGCAAGGGAAACAGTAAGGGTGTGAAAGATAAGAATGGGAGAATGCTAGCCGAGAAGCAAGAGAGAGTCGAAAGATGGAGGGAGTACTTCAGTGAGTTGCTAAATGAAAGGAATGAAGAGCCAGCAAACATAGCTGGATATGGTATGGGAGGGAGAAGAAGAGAAGTAGTGGAGGAGGAGGTGGGGATCAGGAGGTCAGAAGTGTGGGAAGCCATGAAAAGAGTGAAGTTGGGGAAAGCACCAGGAACAGATGGAGTGTGTGGGGAAATGTTGAGGTATGGTGGTGAGATAGTGATAGAATGGGTATGGAAAATGTGCAAACTAGCATGGGAGAAGGGGAGTGCACCCGATGACTGGAAGACTGGCATAATAGTCCCCCTATATAAGGGCAAAGGGGAAAGAGGAGTGTGTGGTAACCACCGAGGAATATGTCTTCTAAGCGTAGTAGGGAAGGTATACAGTAGGGTAGTGATTGAGAGAGTGAGAGTGAGAACGGAGAAATGGATAGGCGACGAGCAGAGAGGTTTTAGGAAGGGAAGAGGATGTGTAGATCAGATTTTTACCCTGAATTGTGTTGTGGAGAAGTATCTGGAGAAGAAACAAAAGGTGTATGTTGCCTTTATGGACTTGGAGAAGGCCTATGACAGAGTGGATAGAGAAGGTTTGTGGAAAGTACTTAGAATATACGGAGTAGAGGGCAAGTTGCTGAAAGCAGTGAAGAGCATGTATGAGGGTGCAAAGGCGGCAGTACGTGTGGAGAGTGAGCAGAGCGAGTTCTTTGACCTGAATGTTGGTTTGAAACAGGGGTGTGTGATGTCCCCGTGGTTGTTTACTGTATATATGGATGGAGTCATGAAAGAAATACTATCAAGAGCAGTGAATGTTGGTGTATCTCTGAAAAGGGAGGGAATTGAGTGGAAGCTACCTATACTGCTGTTTGCGGATGATACAGTTCTGATGAGTGATAATGAATGGGAGTTGCAGGGTCTGGTAAATGAGTTTGGAACAGTGTGCGAAAAACGGAATTTGAAGGTAAATACGGGGAAGAGCAAGGTTATGGTCTTCGAAAGGGGTGAAGTCACAGAGTGTGAGGTGAAGCTGAACGGTCAGGCTATGGAGATCGTCAACTCTTTTAAGTATCTGGGCAGTGTGTTGAGTAAAGATGGGACTATGGATGAAGAGGTGCGGGAGAGGGTACAACAGGGGAAGAGGGTTGTAGGAACGCTAAAAGCAGTAACAAGAAATAGGGTGGTCAGTATGGAAGTGAAGAAGTCCTTGCATGACAGTGTGGTAATCCCGACACTGACTTACGGAAGCGAAGCATGGACGTTGGTTGAGAGACTCAGACCAAGAGTGAGAGCAGTGGAAATGAATTACTTAAGGAGTGCGTGCGGAGTTACATGGAGGGATAGACAGACTAATGAGGAAGTAAGAAGGAGGTGTGGTGTGGAGGTAGATGTGCTGGAAAGTGTGAAAAGGAACAACTTGAGATGGTTCGGCCATATGGAACGTATGGAAAGCGAGAGAATGACTAAGAGGGTGTACGAGAGCGAGGTGGAGGGACAGAGGGGGAGAGGTAGACCGAATATGAGGTGGAAGGATGGAGTGAGGAACTACATGAACGAAGGCGGTGCTGGTTGGGGGGAGGGGCGTCGACTGACTGGGGACAGAGGTGCATGGGGGCGGTTCGTTCGTGGCCACCCCTTCGGGGATCACGGCGTCAGGCAATAGATAGATAGATAGATACCCTTCCTAATCTGAATAAAGACTATCGTATACCCTTCCTAATCTGAATAAAGACTATCGTATACCCTTCCTAATCTGAATAAAGACTATCGTATACCCTTCCTAATCTGAATAAAGACTATCGTATACCCTTCCTAATCTGAATAAAGACTATCGTATACCCTTCCTAATAAAGACTATCGTATACCCTTCCTAATAAAGACTATCGTATACCCTTCCTAATAAAGACTATCGTATACCCTTCCTAATAAAGACTATCGTACACCCTTCCTAATAAAGACTATCGTATACCCTTCCTTATAAAGACTATCGTATACCCTTCCTAATCTGAATAAAGACTATCGTATACCCTTCCTAATCTGAATAAAGACTATCGTATACCCTTCCTAATTATGAGGGAAAAGACTATCGTATACCCTTCCTAATCTGAATAAAGACTATCGTATACCCTTCCTAATCTGAATAAAGACTATCGTATACCCTTCCTAATCTGAATAAAGACTATCGTATACCCTTCCTAATCTGAATAAAGACTATCGTATACCCTTCCTAATCTGAATAAAGACTATCGTATACCCTTCCTAATAAAGACTATCGTATACCCTTCCTAATAAAGACTATCGTATACCCTTCCTAATAAAGACTATCGTATACCCTTCCTAATAAAGACTATCGTATACCCTTCCTAATAAAGACTATCGTATACCCTTCCTAATAAAGACTATCGTATACCCTTCCTAATAAAGACTATCGTACACCCTTCCTAATCTGAATAAAACCGTCTAATAATAGCCAGAAACCAGACAATAAATGCGTCATGGTATCTTCTAAGAGCAAACACCATATTTGGCTATACAAACTATACCTTGTTCCAAATAGGTGGTCCGGAAATCGTGAACGCTAACACCTGTAACTCAAATAGGGCTAGAGCAAATGGGCTGTCTAGCTCCACACCTGTTACTTGGCTGACCCTTCCCAAATTCAAATATTTTCTCGATTATTCTAGTCGTTTGTGAGTTACAGAGGTTAACGATCAAGAGCTTTGGACTACTTATTTGGAACAGGGTATAGTAATGGTGGGGTAAGTAAGATGGGGAGAAGTACATTTATCACCAGCTTCAAAAATAGAAAAAAAAAAAAAAATATATATATATATATATATAACGGACAATACGAAATCTTTCTAAGATAAATTTGGCCAAATCAACGCAATTGTTCATGTGAATTTCCCTGTATTCCTTCTCACACCCATTAAGGTCTTAACCCCTTCACCACCATTAATTTCCCTGTATTCCTTCTCACACCCATTAAGGTCTTAACCCCTTCACCACCATTACACAATGTTCACCATATACTGGTCAACATTAAACGATTTTCATAAGTTTATATTCTACCTCTACGACTCAAATAGGTAGATACGATCTCAAGAAAACCTCCTCATAACACAGGTCCTTCTTAAGCTGCATAACATCATCATAACCTCCTCATAACACAGGTCCTTCTTAAGCTGCATAACATCATCATTACCTCCTCATAACACAGGTCCTTCTTAAGCTGCATAACATCATCATAACCTCCTCATAACACAGGTCCTTCTTAAGCTGCATAACATCATCATTACCTCCTCATAACACAGGTCCTTTAAGCTGCATAACATCATCATAACCTCCTCATAACACAGGTCCTTCTTAAGCTGCATAACATCATCATAACCTCCTCATAACACAGGTCCTTCTTAATTAAGCTGCATAACATCATCATAACCTCCTCATAACACAGGTCCTTCTTAAGCTGCATAACATCATCATTACCTCCTCATAACACAGGTCCTTCTTAAGCTGCATAACATCATCATAACCTCCTCATAACACAGGTCCTTCTTAAGCTGCATAACATTATCATTACCTCCTCATAACACAGGTCCTTCTTAAGCTGCATAACATCATCATAACCTCCTCATAACACAGGTCCTTCTTAAGCTGCATAACATCATCATAACCTCCTCATAACACAGGTCCTTCTTAAGCTGCATAACATCATCATAACCTCCTCATAACACAGGTCCTTCTTAAGCTGCATAACATCATCATAACCTCCTCATAACACAGGTCCTTCTTAAGCTGCATAACATCATCATAACCTCCTCATAACACAGGTCCTTCTTAAGCTGCATAACATCATCAAATCTTGGCCAGAATCGAAGGTAAAAATGCGTCCTGATGCTGAAGGGGTTAAGGGAGGATGGGCATTTTTATTTACTCATTTATGTATCTATTTATATATATACTGTTTATGTATCTATTTATATATATACTGTTTATGTATCTATTTATATATATACTGTTTATGTATCTATTTATATATATACTGTTTATGTATCTATTTATATATATATACTGTTTTTATTTACTCATTTATGTATCTATTTATATATATACTGTTTATGTATCTATTTATATATATACTGTTTTTAGTTTCCTCCCTAGACCATCAAGATTTAAAAAACACTCGCCCAAGACCCTCCTTCAAGATAAATGTGTACATTTGTCGGTAGAAAATGTCTCGGCCAAAGGCCAATTTCTCTTAAATTACAGGTTCGCTATCGCTCGCCAGGCAAAAATCGATACCTAATGACACAAAAAGTCTTAATATTGACAAAGATATGGGGCGAAAGGTCCTAAAATCGCCAAACTAATGGGCCAAACGTCTTATAATCTGAAAACTAATGGGGCTAAACATAAGGAAGAAGGGGGACCAGCAAAACGAGTCATCTCCCCTTATATACAAATTGGCCCGGATTTCCACCCTGATCATAGAGGTGTTAGGACCTTTCTAGAATTAATGAATGGGGACAAGAGAATCTAGTTTCCTTTAATGCACAGAAAACCAAGTACATTCAATTTTCTAACCGACAGAATCTCACTGACTCCCATATATTTTTTAATGATGTAAATATTCCCACTTCCCCTAGTATTGACATTCTCGGTGTAACATTAACTACTAACTTGAGCTGGACACATTATGTTAGAAGCATTGCTAAGAATGCCTCTAAAAAACTGGGACTCCTGTACAGAGTTCGAGAATTCTTCACTGACGAGCAGTTGGCCGTAATATATAAAAGTCATGTGCGCTCTCAGATGGATTACTGTTCACCTCTGTGGGGTGGAAGTGGAGTGGTTGCATTGAGGCAGTTGGACAAAATTCAAAATAAAGCTATTAGATTAATCAATAACCCTGCAATCACACAGGACCTTCCTACATTAGCCATACGAAGAAACGTTGCATCCCTTGCATTATTCTACAGATTTTCACAGCAATTGTTCCGAGGAACTTGCTTCAATTGTGCCGCCTCTCCACATCTTTCCCCGTAGAACTAGGGCAGCTGAGAGCGCCCATGAATTTACACTTTCTCCTCCACAATGCAGAACTTCTGCTTATCAGAATTCATTTATCCCCAGAGCTACTACTCTTTGGAATTCACTTCCCTCGAATTGCTTTCCACAAACTTACAATCAACAAATGTTTAAATCCAGTTGTTACAAACATTTTATGAATGGAGGATGCCTTTAGGCACATGGACCTTTTTGTTTTATCTGTGTTTTTCCTTCCTCCATTCATTGTCTCTTAAAAAAAAAAAAAAAAAAAAAGATCCAATTGAGTGGAAGATCTGTAAGTGGATTAAGAAGGACGAGTGTGCATTGCTGATTGTTGTGAAGGGTTGAATAGCTGACTCTACCGGTGCCTCTCAACCAGTAGTAGATTATTTGATTCAGTAGGTCTCAACCAGTAGTACACTTTATATATCAGTAGCTCTCAACCAGTAGTACACTATTTCAACCAGTAGTACACTATTTCAACCAGTAGCTCTCAATCAGTAGTAAACAATTTCAACCAGTAGCTCTCAACCAGTAGTAAACAATTTCAACCAGTAGCTCTCAACCAATAGTGGGCTATATAAATCAGTAGCTCTCAACCAGTAGTACACTATTTGATTCAGTAGCTCTCTCCCAGAATCAGTCTTTCCCTCTTCCTATGACTTAAATTGCTTCAAACTCCGTATGTCCAGGCAATTTGGCTCGAACGTCCCTTGATTTTGGCCCTGTCACTCTTTCAACTATGGGGGAGGCACTCGCTATAGGCAGTTCTGCCTTTTGCCTCCCTCAATCACATAGAAAAAAAAATACACTATTTGATTCAATAGCTCTCAACCAGTAATCTTAATAAATAAAGGTCAATGTTTGTCTGTCTGTCAGTTACCCGACCTTTGTTACTAAACTCCTCCCACAGTTTTGGTGCCAGGTGGGAGTGTGTGGCACCGTTGGAAAGCCCAGGCTTTGGAGATAGTTTTAGGCGATAGTGGAAAGCAGAGACACTTTTGTTTAATAACATTTTCGGCAGAACTTATGTAGTATACGGGAGCGAAAAAAATGCGAAATAAATGGCCGTTTGGGGCAGAAGGAGGCCTCCGATCGAAAAGGTGTATGTAACGAAAGTTGTTCGCAGCTCCCCAAAATGGGGTTACAGATGAGGTCAGATCCAAAATCGGAGGTCATTTAGCGGCCGAAATCGAGGTCGCCGTTTAATGAGGCACAGGGAGGTCGAGGCCGGTGATTATGGTAGTAGTAGTATTGTGATGATTGTGGTAGTAGTGATTGATGATGGTGATTATGGTAGTAGAATTTAAACCCGGGCTACGCCGGGTACCCCTCCTAGTACACTATATATATCAGTAGCTCTCAACCAGTAGTAGACCATTTCAACCAGTAGCTCTCAACCAGCAGCAGAATATTTAAACCAATACCTTTCAACAAGCAGTATACTATTTAAATCAGTTCTAAACTATTTCAACCAGTAGTAGACCATTTAAATCAATAGCTCTCAACCAGTGTCACTATTATCCATACTATTAAGGTATATGATCGGACACTTTCACCTGTAGACCATTTCAACCAGTAGCTCTCAACCTTTGACCAACTTAACCCCTTCCGTACCGGTGACGTGCTTTTAACTTTATTCTGGCTACTATTAGGCGATTTTATTCAGTTGAAAATAGGCCTCCAGCAATAAACAGACTTCGAACTATCTCACCTAACCCCTTTTACTACCACAGATAGATCCTTTTTAAACTGCACACAATCGTCTAAATATAGCTAAACTATAATATAGAAGACGCTGCCGGTACAGAAGGGGTTAACCAATATATGAGTATGTGAGCGGAACACTCAACCATTTATAGCAGTAGCTCTCAACCAGTGACAAACCCACCGATAATGGTAGGTCAAGGGGGCACGGAGAATTTTTTTTATTTTTTGTTTGTTTCTTCCCTGGACCTCCATCAAGCTTAAATAAACATATCCCAGATCCCCCTTCTAAATAATGTTGTACATTTTTCGGTAGAAATATGTCCTGGCCGAAGGCGGATGCCGCCTAAATTACAGGCTCGCTATCGCTCGCCAGGAAATATCGACACCTAAATGGGACGAAAGGAATTAATATTGACAAAGAAATGGGGTGAAAGGTCTTAAAATCGCCAAACTAATGGAACACACGTCCTAAAATTTGAAAATCTGAAAACTCATTGGACTAAATAATCATAAGGGAAAAGGAGGGCCAGAAAACCAACCATCCCCCTCTTTAAAACCAACCATCCCCCTCTTTAAAACCAACCATCCCCCTCTTTAAAACCAACCATCCCCCTCTTTAAAACCAACCATCCCCCTCTTTAAAACCAACCATCCCCCTCTTTAAAACCAACCATCCCCCTCTTTAAAACCAACCATCCCCCTCTTTAAAACCAACCATCCCCCTCTGTAAAACCAACCATCCCCCTCTTTAAAACCAACCATCCCCCTCTGTAAAACCAACCATCCCCCTCTTTAAAATTAGGGCCATAAAACCAACCATCCTCCTCTTTAAAATTAGGGCCATAAAACCAACCATCCCCCTCTTTAAAATTAGGGCCATAAAACCAACCATCCCCCTCTTTAAAAGTAGGGCCAGAAAACCAACCATCCCCCTCTTTAAAAGTAGGGCCAGAAAACCAACCATCCCCCTCTTTAAAAGGAGGGCCAGAAAACCAACCATCCTCCACTTTAAAAGTAGGGCCAGAAAACCAACCATCCCCCTCTTTAAAAGTAGGGCCATAAAACCAACCATCCCCCTCTTTAAAAGGAGGGCCAGAAAACCAACCATCCCCCTCTTTAACAAATACCAGTAGTACTCAACCAGTAGACCATTTCAACCAGCAGCTCTCAATCAGTGCCAAATCCACCAATAATGTTTGGTTAAGTTAGGATTTTAATATGGTCCAAATGTATGAGATTCTGGGGTATATATAATTCTAGCGGTGGCTCCAACTGGATTCTGGGGTATATATAATTCTAGCGGTGGCTCCAACTGGATTCTGGGGTATATATAATTCTAGCGGTGGCTCCAACTGGATTCTGGGGTATATATAATTCTAGCGGTGGCTCCAACTGGATTCTGGGGTATATATAATTCTAGCGGTGGCTCCAACTGGATTTGGATATTAACATTATTTTCGTTCATCTATTTATATCCTTACTTATTGGTTTCTGGTTACACCTTCCATTCGTCTATGCATTAGGCTACCATAGCGCAGTTGTAATATATGTACACTCGGTCCAAAATGTATCTGCACCCCTACGCTGATCATCTGGTGTGTACAGCTTGATAGGGTTGGCATCTCTGCCTGCACCTATATCCATGTGTCAGAGACGATCGTCTCTTACACATGGATATAGTTGCAGGCAGAGATGCCAACCCTACCGAGCTGTACACACCAGATGATCAGCATAGGGGTGCAGATACTTCTTGGAGCGAGTGTACATGCTCAGATTAATATGCAGGATTCGAAACTGCATAATAAATCGTAGGCTAGTGCATATTTCTTAGTATTCGAGAATGGATAATAAGTCGTAGGCGTGTGCATAAACCTTTAACCGTCCTGGTGGTGTAATGGTTAAGGTGGCAAACATCTGTGTGTGATAACCCGGATTCGAATCCCGGTGGATCATATATACTTTAATTAATTTCATTGGGAGTTTGGTGTTGTGGTGAAATTAATAAAATAAAGATTAACTGTCTTGATAGCGTAATGCATAGTGCGCGGAATATCGATGTGAGTATCCTAGGTTCGAGTCCTTGGAGTGCCACATGTATTTGTTGATTTCATTAATTGAGTTTAGAGGTGAAGTTGGTTGGTGGAAAAACCATAATACTTATAAACTGGGACATTTTCGTTATACATTTATACTAGGTTAGGTCAGGTTGTTAGGTTAGGCTAATACAAAATTTAATGGCACCAATTGTTATGATCACAAAACATGCAATATGATGGAAAACTAGGGAAGTTAAAAATACTAAATACATTATTTGATTCAGAGCCATTACTAGAATTTTACCAATTCTGGTTGAGATACACCCGGTACAGGTTGAGTTTCCCAATAATCCTATGAATGAATCAGACATTCTGAATGGATGATTTTAAATCCCATTGAGTGACTAAATATTGTGACGCGTTTTAGCAGTTTATTTGGGCTATCTTTAGAATATTTAATATAACTTAGGACAGATCTGTGGCCCAATCAACGCTCCGACTTCCATATACCCTTCCTACTCTGAAATAAATCGTGTAATGATGGCCAGAATAAACTGTCAAAATGCGTCATAATCCTCAAGGGGTTAAACGCAAAAGCATGTAATTTTTTTATTTTTTAAATATTACGATTAACTTGGTTAAAATTGCGGTATAAATAATTAAAAGGGAACGTATTCAAATCAAGGAATTGTAAAACCATGGTATCTTTTTCAAGATTCGGCGAACAAAATTATCTAACCTAGAAACAAGTCGCAACGATTAGAAGAAAAACCTGATAATTGCAATGCAGTTTTCTAAAATAGCAACAATTTATCTAACCTTTATACAGGATAATTAGATAATCTTTGTAAAGGTGTGCAAACTAATATACATGTACAGTAGACGAGAGTAGCATTGTAAGTCACTACCATTGAAAAAACTGATAAGTAGAATTTACAGTTTTCCAAAATCGCAATATATTCTCTAAACACTGTAACCAAATGCTGATAATTAGGCTCAGTGTTAAGTAGTGATGAAACAAAAACTTACGTACAGAATCTTCCTTTTGTCTTCAGAAAAAAAATATATGATTTTGAAACAAGTTTTCCAAAGAGCGATAATTTCTCTAACACTGTAACAAAAGACATAATTAGGCTCAGTGTTAAAATACAGGAGATATGAAACTGACCCTTATGTGCGTCTGCCCCTTTTACCTTTCCTGACCGACCAACTAAGCCCCCCCACAGATAGGAACGCAATCGGGACATCACACACTACTCGCGAATATCCTGACTTTTATAAATCCCAAATCCCCCCTGAATACATCCCTTCTACTCCTAATTATGGCGGAAATCCCAGCTTAGGACAACGCCAGGCTTGTAGACGGGTACTTACGAGTAGCAGAGTAGAGTGTGTAGATGCGAGCGAGGGTAAGTAGATAGGGTAGAAGAGGTAGGCTGGGAGCGGCTAGCGTCCCGCCTTGTCACTGGGGGTCACAGCCTCGGACTGCCGCTCTCACTCTTGCCTCACTCTCTCACCTCCAGCCGGACCCCACACCATCTGGCGACCGATACACCAACCAACACCAACACCGCCCTCTTCATTAACTTCACACCTACGCTAAATCCACAGTCACACGGGCGTCCTTACCGGCATTTTCCAGCGGCAATTCAGGCCTGGAAGCCTCGGATCCCAAGCTCTACGCGACTTCAGCCCACATAGATGATCTACCTTCAGTCTGGTCGCCGACAGCGGGGCACTAAAATCCCGAAAAGACGCCCGGAATCGAGTTGCCGATTAAAGCTTACCGGAAAAGGCCCTCCTCCCGTGAAATCCAACTTTTAACCGTCATCCCTCCCCGAATTAACCAGTAAACTATCGACAAAATCCCCCTGAAATCCCTAATAGTGCCTCTACATTGTGTAAAGGAGTTGCAATACCGGGGTAAAGTGCTAACGATAGAGAGTGTTGTGATGGGGGCCGAACAGGTAAATCGGCGCACCTGCAATCGTCACGAGTGGGCGGGACTTGGCTTCTCCTCCCCCCAGCGCGCCCACATCCAACCAAAGGGAGAGAGATAGAGAGAAAGAGAGAGAGAAACTGAGAGAGGGAGACACAAAACCCAAGGTGTTTTAGATGTGGTCCCAATTCATTTCAGCCGCATATCAATGCGGCCGTGAACACAAGCGGCCGCGAACCAAAGCAGGTGTGAACCAAAACAGCCGTGAACCAATACGGCCGCGAACCACACCTAGCGCGGATCAAAACGGCCGTGAACCACACCACCCGCGCACCATAGCCACATTAGCCGTTGTAATGAGCTTGGACCGGTGAATGCGCCCCGGTGATGTGGTTGGGATGTTCATTTCTATAGGTTCAGGAGCTACTGTCTAGCGAGGCCGGTCCTAGTGATCTTGGCCCCATTCGTTGTTCTTTCCTCTCACTAAAACATTAGGCTGTCCATAATGCAGTTGGGTCTAAGTACATGATTAGATTGATATCCAATGATATCCAAAATTCGAAAATTGATATTAATTGTCATCGTGTACATAGCCTTTTGTGTTGTTGTAATGGTTTAGATGCTTATGTTCTGGGTGTGGTGTCCCGAGTTCGAATCCCGGGAGGACCATATGCTTTCATAAATGTATTCAAGTGCATTGGTGTTTGTAATGGAGGATTAATGTTAAGAGTGTGGTGTTCCTTAATGCATACTCCGGAAGTTAGGCCAAGTTCCCGCCCCCGTGACGCTATTATACCTTGACCGGGCCAGATCACGGTAACTGTTTATTCCACCTTAAGGGGAGACTTGTTTTTTGGACCCCCTTCTCCCTCATGTCTAGCCACATTAGTTTGACGACTTTAACACTCTTCCGCACCGTGACATTTTTTTTACCTTTGATTATGGCTAAAATTAGATGATTTTATGTAGTTTAAGAAGGACCATGCTATTAAGTCGTAGAGGTAGATTATGTAGTTTAAGAAGGACCATGCTATTAAGTCGTAGAGGTAGATTATGTAGTTTAAGAAGGACCATGCTATTAAGTCGTAGAGGTAGATTATAAACTAAAGCATATTGTAAAAACGGCCCTTGGCCGTTAAATATTTCTACGGAAAAAAATGTACAAATTTATCTTGAAAGGGGGCCTTGTTGGTATTTTTTAAAGCTTGATGGAGATTTTGGGAGGAAACTAATAATAATCACTAAATATATGAACAAATAAATACTAATAATAATCACTAAATATATGAACAAATAAATACTAATAATAATCACTAAATATATGAACAAATAAATACTAATAAATACAAACCTCCCCTTAATTAACCCTCTGAAGATTATGACGCCATTAAACAGTTTATTCTGGCTAACATTAGACGGGTTCAACAGTTTAGGAAGGATCTGTGGGAATGATTAGGGTAAAGACTACCTCAATATTACTCCTCTGACTTCCATGTACTCTTCCTAATCCGAATAAAATCGTATAACAGTAGCCAGAAAACAGAAAATAAATGCGTAATCGGATCTTGAAAGGGTTAATTAATATGCCTTACCGTAACTAACCTTAAGGGGAGACTGACCGTTTGTTTGGTCTATTAATTAATGTATTCATATATTTTTTTTAGTTTCCTCCCTAGACCTCCATCAAGCTTAGAAAAACACCCCCTAGACCCCCCTTCAAGATAAATTTGTACATTTTTCGGTAGAAAAATGTCCCGGCCTTTGGTTCCTCTTAAAATTGCAGGCTCGCTATCGCTCGCCAGGAAATAATCGACACCTAAATGGCACGAAAGGTCTTAAAATTGACAACGAAATGGGGCGAAAGGTCATAAAATCCCCAAACTAATAGAACCAACGTCTTAAAATCTCAAAACTAGTGGGGCTAAACATTAGGGAGAAGGGGGTCCAGAAAAACGGTCTGCCTCCCCTTAACCCTTTCAGTATTGGGGGTCGCGTTTCTTCCTTTTATCTGGCTAGCTGCAGACGGTTTGACATCATTTATCTGGCTAGCTGCAGACGGTTTGACATCATTTATCTGGCTAGCTGCAGACGGTTTGCATCATTTATCTGGCTAGCTGCAGACGGTTTGACATCATTTATCTGGCTAGCTGCAGACGGTTTGACATCATTTATCTGGCTAGCTGCAGACGGTTTGACATCATTTATCTGGCTAGCTGCAGACGGTTTGACATCATTTATCTGGCTAGCTGCAGACGGTTTGACATCATTTATCTGGCTAGCTGCAGACGGTTTGACATCATTTATCTGGCTAGCTGCAGACGGTTTGACATCATTTATCTGGCTAGCTGCAGACGGTTTGACATCATTTATCTGGCTAGCTGCAGACGGTTTGACATCATTTATCTGGCTAGCTGCAGACGGTTTGACATCATTTATCTGGCTAGCTGCAGACGGTTTGACATCATTTATCTGGCTAGCTGCAGACGGTTTGACATCATTTATCTGGCTAGCTGCAGACGGTTTGACATCATTTATCTGGCTAGCTGCAGACGGTTTGACATCATTTGGAGCAGTTAATTTTGGAAGTCAGAGGGGCAATTTGAGTTACTTTATTACCCCTTTGATTGAGGGGGGTGACCTGTTTTATTTTCTCTCTCTGGGTTGTATCCATTCGGTCCCATTTAGCCTACTGTTTAAGACGTTTATCCCCATCCAAGTGTCGATTTATACCTGGCGAGCGATAGCGAGCCACCATATTTTGGATATTGAGTTAGACAGCTGGCTAAATTTGTACATTTTTCGATAGAAAAATGTCTCTGGCTTCTCCGGATTTCTCCATAAAATGCTGGCTCGCTATCGGTCGTCAGGAAAAAATCGACATCTAGATGGGGATAAATGTCTTAAAACAGTAGACTGAATGGGGCCAAATGGATACAACCAAGAAAGAGAAAAAAACAGGTGATCCCCCTTAAAATGTAAAACTTGCAACACAAACAAACCAGAACAGGAACCGCGCAATATAAACACAAAACAACTTGCAACACAAACAAACCAGAACAGGAACCGCGCAATATAAACACAAAACAACTTGCAACACAAACAAACCAGAACAGGAACCGCGCAATATAAACACAAAACAACTTGCAACACAAACAAACCAGAACAGGAACCGCGCAATATAAACACAAAACAACTTGCAACACAAACAAACCAGAACAGGAACCGCGCAATATAACACACAAAACAACTTGCAACACAAACAAACCAGAACAGGAACCGCGCAATATAAACACAAAACAACTTGCAACACAAACAAACCAGAACAGGAACCGCGCAATATAAACACAAAACAACTTGCAACACAAACAAACCAGAACAGGAACCGCGCAATATAAACACAAAACAACTTGCAACACAAACAAACCAGAACAGGAACCGCGCAATATAAACACAAAACAACTTGCAACACAAACAAACCAGAACAGGAACCGCGCAATATAAACACAAAACAACTTACAACACAAACAAACCAGAACAGGAACCGCGCAATATAAACACAAAACAACTTACCAATATCACCATGTGGAAATAACGCATGGAACATTTAGACAACACAATATTATGAAATAAACAAAATTACTAAAATCGTCTAATGATAGCCTGAATAAAGCGGAAAAGGGGAGTCCGCCTACTGAAGGGGTTAACGGGTAGAATAGGCGAGGTTGGCTGTGGTTAGGACAAGATTTAGTGATCGTCCTGGGGAAAGAAAGAGTTAGGATAAGATACGGTGATCGTCCTGGTAAAAGAAAAGGATGGGGTTAGAATAAGATACCCTGATCGTCCTCGTAAAAGAATATAAAGTGTCAGGATATTGTACAGTGATCGCCCTGGGAAACGATAAGGGTTGGGTTAGGATAAGATACCGTATATGTCCTGGGAATAGAAGGGTTAGGATAAGACACTATGATGATCGTCCTGGCAAAAAAAAAAGGGTTAGGATAAGATACCGTGATCGTCCTGGTAAAAGAATAGGGTTGGATGCGGTTATAATACTGTCTGTGATCGTCCTGGTAAAAGAAAAGGGTCGGGTTAAGATAAGCTACCCTCATCGTCCTGGAAGAAACAATTAATAATAATAATAATAATAATAATAATAATAATAATAATTATGCACGATAAAATGAACTCCTCCAAACTTCGGGAATATGCATCGTTAAAAAATATGAGCATGACAAAGGTAATTAAAGTGTCCGTCATAATCTACCCAATTAAGGGGGAGGTAGTCGCTATTTATGGACCTCCTTCTCCCTCATGTTTACCATATTAGTTTTGAGATTGTAAGACGTTCGTTCCATTAGTTTGTCGATTTTAAGACCTTTCGCCCCATTTCTTTATCAATATTAAGACCTTTTGTGCCATTAAGGTGTCGATTTTTTCCTGACGAGCGGTAGCGAGCCTGTAATTTTAGAAGGAACTGGCCTTCGGCCGGAATTTTTTTCTACCGAAAAATGTACACATTTATCTTGAAAGGGGGTCTAGGGGGTGCTATTTTAAGCTTGGTGAAAGTCTAGCGAGGAAACTAAAAAATACATTAAGAAATAAATACATAGACCAATTTACAAGCACTACCCAATTAAAGGTATATTGATGGTAATAAACCCATCTAATACAAAGACAGCAAGGTAAATCACCATCAGAATACCCAATGATCATATATAATATCTTGTTTCATACCTTCCTAATACCCTTGATTATTACAGTGATTTAAAGGTATATTGATGATAATAAACCCACCTAATACTAGGATAGACACTTAGAAAGGTAAATCACTATCAAAATACTCTATGATCTTATATATCTTTTTCATATCATTTTCATACACTTGATTTCTTAGAATTTTAGGTCGGGATGGAACCTGATAGCATTGGTGTGCGGCCGTTTTAGAGCGCGGCCGGAATGACTGGACACTTACGGAGTGATTCGGTGATCTCAAGTCAAAACCGCTCCACTCAGAAACAGTCCGTCTCCTAACCCCCTTCTCTCTCATGCTTAGCCCCAGTAGTTTGGTGATTTTAAGAACTTTTGTGCCATTTAGGTGTCGATTTTTTTCCTGGCGACCGATAGCGAGCCTGTAATTTAGGAGGAATTGTCCTTCGGCCGGGACATTTTTCTACCGAAAAATGTACAGATTTATTTCGAAAGAAAGTCTTGGGGGTATTTGTTAAAGCTTGATGAAAATCTAGGGAGAAAACTAAAAAACTAATTAATGCATATATGAATAAATAAATACAAATTTCCCCTTAACTCCTTTGAGGATTAAGACGCATTTTGACAGTTTATTTTGGCAATCATTAAACGATTTTATGCAACTTAGGAGGGGTCTGTTGGGATTCAGAGGGTAAAGACGATCTCGATTAACCCTCTGACTTCTATATACATTTTCTATACTCTGAATAAAATCGTCTAATGATAGCCACAGAAACAGTCCGCCTCCTAAGCTAACATTATTCAATTACTTCTGTACCGGCGGCGTCTTTTGCATTATATTCTAGCGATATTTAGACGATTACGTGCAGTTTAAGAAGGATCTGTGGTAGTAATAAAGGGGTTTACGTGAGATAGTTCTAAGCCTGTTAATTGTTGGAGACCCTTATTAACCGGAATATAATCTTCTAATGGTGGCCAGAATATAGTTAAAAGGACGGCACCGGTACTGAAAAGGTTAATTACTAAGCTTAATAATAATATTATTATTGTTCACTAGACCTAAACTAAATTAATGTAACCTAACCTAAATAAACCTAAATTAACTCAACTTAACCTAGTGAATGGGACTCGTCAGCCTAGGTTGGCAACCTGTCTAGGGGAGTAAACCTGATACAAATCCGTACTGCTTACCTAAGGGTAAGGCAGGTTAGTGGATGGATTAGCCGAACACCACTGTAGAAAAAATAGTGCTAACAAGATACACAGAGGGCCTCGGAGTCGGAAGAATCCTAAATTGAGTGGTCAATCCTGTAAGTCCTTCACTAAACTGGCTCGGGTTGTCCCTCTCACAGGGAATAGGTCCGCTTGGGGCATTCTGTGTATGGCCACCCTCGTAAGGGGAGTAAGGCGTCCGGCAATAGATAGATAGAACCTAGACTTCTCAGGATTGCCACCGTCAAGAATGTGGCCGCCTAGGAGTGTGGCCGCCTAGGAGTGTGGCCGTCTAGGAGTGTGGCCGTCTAGGAGTGTGGCCGTCTAGGAGTGTGGCAGTCTAGGAGTGTGGCCATCTAGGAGTGTGGCAGTCTAGGAGTGTGGCCATCTAGGAGTGAGGCCGCCTAGGAGTGTGGCCGTCTAGGAGTGTGGCCGCCTAGGAGTTTGACCGCCTAGGAGTGTGGCCGCCTAGGAGTGTGGCCGCCTAGGAGTGTGACCGCCTAGGAGTGTGGCCGTCTAGGAGTGTGGCCGTCTAGGAGTGTGGCCATCTAGGAGTGTGGCCGCCTAGGAGTGTAGCCGTCTAGGAGTGTGGCCGTCTAGGAGTGTGGCCGCCTAGGAGTGTGGCTGCCTGGGAGTGTGGCCATCTAGGAGTGTGGCCACCTAGGAGTGTGGCCGTCTAGGAGTGTGGCCGCCTAGGAGTGTGGCTGCCTAGGAGTGTGGCCGTCTAGGAGTGTGGCCGTCTAGGAGTGTGGCCGCCTAGGAGTGTGGCCGTTTAGGAGTGTGGCTGTTTAGGAGTATAGACATTTACGAGTTTGGCCATTTAGGAGTGTGGCCATTTATAAGTGAGCCCGTTTAGGAGTGTGGCTGCTTATAAGTGTGGCAATTTATAAGTGTGGCCGTTTAGGAGTGTGGCCGCTTAGGAGTGTTTCCGTTTACTAGTGTGGCCGCTTATGAGTGTGGCCATTAATAAGTGTGGCCGCTTAGGAGTCTGGCCGTATACTAGTGTGGCCACTTATAAGTGTAGACATTTATAAGTGTGGCCGCTTAAGTGTGGCCGCTTAGGAGTGTGGCCGTTTACTAGTGTGGCCGTTTATGAGTGTGTCCATTTATAACTGTGGCTGCTTAGGAGTGTGGCCGCTTACTAGTATGGCCGCTTATGAGTGTGGCCATTTATAAGTGTGGCCGTTTAGGAGTGTGGCCGCTTAGGAGTGTGGCTGTTTACTAGTGTGGCCGCTTTTGAGTGTGTCCATTTATAAGTGTGGCCGCTTAGGAGTGTGGCCGCTTAGGAGTGTGGCCGTTTACTAGTGTGGCCGCTTATGAGTGTGGCCATTATAAGTGTGGTCGCTTAGGAGTGTGGCCGCTTAGGAGTGTGGCCGTTTACTAGTGTGGCCGCTTATGGGTGTGTCCATTTATAAGTGTGGCCACTTAGGAGTGTGGCCGCTTAGGAGTGTGGCCGTTTACTAGTGTGGCCGCTTATGAGTGAGGCCATTAGTAAGTGTGGCCGCTTAAGTGTGGCCGCTTAGGAGATGGCCGTTTACTAGTCTATCTATCTATCTATTGCCTGACGCCGTGATCCCCGAAGGGGTGGCCACGAACGAACCGCCCCCATGCACCTCTGTCCCCAGTCAGTCGACGCCCCTCCCCCCAACCAGCACCACCTTCGTTCATGTACTTCCTCACTCCATCCTTCCACCTCATATTCGGTCTACCTCTCCCCCTCTGTCCCTCCACCTCGCTCTCATACACCCTCTTAGTCATTCTCTCGCTTTCCATACGTTCCATATGGCCGAACCATCTCAAGTTGTTCCTTTTCACACTTTCCAGCACATCTACCTCCACACCACACCTCCTTCTTACTTCCTCATTAGTCTGTCTATCCCTCCATGTAACTCCGCACGCACTCCTTAAGTAATTCATTTCCACTGCTCTCACTCTTGGTCTGAGTCTCTCAACCAACGTCCATGCTTCGCTTCCGTAAGTCAGTGTCGGGATTACCACACTGTCATGCAAGGACTTCTTCACTTCCATACTGACCACCCTATTTCTTGTTACTGCTTTTAGCGTTCCTACAACCCTCTTCCCCTGTTGTACCCTCTCCCGCACCTCTTCATCCATATTCCCATCTTTACTCAACACACTGCCCAGATACTTAAAAGAGTTGACGATCTCCATAGCCTGACCGTTCAGCTTCACCTCACATTCTGTGACTTCACCCCTTTCGAAGACCATAACCTTGCTCTTCCCCGTATTTACCTTCAAATTCCGTTTTTCGCACACTGTTCCAAACTCATTTACCAGACCCTGCAACTCCCATTCATTATCACTCATCAGAACTGTATCATCCGCAAACAGCAGTATAGGTAGCTTCCACTCAATTCCCTCCCTTTTCAGCGATACACCAACATCCACTGCTCTTGATAGTATTTCTTTCATAACTCCATCCATATATACAGTAAACAACCACGGGGACATCACACACCCCTGTTTCAAACCAACATTCAGGTCAAAGAACTCGCTCTGCTCACTCTCCACACGTACTGCCGCATTTGCACCCTCATACATGCTCTTCACTGCTTTCAGCAACTTGCCCTCTATACTCCGTATATTCTAAGTACTTTCCACAAACCTTCTCTATCCACTCTGTCATAGGCCTTCTCCAAGTCCATAAAGGCAACATACACCTTTTGTTTCTTCTCCAGATACTTCTCCACAACACAATTCAGGGTAAAAATCTGATCTACACATCCTCTTCCCTTCCTAAAACCTCCCTGCTCGTCGCCTATCCATCTTTCTCCGTTCTCACTCTCACTCTCTCAATCACTACCCTACTGTATACCTTCCCTACTACGCTTAGAAGACATATTCCTCGGTGGTTACCACACACTCCTCTTTCCCCTTTGCCCTTATATAGGGGGACTATTATGCCAGTCTTCCAGTCATCGGGTGCACTCCCCTTCTCCCATGCTAGTTTGCACATTTTCCATACCCATTCTATCACTATCTCACCACCATACCTCAACATTTCCCCACACACTCCATCTGTTCCTGGTGCTTTCCCCAACTTCACTCTTTTCATGGCTTCCCACACTTCTGACCTCCTGATCCCCACCTCCTCCTCCACTACTTCTCTTCTTCTCCCTCCCATACCATATCCAGCTATGTTTGCTGGCTCTTCTTCATTCCTTTCATTTAGCAACTCACTGAAGTACTCCCTCCATCTTTCGACTCTCTCTTGCTTCTCGGCTAGCATTCTCCCATTCTTATCTTTCACACCCTTACTGTTTCCCTTGCTACCTTCCCTAACTTTCTTGACTTCTTTCCAGAACAGTTTCTTACTCTCCCTCCATTTTACACTCAGATTCCTTCCAAATTCCTCATCTACTCTTCTCTTACTTTCCTTCACTACTCTCTTCACCACCCTCTTACTCTCCATGTACCTCGCTCGTTTCTGTCTCTCGGAATCTTCATTCCCTCTGCTACCCAACCACTCTCTATATGCTTTCTTCTTTTCTTCCACAGCTATTCGTACCTCTTCTGTCCACCATGCTGTACCTTTCACTCCCCTCCCTCTTCTCCTCACTCCACACACCTCCTCACATGCTGCACAGATCTCATCCTTAAACACCTTGCTCATCTCCTCCACTTCCTCCATAACTTCCAGGTCGAACCCACCTAGTCGTCTTTCCACTGCTCTCCTGTACTCCTCCCTGATTTCCTCCTCCTGCAACCTCTCCACCCTCCTCTCGCCTCCCTCCCGCTCTCCTCACCCACTTCTTTTGTATCCTAACCTTAGCTACCACTACATAATGATCAGACAGACCCCCTCCAATACCCCTATACACCCTAGCATCCATCACAGATTTCTTCATTCGTTCATCCACACATACATAATCAATCAATGACTTTCGTTCCACCACTGTCTTATCCTTCATCGTCAACATCCGTTTCCTCGTGTACCTGTGGATCATTCTGTGTCGGAAGAAGGTGTTGGCTACTAGTGTGGCCGCTTTAATAAATGAGTTTTAATAAAGTTTTAAAGTTTTAATAAATAAATTTTATGACTTATAAGTGTGGCCATTTATAAGTCTGGCCGCTTAAGTGTGGCCGCTTAGGAGTGTGGCCGTTTACTAGTGTGGCCGTTTATGAGTGTCCATTTATAAGTGTGGCCGCTTATGAGTGTGGCCGCTTATGAGTGTGGCCGTTTACTAGTGTGGCCGCTTATGAGTGTGTCCATTTATAAGTGTGGCCGCTTAGGAGTGTGGCTGCTTAGGAGTGTGTCCATTTACTAGTGTGGCCGCTTATGAGTGTGTCCATTTATAAGTGTGGCCGCTTAGGAGTGTGGCTGCTTAGGAGTGTGGCCGTTTACTAGTGTGGCCATTTATGAGTGTGGCCATTTATAAGTGTGGCCGCTTAGGAGTGTGGCTGCTTAGGAGTGTGGCCGTTTACTAGTGTGGCCGCTTATAAGTGTGGCCATTTATAAGTGTGGCCGCTTAGGAGTGTGGCTGCTTAGGAGTGTGGCCGTTTACTAGTGTGGCCACTTATAAGTGTGGCCATTTATAAGTGTGGCCGCTTAGGAGTGTGGCCGTTTTATGAGTGTGGCCGTTTAGGAGTGTGACCATTTTGGAAAGAGAGTATTTTGGACTTTCATTGATTAAGCGTATGGCCGCTTGGGTTTGGGCTTTTTAGGAGTGTGGCCGTTTAGGTTGCAGATATTTCGAACTAAATGGCACGAAAGGTCTCTCTCTCTCTCTCATTCCTAGTCCTCTGTTGAGGAATGTCTGGGTGGGCTACCGACTAAACTAACCTTGGAAGTCAAAGATTAATTACGGGAGCGATGGTTCGGCTACTGGGGTGGGGTGGGGGGGGGGGGGAGGAACTTGGTGACTCAGCTTTAGGGTGGTTACTATCAAACGATTATATTCAGTTTTGTTTTGAAAGGGCCTTTAACAAATTTACGGCTTCGAGCGGTCTCAATCAGCCCTTATAAACTACCACAGATCCTTCCTAAGCTGCATAAATTCGCCTTTAAAATAACTAGGACCAAATAAAAAATACGTCACAATTAACCCATATAACTACCACATGTCTTTCCTAAGCTGCCTAAAATCACCTAAATACAGCTATAGGAGAAAATGACAAAATACTTGGCCTGTACTGAAAGGGTAATAATGGTGGTGGTAATAGCAGTGGTGGTAGTGATGTTTTAGCAGGTAGGTGAAGGTGGTACTGGGGAAATG
This sequence comes from Paralithodes platypus, assembly GCA_032716605.1. Taxonomy (NCBI): domain Eukaryota; kingdom Metazoa; phylum Arthropoda; class Malacostraca; order Decapoda; family Lithodidae; genus Paralithodes; species Paralithodes platypus. The sequence continues at coordinate 18,330,647 of CM064501.1, read as the reverse complement.
GTGGACATTTAATGGGGTAAGGTTTATTTATTAGTTTATATATACAGTATATACTTTATATACAGTATATATTTTGTTAGTATTCTCCCTAGGTCTCCATCAAGTTAATAATTTATCCTCAAGATTTCCCTTCGAGATAAATTGTAAATTTTTCGGTAGAATAATGTTCCGTCCAAAGGCAAGATCATCCAAAATTACAGCACGAAATCTCTTGATATTGATAAAGAAATGGGACGAAAGGTCTTAAAATCGGTATCATCTATTTTTAATTATGAAAGTATACCTCTGGAAGCGAATTTATGAATATATTTGTCTATATATCAACTACAAAACCATTTATACCATTTATTGAAAAGCAGGTTCTATCCAAAAATGAATCCAGATATACTGTATATGATTGTATAAAGGGTGTCCACGAGTATGTACGAGTGGGCTAGAGACTATGGCACCCGAGTGTACCCGAGTGTATCTTATGATCAACTTTATACAGTGAACATCACATAAGTACAAATACCGACGAGAGCATTTGTGTAAAGGGACCTTTCAAATTGCTTCATCAGTGTGTCACAAATGTTTAAGGGGAGATAAGCCGGTTTTATTGACCACTTTCTCCCTCGTGTTTAGCTCCATTAGGTTTGACGTTCGGCCCATTAGTTTGACGATTTTAACACCTTCCGCCCCATTTCGTTGTCAATTTTAAGACCTTTCGTGCCCTTTAGGTGTCGATTTTTTCCTGGCAAGCTATTCGATTCCTTCCTGGCGAACGATAGCAAGCCTGTAATTTTAAGAGGAACCGGGACATTTTTCTACCAACAAAATTACAAATTTATCTTGAAAGCGGATCTAGGCGGTGTTTATTTAAGCTTGATGGAGGTCTAGCGAGGAAACTAAAAAATATATAAATAACTGAATATATAGACCAAAAAGCCAGCCACACTCCCCTTAATATAATGTGTACCATTTTCCACTGCAGGCTGGTGTACGTTACTGTATTATATATATCGTGTTGTGTTAACCATAATACAACAACAATATACACTGTCTTATACTGTCAAGTGATAACATGACAAATCGCATAATTTTATACAACGGCCTTAACGAGGGAAGGCTTTATTTATAGGTCGATTTAATTATTGATTTTATTATTGTTTTAGTTTTATCCCTAGACCTCCATCAAGCTTATAAAAACATCCCTAAGATAGATTTGTAAATTTTCCCGGCCGAAGGCTGGTTTATCCTAAATTACAGGCTTGCTATCACTCGCCAGGAAAAAAAAAATGACACCTAAATGGCACGCAAGATTTTAATATTGAAAAAAAAAAAAAAAAAAAAAAAAAAAAAAAAAATATATATATATATATATATATATATATATATATATAATATTATATATATATATATATATATATATATATATATATATATACATATATATAAATATATATACTGTATATACTGTATATAAATACAAATTGGGACAAAAGGTCTTAAAATCGCCAAACTAATGAGCCAAACGTCTTAAAAAATTAAAACTAATGGGGCTAAACATAAGGAAGAAGGGAAGGGGGGGGGGGGAACAGCCACCCCCCTGTAAACATATGTGCGGTAACCATAATCAAACCACACGCACATAACGCCGTTGTCTAGCAGTAACCAGAATATATATAAAGAAATGAATAGGCCAAATAATAAACCGTATCCCCTTTACCTCTTGAGGATTATGACGCATTTTAATTGCTACCATTAGACGATATTACTCAGAAGAGGAAGGGAATATCCAAGTCAGGGGGTTAACTGAGATACGCTTTACCCTTTTATGTCTCACAGATCCTTCCTACGCTGTATAAAATCGTCTAATAACTAAACTGTCAGAGCGAGTCATAATCTTTAAGGGGTTAACAACCGAGCCAATAATAATGCCTTGACTTTTTGTTTCTGGACCCTCTTCTCCCTCATGCTTAGCCCCATTAGTTTTAGACATTTGCCCTATTAGTTTGGTGATTTTAACCTTTCGTCCCATTTGTTTGCCAATTTTCAAACCTTTCGTACTATTTAGGCATCGATTTTTGTTCTTGGTGAGCAATAGCAATTCTGCAGTTTAGAAAGAACCGGCTTTTGCTGGGAAAATTTTCTGACGAAAAATGTAAACAATAATCTCGAAGGGGGATCTTGGGGGTATTATAAAAAACAACTTGATGGAGGTTTACGGAGCAAACTTAAAAAAACACCCTCTTAAATTCGTCTAGCGGTAACCACCATGCTGCCCGCCCGTCCGTCCGTCCGTCCGTCCAGTAAACAAATACAACGACAAACACGCCTATCATCCCTTAGCGGTATCCAATATCGAACACTAAACTAACATTTGGTATCGTTCTGTGGCAACCCAAGCCCAGATATTCAAAGTGGTCATAAGTTACGACGTGGTGAGAACTATAACTGGCTAATGAATTAAGGGGAGGTATTTAGTTTGTTCCCTAGGCCTCCATCAAGCTTAAAATTACACCCCCTTGAGTCCCTTTCAAGAAAAAATTGTAAATTTTTCGGTAGAAAAATTTCCCGGCCGAAGGCCGGTTCCTCTTAAATTACAGGCTCGCTATCGCTCGCCAGGATAAAATCGACACCTGAATGGCACGGTCTGAATGGTCTTAATATAGGGTGAAAGTTCTTAAAATTGCTAAACTAATGGGGCAAACGTTTTATAATATCAAAAGCAATGGGGCTAAACATGAGGGAGAAAGGGGTCAAGAAAAAAATCCCTCAAGTGGAGATTTCCCCTTAAGCAAGTGCATTGTAAATTTGCGACATCATAATTTGTCCATATACCGCACACGTAGTTAATGGGGAGAAGGGGGTCTAGAAAAACAAAAACCTCTCATTATTACAAAAGAAGCCGACAATGTTGCCCTAAACAAATATCGATAACACAACGCCGGAAACAGCGCCGCCTCAGGTACAGTCGCCCAAATATGTGAAGGCGTGGCACCAAGAATATTTAGATCAATAATTGGTATCAGCACTATCTAAGCATTAATTCATCGTTTCGAGTGAAATATACATACATGTTCCTATCTTTACACACCCTATTCAACATATGACAGACATTAATACAGCACACAGCCAGCAAAACGTAATGACAGCGGAGACGCGACTTATTTGGCCAACCGTACAGCTGTCCACATAAGTTCTATTCCTCTCCGTGATCTTATACATAGAAAAATAATGCGCATGATTGAATTACGAGTGTAGTTTCTGATGCAGTACTTAACTCATCTTACTAGTGTAGTTTCTGATGCAGTACTTAACTCATCTTACTAGTCAACTGATAATCAAAAGAAAACACACTCGCAATTCATTCATACTAATTTTACTTTCCTACATATCATCACGACGATGAACAGAACTTATGTGGGCAACTGTACACTGTAAAATAAAAGCCGTAAAATTAGCAGTATATGAAGACGTTCGAAGCCCGTATTCAAATTTACGCTTTCTTAGCCCTTTCAAGATCCATTACGCATTTCTATTCTACTTTCTGTCTATTATTATACGATGTTATTCAGATTAGGAAAGGTTTATGGAAGTCATAGGGTTAAATGAGATACTCTATCTAATTCCCAGAGATCCTTCGTAAGCTTTCTAAAATCGTCTAATAATAGCCAGAATAAACTGTCAAAATGCGACATAATCTTCAAAGGGTTAACTGTATTAGGCCTTTATAATGGGGTTAAGGGGGGATGGTTCACTTTTTGGCCGATTATTTCATGTATTTATAATGTTTCTAGTTTCCTCCCTAGACCTCCATCAAATTTAAAAAGAAAAGAAAAAGAAAAAAAGATCCCCCTTCAAGATATATTTGTACATTTTTCGGTAGAATCATATGCCGGCCGAAGGCCGATTCCTCCAAAATTACAGGCTCGCTATCGCTCGCCAGGATAAAAATCGACACCTAAATGACACGAAAAGTCTTAATATTGACAAAGGAAAGGGGTGAAAATCTGAAAATCGCCAAACTAACGGGCTGAACGTCTTAAAATCTGAAAACTAAAGGGGCTAAGCATAGGGGAGAAGGGTGTCCAGAAAAAACCGACATCTCCCCTTGCTATACCGCTGAAATGACAAGCACATTCCATGTACATGACAACTTTCGTATCACCATTCACCTATTTATCCTTCATGTACCGGTGCAGCCCTTTTAACTTTATGTACCGGTGCAGCCCTTTTAACTTTATGTACCGGTGCAGCCCTTTTAACTTTATGTACCGGTGCAGCCCTTTTAACTTTATGTACCGGTGCAGCCCTTTTAACTTTATGTACCGGTGCAGCCCTTTTAACTTTATGTACCGGTGCAGCCCTTTTAACTTTATGTACCGGTGCAGCCCTTTTAACTTTATGTACCGGTGCAGCCCTTTTAACTTTATGTACCGGTGCAGCCCTTTTAACTTTATGTACCGGTGCAGCCCTTTTAACTTTATGTACCGGTGCAGCCCTTTTAACTTTATGTACCGGTGCCGCCCTTTTAACTTTATGTACCGGTGCCGCCCTTTTAACTTTATGTACCGGTGCAGCCCTTTTAACTTTATGTACCGGTGCCGCCCTTTTAACTTTATGTACCGGTGCAGCCCTTTTAACTTTATGTACCGGTGCCGCCCTTTTAACTTTATGTACCGGTGCCGCCCTTTTAACTTTATGTACCGTGCAGCCCTTTTAACTTTATGTACCGGTGCCGCCCTTTTAACTTTATGTACCGGTGCAGCCCTTTTAACTTTATGTACCGGTGCAGCCCTTTTAACTTTATGTACCGGTGCAGCCCTTTTAACTTTATGTACCGGTGCCGCCCTTTTAACTTTATGTACCGGTGCCGCCCTTTTAACTTTATGTAACGGTGCCGCCCTTTTAACTTTATGTACCGGTGCCGCCCTTTTAACTTTATGTACCGGTGCAGCCCTTTTAACTTTATGTACCGGTGCCGCCCTTTTAACTTTATGTACCGGTGCCGCCCTTTTAACTTTAATCTGGCTAATGTTAGACGGATTTTATTCAGTTTACAAGGGGCCTCCAGCAATCAACAGGCCTCGAACTATCTCATTTCATAATTTTTACTGCCACAGACCGTTCTTAAACTGCACACAATCGTCTAAATATAGCTAGAATACAATTTAAAAGACGGCATCGATACAGAAGGTGTTAATGGCTAGACCTTCACTTGGGCCATGGTGGACACTCCAAATATCTGGCCAGGGATTATCAGTGTCATTTATGGCCAGATGAAAAATTTGTCTGGCTCCCCTTCTTTCTCATGTTTAGCCCCATTTGTTTTCAGATTTTAAGACGTTCGGCCCATTAGTTTAGCGATTTTAAGACTTTTAGACCCATTTCTTGTCAATATCAAGACCTTTCGTGCCATTTAGGTGTCGTTTTTTTTCCTGGCGAGCGAAAGCGAGCCTGTAATCTTGAACCGGCCTTTGGCCGGGACATTTTGTTACCGAAAATGTACAAATTTACTCTCGAAGTGGGATCTTCGGGATATTTTCTGAATCTTGATGGAGGTAGAGGGAAGAAACTAAAATAAATAATAATAAACAAATAAAATAATAAACCAATAAACAAACCCTACCCCTTTATGACGCTTTATATAAACAAACCCTACCCCTTTATGACGCTTTATATAAACAAACCCTACCCCTTTATGACGCTTTATATAAACAAACCCTACCCCTTTATGACGCTTTATATAAACAAACCCTACCCCTTTATGACGCTTTATATAAACAAACCCTACCCCTTTATGACGCTTTATATAAACAAACCCTACCCCTTTATGACGCTTTATTGACAGTTCATTCTGGCTGTCTTTAAACGGCTATATTCAGATTCGGAAGGATCTGAGGGAATTAAAAGGGTATAGACTATCGCAATTGACTCTGAATTCCACACGCCCTTCCTCATCTGAATAATAACTTCTAACAATAGCCAGACAACAGAACAGAAATGCGGCACCGTATCTTGAAAGGGTTAACCCATTCAGTACCGGGGACGTCCTTTTTAGCATTTCTGGCAACTTTAAGACGATTTTATTCAGCTTAGAAGGACCTCTAGCAATAATGATTCAATATATCTCAACCAACCCTTTAATACCACAGACCCTTCCTATCTATCTATCTATCTATTGCCTGACGCCGTGATCCCCGAAGGGGTGGCCACGAACGAACCGCCCCCATGCACCTCTGTCCCCAGTCAGTCGACGCCCCTCCTCCCAGCCAGCACCGCCTTCATCCATATACTTCCTCACTCCATCCTTCCACCTCTCCTTTGGTGCACCTCTCCCTCTCTGTCCTTCTACCTCGCTCTCGTACACCTTAGTCATTCTCTCGCTTTCCATGCGTTCCAAATGGCCGAACCATCTTAAGTTGTTATTTTTCACACTTTCCAGCACATCTACCTCCACAAGGAGACATAAAGTCTTGAACTTACAACAAGGCCACCAGTCAAGTTGAAATATTATTATGTACAAATAATGTTGTTGTTTTGTATATGTGTTATTGTATTTTGTATTTGTATTGAAGTATGTACTCTTAATACCCCACTTGGGGTCGCTCGAGTTAATAAACCTTTCAAACCTTTCAAACCACACCTCCTTCTTACTTCATCATTCGTCTGTCTATCCCTCCATGTAACTCCGCACGCACTTCTCAAGTAGTCTCTTCCCAAACGTCCATGCTTCGCTTCCTAAGCTGCATAATATCGTCAAAATATAGCTAGAATACTATATAGCACACGTTGCTGGTACTCAAAGGGTTAACATTTCAACTGTTGATCCTGGATGGTGTCGTTGAGCACATGTGAGGTATAAAGAATGAGACCAACAAGTATAGACAGTACATGCCTCGTAATAAGGAGATATTTTATCTTGAGGGGTTTCTTTCTGGACGCCTTTCTCCCTCATGTTTAGCCCCATTGTTTTTAAGATTTTAAGACGTTTGCCCCATCAGTTTGGTGATTTTAAGAACTTTCGACCCATTTCTGTATTTTAAGAACTTACGTGCCATTTAGGTGTCGATTTTTTTCTGGCGAGCAAAAAATGTAAAAATTTATCTTGAATGGGGGTCTTGGGGGGGATAATGTTAAGCTTGATGGAGGTCTAGGGAACAAACTATAAACCTCCCCTTAAGCCAGGGATAACCTGCCCCGAACACAGCATCCCCGCATGTGAAGGCACCTATTGCCCCCCCCCCCCCCCTCCGCCCCCCTCTCTCAGCGTCACCAATCAATACACCCGACTCACAGCATCACTAATTTACCTCTATTTGGGCCGGGGGAGGGGAGGGGGGGGGGGGGGACGGCTTTATGAAACTCACTGGTTTTGTTCCATTTGTTTGGAGATTTTAAGGGGGTAGTGTTTTTTGTAATATTATTATATTATATGTGTGTGTGTGTGTGTGTGTGTGTGTGTGTGCACAATACTGCAAATACTTCAAATACTTCAAATGAAGCAAGAGTGGACTGTAAGTGCTCGAAGTTTTTGGACGAGGGGACAACGGGCTTTTTTCGACATCAGAATCTTCAACCCAAGAGCTCAAACATATCGTGAGCGAGGACTCAAGGTGGCATACTTGAGAAACGAAAGTGAGAAGAAACGCGCTTATGAAGAAAGAATTTTGAACAGGGATCAAGGAAGCTTTACTCCTCTGGTCTTCTCATCGTCGGGAGGAATGAGACCTTCTGCAAGTGTCTTCTATGCCAGATTAGCTGAACAAATATCGGAGAAAAAGAGTCAGCATAGAAGCCAAGTCATAACTTGGATGAGATGCCGGCTCTCTTTCTCTCTTCTCAGGTCTGCACTCCTGTGTCTCAGGGGTACAAGGTCCTCCCCGCTACAGAGGACAAGTGTGAGAGACTTGGACTTTGAAATGGCCGTGGCGGAGGGACGAATTGGGGAACAAGTGATTGTAGGGAAGTACTGGTACAATAAGATAAACTATAAGGGAACTAGAATAAGATAGATTGTACACCACTTTGTAACTGTCACCTTAATAAAAAAAAAAAAAAAAAAAAAAAAAAAAAAAAAAAAACAGAATAGAAGGAAACATGCTTACATTACTGATATGTTTGTGGACATGCAGTAATGCAAGTAATGGTTGCTCTTCTGTAAATCTAAATGGCTTACCTAAGAATGTGAAAGGGGTGGGACCTTCTATTGTTTTGTTATGTATGTATGTATATGTGACTCACTCAGTTACTTGTTCGTCAAGGGGAATCCACGCAATGCTGCGAGCTAAGCTCATTATTATCGCATTATCGCGCCTCCTTAACTGGGAATGTATTGCGTGAAATGCATGTTAAGTGTTTTATGTACTGTTGGAATGGCTGTGGATGTGTGTGTAGTCTGTATTTTAGCCAATTGGCGACATCGGAAACGAAGGCTTAGGGTGGATCTGTATGGTACCATTCTCACTATAGACGGTACCGTCTCGCCCGAAGGCTTAGGTAGCCATCAGCTTATGGTGGGTTCACACATTCACGTATATTGCTCCCGTCAGCTCCCGTCTGTTGTAAACGAAGGTATATTGGTAGTTGGCAACCGATTACGTAAAACGTAATGGCATAATACGCAAAACTTTAATGAAATTACGGCCAGTCGGGGGTACTCTCGCATGGCGCGAGTAGAAACGAGTAGCCCACGTGGGTCGGGAATGTTGTGGGTGCGGCCAAGGCCGCGCGGTTGCTGATTCGAGTCGAATCAGGAACGTGGCTCGCCCTCACGTATGTCAAAAGACGGGGAAACTTACGACCGACCAGGCCACCACGGTCGTCTGACCAGAGCATCCTCGTCGGACGTAGCAGCTACCACGTGAGACGAGAGCTGCTCTCGTCAAATCATAGAAAGTTCCAGTCGAACATGGAAGTATACGTTAGTTAGGCCGCATCTGGCAGAACCGCCGCACTGTGGGTTGGCGGGAAGACGCGGCATCGTTGTACGAGGGGACAACGGGACCAGCGAGGGACCCTCCAGTCACACCTCTCACCACACCGGAGCAGCAACCAACAAGCCAACCCTGCCACCCTCTGCACCCTGCCGAAAACAAATCGTAGCAGCGAAACGACTGCACCTATGGCTTTCATATTTTTACCACATGTACCTTACCCTTTAGGCTACCCACCACAAAAATCCCAAATCCCTCCTCCCACCCACTCGCTGACTGTCGGTCCCGTCAGAAGGAAAAAAAAGGAAAATCTGTGGCGGCGAAACGACTGCACCAATCGGTTCCATATTTGTGTGACAAGTCTCTTACCCTTCTGCCTTCCCCCCACCACACCCCCAACCTCCTCCCACCACCCACTTCTAGCGTATCCGTACGAAGAAAAGGAAAAAAAAGGAAAATCTGTGGCGGCGAAACGACTGCACCAATCGGTTCCATATTTGTGTGACAAGTCTCTTACCCTTCTGCCTTCCCCCCACCACACCCCCAACCTCCTCCCACCACCCACTTCTAGCGTATCCGTACGAAGGAAAGGAAAAAAAGGAAAATCCGTGGTGGCGAAACTACCTCACCAATCGGCTTCATATGTGTAACACAAGTCAATTACCCTTCTACCTTCCCCCAACCCAAAACCACCCTCCCACCCATACATTCCGATACCATAAAAGTCTCTGTAGTCTATAGTGTCTTTTCAGCTACTTTCGGGACCATCGGGGACCTGATTTCTGGCGAGGGGAATTTTTTTTGTAGCATTTCTCTCCCAACTTAACAGATTTAGCCAAAAAAAAAAAAAAAAATATGGCACTGGCAGAAGCACACCGTCAAAATTGGCTGGCACTCAGCGGGTTACTCCTCCAGGATGAATTCCTCGATGTTACTCCTCCAGGATGAATTCCTCGATGTTGTTCATGGTGCCGATGAAGGACTGGGAATGGGAATGGTGTGGCCATTCCTGCCCTTTTGTAGTTCCCAGATTCCAACCCAGACCTATGTGGTTGACAAAGACTGTCTTTGTCTGTGTTTGGTCAGACGGGGTGTGCCTACGATTGGCCAGAACCGGTCCAGGTACGACCTAACAAATCCCAAGACATGCGGCCTCATCTACGCCGGTCTTGAGGGGGCGTGGCATGGGCGTGGCCTGTGTTCCCGCAAATCGTGCAGCCCATGAGGTCGAACGGGGCTATGCTTACGCACGTCGCAAACACGTACGTAGTTCAATACGACTCCATTACGTCTGACGTAACACTGGCCCCGTTATGCTAAGTCTGTCGGGAAGTGCAATAGACGTGGAAGAACGGGCGTTCAACGGCAGAAACTACTCGCGTCTTTACATAAATTGGCGATACGCCGGACGGGAGCAATATACGTGAATGTGTGAACCCACCATTAGGTGAACCATATGATACCCATCTCGCCTTGTACCATTTTTGCCAACCCCAGATGGGACGTCACAACGTCATTCACTTATTCCAGGTACCTATTTACAGCTAGGTGAACTGAGGCTAACACATGAAAGGAGACAAGCCCAATTTGTCTCCGCCCGGCCGGGGATTGAACCCCCGACCCCTCGTGTGTGAGACGAGAGCTCTACCTACTAGGCTACGGGCTGTGTAGGTGTAGGTGTGTGTATGTATGTGTGTGTGTATGTATATGTATGTAAATGTTTTGTGTGTGCATGTAAGTGTGTATTATATATATATATATAAAACATGAAAAATATTGATTCTTGTGGTAAAAATATATGCCAATATGCTTCCACACTAAAGGTGTTAAGAAAAAGGTAGGTTCACTGCACAAAGTTTAAAATTTGTTAGTGCTAAAATTAAATTGCAACTAAAATATATTGCATGCACAAAATAAGGGTTTAAAATGTATGTCCGAGTATCTTATTAGAAGGCTCGGACTGTTGTGTACATATTAAAATAATGTTTATGTAAAAGTGTTAAAATGCATGTTTGCGAATGTTGAGTTGCTTTTGCCATTCCTCACTATTGGAATCAGATGGTTGTTCTGTAGGCACATCATTCTTTTGTTTTGTTATGCAGTTAGTGTTTGCATTAGAGCTTTCTTTGATTTGAAGAGAGCTAAAAAAAAAAAAAATTTGTGCAGTGAACCTACCCTTTTCTACACACCTTTAGTGTGGAAGCATATTCGCATATATATATATATATATATATATATATATATATATATATATATATATATCTTCATATTTTCATAAGTTACATAAGAGTTTGATAGGGATCTGCCTTGTGTGGGCCAATCGGCTCTCTGCAGACTTCCGTTTTCTTATATTCTTATGTATAGATTTGTTCATCTTGTATTACAACAGTTATCGTTGTATCATTACTATTATACAGTATATTATTATTAGTTCACTGTGTATGTGCGTATCAGATTACATTTTCATATATGCTATTCTGTACACGTTGATACTACATATTAAGGTTTGTATTGTACTGATTTTCTTAAGTACATTGATTTTTATAAAATTTCATATTATGATTAAAATATATTGTATTGTTAGGCATTTTTCAATGTATATGCATATTTGTATAAGTATATATAATTTGTAAGACACAGGGCCGCATCAAGACAATTTAGGGCCCCGGGCAACTCATCGGGACCCCCCCCCCCCCCCCTCCCCCCCCCCCCCCCCCCCCCCACACACACACAGGGGTGACTCCAATTTATCCTTCAGGCTAATTGTGAAATCATAGATATGTTCAAAATCGTCAGTACAGTCAGAATAAAAATAATCTTTGTATTCTGATGTGAGATGGATAACTCTAGCTGGCAAATGTTCTTTGTTTTGATCTGAGAAACATTGTAGAAAATGCACACTAATTTACTAGTCATCTGTATGCTTATTTACGTTGTGCAAGACAAGTCTGTAGCTTACTTACGTTGTGCAAGACAAGTCCGTAGTTTATTTACGTTGTACAAGACAAGTCCGTAGCTTATTTACGTTGTGCAAGACAAGTCCGTAGCTTACTTACGTTGTACAAGACAAGTCCGTAGTTTATTTACGTTGTGCAAGACAAGTCCGTAGTTTATTTACGTTGTGCAAGACAAGTCCGTAGTTTATTTACGTTGTGCAAGACAAGTCCGTAGCTTATTTACGTTGTGCAAGACAAGTCCGTAGTTTATTTACGTTGTGCAAGACAAGTCCGTAGCTTATTTACGTTGTGCAAGACAAGTCCGTAGTTTATTTACGTTGTGCAAGACAAGTCCGTAGCTTATTTACGTTGTGCAAGACAAGTCCGTAGTTTATTTACGTTGTGCAAGCCAAGTCCGTAGCTTATTTACGTTGTGCAAGACAAGTCCGTAGTTTATTTACGTTGTGCAAGACAAGTCCGTAGCTTATTTATGGTTACAATGAAAGTTTGCACTCAGTGACTCTGAACATCTGACTTGGGGAATATGTGAACTCTTCATCTGTTGATTTAGTTTAATCAAAATAAATATTTAGTTTTCTACGACGTTTTAGTTCATACTGCTACTGTTGGATTATGCACGGCATGGTGTTCTTTGTATCATCTTCTATCTCATCAAATTTGTCACGCAGTTGCTCTGTGAACGCTCCTAAGGATTCTAGCAATATGATGTGGCTGCCTGTCAGCAAATCAAGACATTCCTATTGCAGAATTAGGCTAACTTTATTGAACCGAATAAGTATTCTGTTCAACATGTTTGCCATGAAACCTGTTTCAAGTTTTTCTAGGCCAGTAATTAATTCACTTGCCTCTGACCTCATAAGTTCAGGTTCATTATCTTTAGCCACAAAATCATTGCTGCCTGGGGCTGAACGTATCGTACTGGAGGAAGGCAAGTAAACAAAAATAAGTAAAAATTATGAAAATCATTAACCCTTATAGTACCAATGACGTCCTTTTTATCATATTTTGGCAACTATTAGGCGACTATTTATCAAGAACCTTTAGCAATAATATGGCTGCAAACTATCGCAACCTACCCTTTTAACTACCACACATCCTTCCTAAGCTGCATTATCTCGTCAAAATATAGCTAAAATAAAATATAACAGACGTCGCTGGTACTCAAAGGGTTAAATCAGCTAACAACTAACATTAAAGTACTAGGCTACTAGCCATTCACTATTTAATATTTATGATGCAGTGGCATGGATGAAAAATTTACAATATTATTATTATTATTATTATTATTACTAGTAATTTACATTTTGCAAGCTCAAGGGCTTCCCTGAACCAAGGGCCCCTGAACCAAGGGCCCCCGGCCCGGGATCCCCGGGCACTATTGTTATTACAGCCCTGGTAAGACATTAATAAAATATCGCAAAAGGCAGTACGATGGCAACACTTTTTTGTATCTGCTAGTTAGCAACTCACATATGATTTAGGACGGGTATTTAAGCCTCACTCTGCCCCTGTTGTTCTTGTATAACCCTGAAGATGTCTTGATAGAATAGGCGAAAACTTGATGTTCCATTGTTTCATTTTTCCTAGCGGGTTTTACTATATATATATATATATATATATATATTTTTTTTTTTTTTTTTTTTTTTTTTTTATTCTATGTGAATGAGGGAGACAAACGGCGTAACTGCCTGCAGCGAGTGCCTCCCCCAGATTTCAAAGAGTGACAGAGCCGATATCAAGGGACGTTCGAGCTAAAATGCCTGGACACACGGAGTTTGAAGCAATATAAGTCATAGGAAGAGGGAAAGACTGATTCTGGGAGGGAGTTCCAGAACTCAGCAGTTGAATAGAAGAAAGTCTGAGAATAGCGTTTCATATATATATATATATATATATATATATATATATATATACAGTATATATAAGCTAGTCGTGTTTGAGTTACAGAGGTTAGAGGTCATGATTTATCGCCTACTTACAGCGAATAGACTATAGTTATCCTCCATTACTTGCATATTATACAGTATATATATATATATATATATATATATATATAAGCGTACGGTATATCAGTATCACCTTCCGCCATCTATTCTATCAGATGTCACCTGTAACAACACACACACGCACGCGTATACACGCAGAGAGAGAGAGAGAGAGGAAGAGAGAGAGAGACGAACCGAAGACTTATTTTAATCGAAACTCCTAGACTCTGCACACACACACACACACACCACAGTCAAGGTCATAGGCAGAGGGAAAAGTGGACTGGTTGTGTGTGCTTCAAAGGGATGCACATCAATGGAGGATGGTTAGTTGTTCTGGCCCCCTTCTTCCTCATGTTTAGCACAAATAGTTTTCAGCTTTTAAGACGTTCGGCCCATTAGTTTGGCGATTTTAAGACTTTTCACCCCATTTATTTGTCAATAATAAGACCTTTCGTACAATTTAGATGTCTATTTTTATTTCCTGGCGAACGATAGCGAGCCTGTAATTTAGGAGAAACCGGCCTCCGGCCGGGAAATGTTTATATCGAAAAATGTACAAATTTATCTTAAGTTTGATGGAGGTCTAGGGAGGAAACAGAAATAATGATCTTAAGTTTGATGGAGGTCTAGGGAGGAAACAGAAATAATAATCAAAAGATAAATGAAGGTCAATATTGGGTAAACAAATGAACCCTTAGTTAGAGGATTTAATACGCAATATTTTTTCTTTCTGGCTATTGTTAGACGATTTTATTCAGATTAGGAAAGGTAGATGGAAGTCAGAGGGTTAATAGAGACAATCTTTATCCCTATAATTCCCACAGATCCTTCTTAACCCTTACACTACCGGCGACGTATTTTTGTTATTATTTCAGCTGGATTTAGACAATTTAATGAAACTTAGGAAGGATATATGGTAGCTAAATGGATGAATTGAGATAGTCTGTAATCTTATAATGGTAGACATCCTTCTTAAACTAAATAAAACCGTCTAATAGTTGCCAGAATATAATGAAAAGGACGTCCCCGGTACTGAATAGGTTAAAGGGCTTGGGCTTGGTTGTTGGTCTATGTATTCATTAACCCCTTCTGTACCCGCGACGTCTTTTTGTTATATTCTAGAATCTAGATACTATTAGCCGATTTAATTCAGTATAAAAAGAGCTTCCAGCAATTAACGGGCTTCGAACTATCTCACTTAACCCTTTTTACTTCCACAGATCTTTTTTAAACTGCATACAATCGTCTAAATATAGCTAGAATAAAATTGAAAAGACGCGTCCAGTACAGAAGGGGTTAATTAATTTATTTTTAAGTGTCCTCGCTAGACCTCCATCAAGCTTAACATATCACCCCCTAGACCCCCTTTCAACATTAATTTATAAATTTTTCGGTAGAGAAATGTCCCGGCCGAAGGCCGGTTCCTTCTAAAATGGCACGAAAGGTCTTAAAATTGACGAAGAAATGGGGCGAAGGTCTTTAAATCGACAAATAACGGCACGAAAATCTTAAAATCACAAAACTAATATGCTAAACATGAGGGAGAATGGGGTCCATAACAAGCGAGTACTACCCCCTTAAATAGTACATAATGGTCTAATGAGAGCCAGAATAAACAGTCAAAATGCGTCCCGATCGTCAAAGGGTTCAGAACAAGAGTCGAGTCAGTTCGGGACAGCTTCGAAAACATCAGGTCACGATTATGTCCTAGAGCGTACAGTGACCTGCGGAAGTCCTTGGTACACTCGGACGCCATAGTGTCTTCTAGACCACTCCTAAGAATTATTGGAGCCATTAGGTTTTCTTAAAGGAAGGAGGGTTTATTTATTGGTCGATGAATTCGCTTATTTATTATGTTTATCAGTTTCCTCCCTAGTATAGACCTCCATCAAGCTTAAACAAACATCCCCAAGATCCCTCTTCTAAATGAATTTGTAACTTTTTCGGTAACAAATTACCCCGGCTGAAGGCCGATTACTCAAAAATACAAAACCTAAATGGCACGAAATGTCTTAATATTTGCAAAGAGAATGAGGTAAAAGGTATTAAAATTGCTAAACTAATGGAGCAAACGTCTTAAAATCTCAAAACTAATGAGGCTAAACATGTGGGAGAAGGGAGTTCAGATAAAGCAACCACCTCCCCCTTAAGCAAATATAACTATCGGGATTGATTTTGGGATACAACTTGCTTTTCCATTAACAGTATGTGTAGTTTTGTAGTTAATGTATAGGGAATTATATTCGTAAATTCGTTTCCAGATATATAATTCCATAATATAATTCGTTTCCAGATATATAATTCCATAATATAATTCGTTTCCAGATATATAATTCCATAATTAGAAATAGGTACAGTCCACGACTATTTATAAGGGGGGGGGGGGTTAGAGACTATGGCATCCGAGTGTACAATTACTTTTTTGAATATACATACATTTAATTTTATTCTAGACATATTTAGACGATGTTCTGCAGTTTAGGAAGGATCTGCGGTAGCAAAAATGGTTCAGTGGGATAGTTCGGAGCCTGTTATTTGCTGGAGGTTCTTTTTAAGCATTATAAATGCTTCTACTAGTAGCCAGGGTAAAATGAAAGAGAAGGCACTGTTAGAAGATTTGATTCAGTTTAAAAAGGACCTCCAGCAATTAACAGGCTTCGAACTGTCTCACTTAACCTTTTTCACTACCAGAGATCCTTCTTAAAACCGTGAAAAATCGTCTAAATATACCAAGAATGAAATTCAAAACACATCACCGGTACTGAACGGGTTAATACTCACAACGCCATCCACCCATCCACTATCCACACTGCTGCAACTACCATCCACTACCCACTATCCACACTGCTGCTACTACCATCCACTACCCACTATTCACACTGCTGCTACTTCCATCATCTACCCACTATCCACACTGCTGCTACTACCATCCACTACCCACTATCCACACTACTGCTACTACCATCCACTACCCACTATCCACACTGCTGCTACTTCCATCCACTACCCACTATCCACACTGCTGCTACTACCATCCACTACCCACTATCCACACTACTGCTACTACCATCCACTACCCACTATCCACACTGCTACTACTTCCATCCACTACCCACTATCCACACTGCTCCAACTACCATCCACTACCCACTATCCACACTACTGCTACTACCATCCACTACCCACTATCCACACTGCTGCAACTACCATCCACTACCCACTATCCACACTGCTGAAACTACCATCCACTACCCACTATCCACACTGCTGCTACTACCATCCACTACCCACTATCCACACTGCTGCTACTACCATCTACTACCCACTATCCACACTGCTGCAACTACCATCCACTACCCACTATCCACACTGCTGCTACTACCATCCACTACCCACTATCCACACTGCTACAACTACCATCCACTACCCACTATCCACACTGCTGCTACTAGCATCCACTACCCACTATCCACACTGCTGCTACTACCATCCACTACCCACTATCCACACTGCTGCTACTACCATCCACTACCCACTATCCACACTGCTGCAACTACCATCCACTACCCACTATCCACAGTGCTGCTAGTACCATCCACTACCCACTATCCACACTGCTGCTACTGCCATCCACTACCCACTATCCACACTGCTGCAACTACCATCCACTACCCACTATCCACACTGCTGCTACTACCATCCACTACCCACTATCCACACTGCTGCTACTACCATCCACTACCCACTATCCACACTGCTGCTACTACCATCCACTACCCACTATCCACACTGCTGCTACTACCATCCAATACCCACTATCCACACTGCTGCAACTACCATCCACTACCCACTATCCACACTGCTGCTACTACCATCCACTACCCACTATCCACACTGCTGCTACTACCATCTACTACCCACTATCCACACTGCTGCAACTACCATCCACTACTCACTATCCACACTGGTGCTACTACCATCCACTACCCACTATCCACACTGCTGCAACTACCATCCACTACCCACTATCCACACTGATGCAACTACCATCCACTACCCACTATCCACACTGCTACTACTGCCATCCACTACCCACTATCCACACTGCTGCTACTACCATCCACTACCCACTATCCACACTGCTGCTACTACCATCCACTACCCACTATCCACACTGCTGCAACTACCATCCACTACCCACTATCCACACTGCTGCTACTACCATCCACTACCCACTATCCACACTGCTGCTACTACTATCCACTACCCACTATCCACACTGCTGCTACTACCATCAACTACCCACTGTCCACACTGCTGCTACTACCATCCACTACCCACTATCCACACTGCTGCTACTACCATCCACTACCCACTATCCACACTGCTGCAACTACCATCCACTACCCTTTATCCACACTGCTGCTACTACCATCCACTACCCACTATCCACACTGCTGCTACTAGCATCCACTACCCACTATCCACACTGCTACAACTACCATCCAATACCCACTATCCACACTGCTGCAACTACCATCCACTACCCACTATCCACACTGCTGCTACTACCATCCACTACCCACTATCCACACTGCTGCACTACCATCCACTACCCCCTATCCACACTGCTGCTACTACCATCCACTACCTATTATCCACACTGCTGCTACTACCATCCACTACCCTCTATCCACACTGCTGCTACTACCATCCACTACCCACTATCCACACTGCTGCTACTACCATCCACTACCCACTATCCACACTGCTGCAACTACCATCCACTACCCACTATCCACACAGCTGCAACTACCATCCACAACCCACTATCCACTGCTGCAAATACCATCCACTACCCACACTGGCGCAACTACCATCCACTACCCACTATCCACACTGCTGCAACTACCATCCACTACCCACTATCCACACTGCTGCTACTACCATCCACTACCCACTATCCACACTGCTGCTACTACCATCCACTACCTACTCTCCACACTGCTGCAACTACCATCCACTACCCACTATCCACACTGCTGCTACTACCATCCACTACCCACTATCCACACTGCTGCTACTACCATCCACTACCCACTATCCACACTGCTGCAACTACCATCCACTACTCACTATCCACACTGCTGCTACTACCATCCACTACCCACTATCCACACTGCTGCAAATACCACCCACTACCCAATATCCACACTGCTGCTACTACCATCCACTACCCACTATCCACACTGCTGCTACTACCATCCACTACCCACTATCCACACTGCTGCTACTACCATCCACTACCCACTACCCACACTGCCACAACTACCATCCACTACCCACTATCCACACTGCTGCTACTACCATCCACTACCCACTATCCGCACTGCTGCAACTACCATCCACTACCCACTGTAACATAGGTGTGCTCCACTTAATCCACACTGCCTGCTTAGGTAATTACACTAGCTAGGTGGGTAGGTGGGTAGGTGGGGGAGGCAGGGAGGGAAGAGGAAAGACGAGGGAGAGGGATAGGGGTATATAGGGAGGGGGGATGGAGAGTTAGGGTGAGAGGGAGGGAAGGGGAGAGAGAGAGGGAAGGGGAGAGAGAGAGAGGGAAGGAAAGGAGAATTGAAGGGAAGGAAAGGAGAGAGGGAGGGAAGGAGAGAGGGAATGGAGGGGAGGGAGAGGGAGGGATATAGGGAGGGAAGAAAGGGAGAGAGGGAAGGAAGGAAGGGAGACAGGGAGGGAAGAAAGGGAGAGAGGGAGGGAAGGAAGGTAGACAGGGAGGGAAGAAAGGGAGAGAGGGAAGGAAGGAAGGGAGACAGGGAGGGAAGAAAGGGAGAGAGGGAGGGAAGGAAGGGAGAGAGAGGGAGGGAAGGAAGTTAGACAGGGAGGGAAGAAAGGGAGAGTGGGAGGGAAGGAAGGGAGAGAGGGAGGAAAGAAAGGGAGAGAGGGAGGGGAGGAAGAGAGAGAGGGAGGGAGAGGGAGAGAGGGAGGGAGGGAGAGAGGGAGGGAAGGAAGGGAGAGAGAGAGAGAACGAGAGGGAGAGAAGGAAAGGAGAGAGAGAGGGAAGGGGAGGGAGGGAGATAGGGAGAGGGAGAGAGGGAGGGAGGGAAGGGGTGGTAAGAAGGGAGAGAAGGAAGGAGAGGGAGAAAGGGAAGGAAGGAGATGAAGGTAGGGGAGTGAGAGAGGGAGAGGGAGGGAGGGAGGGAGGGAGGGAACTAGGGAGGAACCGGTTTGACACAGTCACCCCCAACAGTTACAGTGCAGATCCCTACATGCAGAGTAGTGTTAAGGGCAGATTATCACTTAAGGGTATTATTTTCTTGACCCCCTTCACCCTCATGTTTAGCCCATTTGTTTCGAGATTTTTAGACGTTCGCCCCATTAGTTAGACGATTTTAAGACATTTTGCCCCATTTTTTTCAATTTTAGGATCTTTCATGCCATTAAGGTGTCGATATTTTCCTGGCGAGCGATATCGAGCCTGTAATTTAGGAGGTATCGGCCTTTGGCCGGGATATTCTTCTATCGAAAAATTTACAAATTTATCATGAAGGGGGTTCTTGGAGGTATTTTTGTTAAGCTTGATGGAGGTCTAGGGAGCAAACTAAAAATCTCCCCGGGGGTAGTGCTTCTTTATTCATAGTGCGGCCGTGACGTCAGGTCACGTGACAATAATAAACAAACCAGTACCTGGCCCTATGGTACGGGGCTGCCGCGCGCTTGTACACAAAGAGACTGGTCAAGTTTGTGTTGTACCAGGCTGTTTTAGCACACACGGACAAGACAATGTGCTATTGTATTGATTTCAAACAATCAAAGATGTAAGGAAAATATATTAAGGAAACAATAACAAGCTTCAAAGCAGTAACATAAAACAATATGATGAATAGATGATAAGACTGAATATTGAGCTCTCTCCTTTAATATGTGTGGATGTTTGGATTATTATGAACATATCTTAAGTAATTTTACCCAAATATATAGGCCTTATTTCATTCATAAAACTACAGATGCATACAGTACCTATCAGACGGCAACGGTCAATACGAGTAAAACACAAATATTATTTTGTATATAAAGCGCAAAGCTCTTTATCATCCATCGCCGTCTGGAAACTGTCTAATATCTTCTTGTATAAGGACTAGGCTTAACAATTATCTGTACTGATATTTATTGTCTCATTTTACACAATATATTTGTATACACATTTATGTTTATCGATATATTAGGGAGGTAACCGCAATTCACGGCAAAGCGTATACCATTAGCCTACACTAGATTACCGTATCCTATGCAAAGCCAACTGAAAACAAAAGATTAATAGGACACCAACAATCTATTAACCACATTAATGATGTATATGAAATGTCTGTTATGGTGGATGGGTGAGGGTAGGGGAGATTTTTCATGTGTTTTCGACCATTCCATTCTTACACAAGATATGTTTATATCAATCTATTTTACCTTCCATAATGAGAGACAATACGATTCATCACGAAGTGTAGCCTACCGGCAGATATATAACAAACGTATAGGCCTATATTATATACTAAATGAAGAGACAAGGAATTATCGAGTCTTTAGACCTCTTCATATAGATTAAAATGTAGGTTAAGGTACATATACGGTACAAGTATATCGTTTGCTTCAACAGACACATTCCATGATAAATAACATAAGGAACAAAGCACAATGTAAGGTATTGATCTTGGTACAATGGCAAAGCTGCTAGATGTAAAGTAAGTACCGGTAATAAAACGAAACATATGAAAAGAGTTGATTAGGCTATGCCCAACATTACCGGTATCTATCAACTGAAAATATACATATTTTATAATCTATATTTTATTAATTTCACCCCAACATATGCCAATTTTGTGAATAGGTCATTTATATAATATGCTTACGTGTCGGATAAATTGCGTCTATATATGCAGGGAAATTTAGACTAAATTAAGTAGTCTCGTTGGCAATATAAGCAAAATCCATCATAGTTTTACCATTTTAATGCAGCAAAATTATATAAATCTGAACTTGGCTCTTTTGCCAACCATTGGCGTGCAACAATATCAAACCCACCAAACCTACCTAGGAATTAACTTAACTAACGGTTTATTTGAGGAGGTTTAAGCAAAATCCGTTGTATAAATATATGTTTCCTTCCATAATAGGAGAATATACGATTTATCATGAAGTTTGTCGGTTGAAGCAAAACTATATAGCCTACCTGGTACCGGTACCGTTTATGGACATACCTTACCTACATTATAATCCATGTGAATTGGTCTAAAATTCTGGTGTAAAATTCATCAATTTACAGTTAGTATTTTTAAGTCTAGCCCATATACAGTATAAGGTGATATTTGGTGTAGGTTTTAACTTTTGAACTTGTTTGACATCGAATGTTGATTAAAATCCAAACTCGATCGGTTATATTTTGTCAACTCTGGTATTTCTATGGTTGCGGGATTTTTGCGGGTAGAGGGTATTACAATAAGCTAAATACATCGGAGATTTGACCATATTAATTAACTAAACCTGTATTATGCATCACTGAAATTATAAGTAGGCCTAGCCTATGTACCGGTAGATTGTGTTACGTGCCTTTAACCCCTTCTGTACCGGTGATGTACTTATCATTATATTCTGGCCACTATTAGACGATTTTGTACAGCTTAGGAAGGACGTCTACTCATTACAAGGCTACAGCCTATCTCAATTAATCCTTTTAGATATCATATATCCTTCCCAAGCTTAGACAAAATCGTCTAAATGTAGCTGAAATCAAATACAAAAAGACGTTACCGGTAAAGAAGGGGTTAATATTCTGTTCTCAAAGATTTCTGTACGGTATTCATGTGCAGTTCTGCTGTTGTAACAAGGCTTATCATCTGTATAGTATATCTAATTTCCAAAACGTAGACATTAGATCTCTCTCTCTCTCTCTCTCTCTCTCTCTCTCTCTATATATATATATATATATATATATATATATATATATATATATATATACAGTATATAAACAATAAAAAACATATATTACAGAAAGGAAGTGAATAATGGAATGTTGGTGTCTTATAACAAACTTTTGTTTTCTGCTTCGCGTTCGCTCGCATAGTAATCATTACAAAAATATACGGAAAACGGATAAATATCAACATACTACTGTATGGTGTAAAATTATAAAATCGACATGTAAATAATGATAATACAGTATTTAAGTTAGCCCAGTATATAAGGAGATATAGTCGGTGTTGTTCACTCTTCATACACCCTGCTTTTATCACAAGGCAGTAATACGTCTTCATTGTCGTAATTTCCCTCTATTTTACCCTAGGGACCCTCTCCCTTCAGAACACTAAGAATGTATGGCGATAACTCAATTTCTATAGTGTTCACGTTAAACACGGCATTACGAGCATATAAAGTAGAAACCGATTCAATCGCATAGAGTTCAACGTGTTAATTTACTTGGGAGTAGCGGGCCAATGATGCCCCACGCCGTCTGGTGGAGAAATCGGAACTAACCCCGTGCACACTATGGATACACACACACACACACACACATATATATATATATATATATATATATATATTTTTTTTTAGTTTCCGGTTCCTTCTAAAATTACAGGCTCGCTATCGCTTGCCAGGAAATAATCGACACCTAAATGGCACGAAAGGTCTTAAGATTGACAAAGAAATGTGGCGAAAGGTCTCACAATCGTCAAACTTACGGAACGAACGTCTTAAAATCTCAAAACTATTATGCTAAACATGAGGGAGAAGGAGGTCTATAAAAAGCGACTATCTCCCCCTTAATTCTTGTTGTAAAGACAATTGACCCATTCAAAAATTATGGTGCTTGATGTTATTATGGCTGATACTAGATGATTTATTACAGCTTTGGAAGGACCTCTAACCGATAAAGGGGTAAACTCTAGCTCAATTAACCCTCTAGATGCCACAGATCCTTCCTAAACTCTAGCTCAATTAACCCTCTAGATGCCACAGATCCTTCCTAAACTCTAGCTCAATTAACCCTCTAGATGCCACAGATCCTTCCTAAACTCTAGCTCAATTAACCCTCTAGATGCCACAGATCCTTCCTAAACTCTAGCTCAATTAACCCCTCTAGATGCCACAGATCCTTCCTAAACTCTAGCTCAATTAACCCTCTAGATGCCACAGATCCTTCCTAAACTCTAGCTCAATTAACCCTCTAGATGCCACAGATCCTTCCTAAACTCTAGCTCAATTAACCCTCTAGATGCCACAGATCCTTCCTAAACTCTAGCTCAATTAACCCTCTAGATGCCACAGATCCTTCCTAAACTCTAGCTCAATTAACCCTCTAGATGCCACAGATCCTTCCTAAACTCTAGCTCAATTAACCCTCTAGATGCCACAGATCCTTCCTAAACTCTAGCTCAATTAACCCTCTAGATGCCACAGATTCTTCCTAAACTCTAGCTCAATTAACCCTCTAGATGCCACAGATCCTTCCTAAACTCTAGCTCAATTAACCCTCTAGATGCCACAGATCCTTCCTAAACTCTAGCTCAATTAACCCTCTAGATGCCACAGATCCTTCCTAAACTCTAGCTCAATTAACCCTCTAGATGCCACAGATCCTTCCTAAACTTATCGCTTTGTTGTCAAGAATACGGCATGATATATTGAAGTGGCTAGTTTTTGTTTATCATTATTTGTTTATATAAAAGTTTCCATAGGCTGGAAATGGTTAAACTTTGCAGTACCGTCTTTTGGTTAGGATTTCAGCTGCATTTAGACGATTTTATGAAGCTTAGGAAGGATATGTGGTAGCTAAATGGAGTAATTGATATAGTTTTTAATCTTTTAACGGGTAGACATCCTTCCTAAGCTGAATATAAAGAAAGGGATGTCACCGGTACCGAACTGGTTAAACGAATAAGATGTTAATGTAAAACATATTGGAGAGCGTCCACTGTATTAAGGGGAGATTTTCAATTAAGGGTGTTTTTTCTCCCTCATGTTTAGCCTCATTAGTTTTAACATTTTAAAACGTTTGCACCATTAGTTTGGCGATTTTAAGACCTTTGGTTCCATATCTGTAGATTTAAAGACTTTGTGCTATTTAACTGTCAATTTTGTCTGGCGAGCGATAGCGAACCTGCAATGTAGGAGGAACCGGCCTTCGGCTGGGAAATGTTTCTGCTGAAAAATTTACATATTTATGTAGGAGGGTTCGTGGCGTGGGGGGTATTTATGTAGGAGGGTTCGTGGCGTGGGGGGTATTTATGTAGGAGGGTTCGTGGCGTGGGGGGTATTTATGTAGGAGGGTTCGTGGCGTGGGGGTATTTATGTAGGAGGGTTCGTGGCGTGGGGGGTATTTATGTAGGAGGGTTCGTGGCGTGGGGGTATTTATGTAGGAGGGTTCGTGGCGTGGGGGGTATTTATGTAGGAGGGTTCGTGGCGTGGGGGGTAATTATGTAGGAGGGTTCGTGGCGTGGGGGGTATTTATGTAGGAGGGTTCGTGGCGTGGGGGGTATTTTGTAAAGCTTGATGGAGGTCTAGGGAGCACACGAACAATCTCCCCTTAAGTAAGTCTATAGTCTATAAATTATGATTAACCCATAACTCTAATAACTCAGTGAGGGCGGGAACAAACGGGCTGTACAATACCTACACCTAGTTACTGTTTGACTCTTCCCAAATGTTAGAAATATCAGTTGGATTATGTAAGTCCTTTAAGGGAGGATGGTTGGTTTTTCTGACCCCCCCCCTCCCTTCTTCCTCATGTTTAGACCCATTAGTTTTCAGATTTTAAGACGTTCAATCCAATAGTTTGGCGATTTCAATATCTTTCACCCCATTTTTTTGTTCAATATTAAGACCTTTCGTACAATTTAAGTGTCGATTGTATTTTATAGCGAGCGCTAGCGAGCCTGTAATATAGTACATTTTGCTATCGAAAAATGTACACATTTATTTTGGGGTGTTTTCTTAAGCTTGATGGAGGTCTAGGGAGAAAACTACAAACATTGTTAAAAGATAAATTATTAAAGCCAATATATACGGCCATCCCCCCTTAACCCATGTCTAGCGGGGCCGGACTTAAGTTGGTCTAGAGAAGTAAGGACTATGTGGCGGGGCCCGCCTTAAGTCGGTAGCAATTTTGAGCACATAATTGGCTCTGAGAGAGAGACGAGCAGTGGGAGGAGCGTAGGTTCACTCTGAACGCTCGGCACGGTCCCCGCGCCGCGACTAACCTCCCCTCCTCACTCATCCACACCCATTACCACGCTACACAGGGAATTATGTAAGGAAATTACCTTATTTTAGCGGTTTTTCCTTCGTGTTGCACGATCGTTACAAGAGAACCAGTGGTCGTAGAAGGATGGTTCTGGTGTCATTGGAAAGCTCAATTAACGCCCTTTCAGGGATACATAATTGTATTACGCTCTGGTTCTTGTTTATGCATGAAAAAGAGCACGGAAACAAGGTCGTTTAGGGTAAAACTACCTGCTTGGCGGGTAGAAGTTACTGACGGGCCCGCTCTTAGGGCGTTAAAGTTATAAGAGGTTGGGGGTGGAGATACTTAGACTCGTAATAATGGACCCCTTCAGTCTTCAAGTCACAAGTCCTTCCTAAGCTGAATAAAATCTACTAAGAGCCACAACCAAAGGAACAAAACCCGTACTCTTATCTTCAGGTCACTACACCCTGTTCATTATAGGAGGGCCAGAAAACCTAACCTCAGCTTCTCACAACTCAAAATGGGCTAGAGTAATCGAGCTTATATTACTACCATTTGGGAAGAATCAGCCGGGGAATAGGTGTAGAAATGTACAGCTCATTTGTTCCAGCCCTTTTAGAGGTTAGGATTCAAGATTTTGTACCTACCTACTGTACGGTAACGCTAATAAGTCATGCCTCGGCTGTCACTGTGTTTGGCTCGCTATGTGCTGTATTATTGTCTGTCAGATGTTTAATATGGTGGTTAAGTGTAGGAACATGTTTGTATATCTCTCTCGAAATGAATAAATCAAGTTTAGATATTGCTGATAGCAATTATTGACAAAAATATACTTGGTGCCGAGACATTACTTAATAGGCCGACCGTCCTTGGAGCAGATTATATAATAAATATGAGAAGGAATGCAGGCAAATTAGCAGAAATAGCCTTAGTTTGATCCTATTATCACTTCCAAAGGTATTATTTAGCCCTTTTAGAGTTAGGATTTCTGGCCTACGATACGATGGCTGGAGTATAAAGTAGGAGAGGAGTAATTTGGATAGAGGAATAATAAGTTGAGAAGTGAGAAGTATAGTCATATATATATAGTACTAAAAAGCTGTGGTTAGTATTACTTATTTTATGTACAGGTTTTCGTTAAGGGTAGTTTTTTTTGGTATCTTATATATTTATTATTATCAGTATTAGTATTAATATTATTTTTATTATCATAGTCAATCTATCTATCTATCTATCTATTGCCGGACGCCGTGATCCCCGAAGGGGTGACCACGAACGAAACGGCCCCATGCACCTCTGTCCCCAGTCAGTCGACGCCCCTCCTCCCATCCAGCACCGCCTTCGCTCATATACTTCTTCACTCCATCCTTCCACCTCTCACTCGGTTTACCTCTCCCTCTCTGTCCTTCCACCTCACTCTCGTACACTCTCTTATTCATTCTCTCGCTTCCCATACGATCCACATGGCCGAACCATCTCAAGGTGTTCCTTTTCACACTTTCCAGCACATCTACATCCACACCACACCTCTCTCGTACTTCCTCATTCGTCTGTCTATCCCTCCATGTAACTCCGCACGCACTTCTCATGTAACTCATTTCCACCCCTCTCACTCTTGGTTTGAGTCTCTTTACCCACGTCAATGTTTCGCTCCCGTAAGTCAATGTCGGGATTACCACACTGTCATGCAAGGACTTCTTTACTTCCATACTGACCACCCTATTTCTTATTACTGCTTTCAGCGTGCCTACAACCCTCTTCCCCTGTTGTACCCTCTCCCGCACTTCTTCATCCATACTCCCATCTTTACTCAACACACTGCCTAGACACTTGAATGAGCTGACATTCTCCATAGCCTGACCGTTCAACTTCACCTCACACTCTCTGGCTGCACCCCTTTCAAAGACCATAACCTTGCTCTTCCCCGCATTTACCCTCAGATTCCGTTTTTCACACACTGTTCCAAACATATTTACCAGACCCTGCAACTCCCATTCACTATCGCTCATCAGAACTGTATCATCAACAAACAGCAGTACAGGCATCTTCCAATGCGGATAAATGTAAAGTACTACATATCGGATACCTAAATGAGAAAGCAAACTATTCGATGAATGGCACTCAGCTTAAGAATGTAAACAGAGAAACCGATCTGGGAGTAACAATATCGAGTAACCTAAAACCGAGTCAACAATGTTCAGAAGTTGTTAAGAAGGCAAACAAAATAATTGGCTTTATAGGCAGGTCTTTTGAGCATAAATCCAAAGAAGTTATCCTAACCCTTTACAATTCCTTAGTCCGCCCTCTTCTGGAATACTGCGTTCAATCCAGGTGCCCTTATTACCAAAAAGATATAAACAAGCTAGAACGAGTTCAATGTAGAGTTACCAAAATGATACCTAGCCTAAAGAACAAACCATACGAAGAGCGTCTTAGAGAATTAAAGCTATTTCCTTTAACCCAGTGCAGATTAAGAGGTGACTTAATTCAAGTGTTCAAAATCATCAAAGGCATCGACAATATGAACTGTAGTAAGTACTTCACTATCGACCAATCTAATTACACACGGGGAAACGGTTGCAAAATTATTGGTAAATCTTTTAACTCACACGAATCTAAGAATTTCTTCTTCAATCGAGTTGTCAACTTGTGGAATGGGCTTCCCCGAGACGTTATAGACTGCAGCACCGTTGATTCATTTAAACTCCGCCTAGACAAATATCTCGCATCAAACCCGCGACTGGCTGCGTTTGTAAATGAATAACTTTATTTTATCCCCCCCTCAGTTACTAACCCATCTGTCCGCTACTAACTTCCTAATCCTGCCACGTACTTTAGTTCCAGGGCAGTAGTTCCCTTTCCAATGTTCCCTTACCCACTCTAGACCACTGTTTGGACACTTGATCCTCAGTGTTTTGGAGGACAAGCAGCCTAGAAGGGTCACTGGATCTGTTGTTGCTTGATTTCCTTTGTACTCCTTTGTACACTCGTTTCCCTCCCTTATCAGAGGTACACCAACATCCACTGTTCTTCCTTGTATTTGTTTCATGACTCCATCCATACATATATTGAAATCCATGGGGACATCACACACCCTTGCTTCAACCCAACATTCAGATCAAAGAACTTGCTCTGCTCCTTATCCACACATACTGACGCCTTTGCACCCTCGTACATGCTCTTCACTACTTTCAGCAACTTGCCGTCTACTCCATATAGTTTCAGTACTTTCCACAAACCTTCTCTATCAACTCTGTCATAGGCCTTCTCCAAGTCCATAAAGGCAGCATACAACTTATGTTCCTTCTCCAGATATTTCTCCGCAACACATTTCAGGGCAAAAATCTACACATCCTCTTTCCTTCCTAAACCTGCCCTGCTCGTCACCTATCCATTTCTCCGTTCTCGCTCTCATTCTCTTCAATCACTACCCTACTGTACACCTTCCCTACTATGCTTAGAAGGCATATACCGCGGTGGTTATCACACACTCCTCTTTCCCCTTTACCCTTATACAGGTGGACTATTATGCCTGTCTTCCAGTCATCAGGTGCACTCCCTTTCTCCCATGCTATTTTACACATTTTCCGTAACCATTCGATGACTATCTCACCACCATATCCCCACACACTCCATCTATTCCTGATGCTTTCCCCATCTTCACTCTATTCATGGCTTCACACACTTCTGACCTCCTGATCCCCACCTTCTCCTCCACTACTTCTCTTCTTCTCCCTCCCCATACCCCATCCAACTATGTTTGCTGGCACTTCATTCCTTACATTTAGCAATTCGTTGAAGTACTCCCTCCATCTATCGATTCTCTCATTTCTAAGTTATCACTCGCCCATTCTTATCTTTCACACCCTTACTATTTCCCTTGCTACCCTCCCTAACTTTCTTGACCTCTTTCCAGAACAGTTTCTTACACTCCCTCCGTTTTACACTTAGATTCCTTCCAAATTCCTCATCTGCTCTTCTCTTACTTTCCTTCACTACTTTCTTCACCACTCTCTTTTTCTCCAAGTACCTCGCTCTTTTCTGTCTCTCCAAATCTTCATTCCCTCTACTACCCAACCAATCTCTATACGCAATCTTCTTGTCTTCAACAGCTATTTTTACCTTCTCAGTCCACCACGCTGTACTCTTCACTCCCCTCCCTCTTCTCCTTACTTCACACACTTCCTCACGTGCTGCACAGATCTCTTCCTTAAACACTTTGCTCACCTCCTCCACTTCTTCAATACCCTCTAGGTCAAACCTACCTAGTCGTCTCTCTACTGCTCACTTGAACTTTTCCCTTATCTCCTCCTCCTGCACCCTCTGCACCACTCCACCTTCCTCCCCCATCCCTCCAGCTCTCCTCACCCACTTCTTTTGTATCCTAATTTTAGCTACTACTACATAATGGTCAGACAGACCCCTCCCCCCAATACACCCTAGCATCCGGCACAGAATTCTTCATTCGTTCATCCTCACATATAATATAATCAATCAGTGCCTTTCGTTCCTCCACTGTCCCATTCCTCCTCCTCCACACTACTTTCCATGTGTACCTGTGTATCATTCTGTGTCGGAAGAAGGTGTTGGCTATCCATATATCCATTATCATTATAATTATTATTTATTTATTCATTTTTCAAGTTTGCTCCCTACACCTCTATCTAGCTTAAACCAATACCCACAAGAGTGACAAGACCCCCCTTCCAAATAAATGTATACATATTTCCGTAGAAAAATGTCTGGGCTGAAGGCCTGTTCTTCCTAAATAAAAGGCTCGCTATCGCTCGCCGGGAAAAAATCGACACCTAAATGGCACAAGAGGTCTTAAAATGGACAAAGAAATGGGGAGAAAGGTCTTCAAATAAGATGACTAATGGGTCAAACACCATAACATCTCAAAACTAAACACAGGGAGAATGGAGTCCAGAAAAACAAAAACCTCTTCATAATTTTGTTGTTCTCTCTCTCTCTCTCTCTCTCTCTCTCTCTCTCTCTCTCAAAATATATTTTGTTTACAATATACATAAATGACATTGACAATGGTATCCATAATATAGTTTCTAAATTCGCGGATGACACCAAGATAGGAAATGCAATAATTTCGGAAAGCGATAGAATCAGTCTACAAACAGATCTAAATAAAATCACAGAATGGTCGGAGAATTGGCAAATGCCTTTTAATGTAAACAAATGCCAGATATTGCAAATAGGCTCTAAGCTCAATAAATATGAATATTACATGAACGTGGGGAAAGTTAATAGCGTAACACAGGTACTAGACCTAGGAGTGCTTACTGTATATTTGAAAACCTAAAATCTTCAAACCAATGCACGGCAGCAGCTAACAAAGCAAACAGAGAATTAGGTTTTATCAGAAGACATTTTCATTATCACAGCAGAGACATAGTTATGCCATTATATAAAAGTATAATGAGACCGCATCTAGAGTATGCGGTGCAGTTCTGGTCTCCCTACCTCATAAAGGACATTGTAAAGCTGGAATCTGTGCAGCGAAGAGCAACTAAAGTTATCCCTTCTCTAAGAAATACACCATATAATGAGAGACTAAGAGAACTCGATCTATTTTCACTTAAGAAACGGAGGAAAGAGGACAACTGATTGAGTGTTTTAAGATTTTAAAAGGATTCAGTAACATTAACCCTCATAAACTATTTAAGATAGCCAAAGAGAGTTCTACAAGAGGAAACAAGTTCAAATTAATAGGTAAGAAAGCAAACCTGGATACAACAAAAAATGTCTTCACTCACAGTATAATTAGTGAGTGGAATAAGCTCCCAAATAAAGTAATAGATAGTGTCTCTAATAGATGCACTTAAAAAATTCTAGCTTCATACCACACAGAAATAAGGATGGAGTAGGTAATAACCAATGATAGAACGATGTGGTAGTAATGAACACTGCTTCCAGTTGAATAGAGATAACTAAGAAAAAAAAATATCTATATATGTATAATTATATTACTACAGGTGAAGGCTTGCATACAATTTCCTTTCCATTTCTAACTTTTTATAATTCCTTCAGGCGGTTTCCAAGATCTGTAAGGTTAATCACTTCCAACTGTCTTCATGCACGATAATTGCCGGAGAGAACGGAGGGTGGGGAGAGAGCCTTCTTCTTTGCTATCCTTTCCTTCCACTGTTCCTTACTCTTGGGTTAGCTATCTCTACTAGAATTAAGTCCTGACCACCTCGCTGGGTATCGTAAGGTCTGTGTGGTCAGTGTATCTATGTAAATTTAAGTAAATCTATCTCTCTCTCGGAATATTGGTCGGAATGCAAGTCGCGTATAAAAGAAAGAAAGGAGAGAATCAGAAGATAAAGCAGGAAGAAGGAGGAGGGAGAAGAGTTAATGGAAGGTTGGTTTGTTCTGGACCCCCTACTCCCTCATATTAGGATCATTCATTTTGAGATTCTACGATGCTTGCCCCATTAGTTTGACGATCTTAAGATCTATTGTCCCATTTCTTTGTCAGTTTTAAGACCTTTTGTGCCACTGATTAGTCTATTATTTCCTGACGAGCGATAGCGAGCCTGCAATATAAGAGGAAGCGGCCTTCGGCCAGGACGTTTTATCTACCGAAAAAAATACAAATTGACCTCAAGGGGGTATTTTCTTTTAAACTTGATGGAGGCAGGGAGCTAAATAAAAATATCTCCTTAACCCCTTCGTCACTATGATGCCTTTTTACTGTACCTTTGATTCTTGAAAAATGTAGATGATTTAACGCAGTTTAAGAAGGACCTATGTTACTAAGAGGATTTATTGAGATCGCATTTACCCATTTGAGTCGTAGAGGTAGATTACAAACTAAAGAAAATCGTCTAGTGGGTACCAAAGTATGATGAAAATAACGTAATGGTGGTGAAGGGGTTAAGAGAGATGGCGACTATATACCATCAAATGATTACGGGTACTCTCCATATAGATAACCTCCGACTCCAGAGAGATCCCGGGTGGAGGAGCTCTACCTTCAAAATAGCAGCCGGAATGTAAGCTGCATAAATAGAAAGGAAAGAGAAAAAGAAGAAGAAGAATATATATATATATATATATATATATATATATATATATATATATATATATATATATATATATATATACATACAGTATAGTAAGATAATGATGAAGATGAAGAGGGAAAAAAAGTAGTAGTAGAAGATGAAGAAGGAGAAGAAGAATATACATAATAAGATGATGATGATGATGAAGAAGAAGAAGATGACGAAATAGATCCTTCAAGACGGTTTGTATTCTTTTTAGAGCCGCGGCGGTCTAGTGGAGAGCACGCTCACGTGTGAATCTGCTTGACCTGGTTTCGATCCCTGCCAAGTCGGACATTTAGTGGGTGTGGTAGTACATCCTATAGCGTGATTCACATGCTCGCACCCAGTCGAGGGACACGTCAACGACGTATACAGACTAATGACACGCATAACAAAGCCACTCCAACAGCTTCCTCTCTCTCCAACACCCCTTTTCCCCTCTCTACACTCTTCAGAAAATAGGAAAAGTAGAAAGTAACTACGAGGTGCTGTTGTAAAGGCTTATCCCTCAATACCTTCACCTGACTTGACCTGAAAAAAAAGTACGAAGGAAACCGGTGATGATAGAGGAAGAGGTTAACAAGATGGCGACTTTAGAGCATAACGAAGGTGGGGTACTCTACCTATATAAGGCCTCCAACTCTGGTTACCAAGAAGGACAAGAAGTGGCTTCGGAAAATCGCCCGTATTGTAAACATGGAATAAATAACCCATTTCCCAGTCCCTGCCAGTTCAGTTGCTGGTCGGGAAGCTATGCCTTTGCAACTGCGCCTCCCTTTTGTCGTGTTTTCAGTTTTCTAATTTAACAGTAAAATTTATTATGTGCTATATGCTATTTCTTCTTTATTCTTGCTTGCTCTTCTTTCTTCTTGCTTCTTTTCCTTTCTTGTGTGAGTGTGTGAGAGTCAAAGTAAGAAGGAGAAGAGTCCAAGTATCCAAGACAATATTTGTAATTTATAGTGGGAATATTTGTAATTAAGCCAACATATCAATCACTGGTGGGGGTGGGGGGAGATAAGGGGGGAGGAGGTATACAAGGCCTGGGTGATTTGCCGGGATAACTATAGGGTATTAATTACAAAGGATTGACAAACTGCAACAGACTTATTGGTCCTTGCGAGGCAGTTTGTATAACTACACTGCTGAGATACTAACTACTAGGTAAAGAAAAAGATAGAAAAACAGAAGGCTCCTTCCCACCCACCACTTCCTCCAGCTTACGCTGGCATGGAAAAAGAGGGGAAAAAATCCCATGCAGTATGGAAAAACAGACATGGAATTTCTGATAGGACAGGCTGAAACGAAAATAATTAATTGACTAAGCTAAATCTACGTCTACGATCATGGAAGCAAAAAATGGTTACGAGCATGGGTAACAAGATAATAGAAAATCTCGTTAAATTGTAATCATTCGTATTTGGATGGTATAAATTATTCTGAAAGAAAATGTGTTAATTGAGGGTTACTGGGCATGAATCTATCTAGACGAATCTTGAAACTCTCAATCGTGTCAGAGTTTATAATATTTGAGGGCTGCTTGTTCCAGATGTTCACACCATGGGTGAAGAAAAAGTGTTTCGCTTCAAGTGACTTAAAGCGCTTCCCTATAATCTTACAACCATTATTTCTAGTTAAATTTGTTTGGTCGATAGTAAAGTAATCGCTTACATTTAGGTTGCTGAATCCCTTAATTTATTTTGAAACCCTCAATCAGATCACCTCTCATTCTGCGCTTGGTTAGGCTAAACAAGTTTAGTTCTCTCAGACGATCGATCCTCGTATGGTTTGTTTCGCAATATCGGTATCATTTTTGTGACTCTACGCTGCACACTCTCCAGCTTATCGATGTCCTTTCTGTAGTATGGCGACCAGAGCTGCACACAATATTCAAGATGTGGACGCACAAGTGAGTTGTATAAAGTAAGTATAACCTTTTCAGATTTATATTAAAACGTTCTACCAATAAATCCCACCAATTTATTTGAAGTTTTTACTGCCTCTGTGCACTGTTTACTCGTCTTTAAATAATTAGATGTTATGACTACCAGATCTTTTTCTTTATCCGTACTTGAAAGGAACATGTTATTCATTGAGTAATCTTTGTGTACATTGTTACTACCGATATGCAGTACTTTACATTTCTCAAAGTTGAGCTTCATTTGCCACTTTTCAGCCCAGTTGACTAAAGTGTCTAGGTCACATTGCAGTTGCTGCCAAAGTGCAGTTAAGGTTACTTTAGTGGCAATTTTTGCATTATCTGCAAACTTTGATATTTTACATTGAATCCCCTCATCAATATAATTTATATGAATTATAAAAAGTATGGGTCCCAACACTGAACCTTGCGGGACACCACTGTCTACATTACACCAGTCTGATTATTTTCCATTAATTACAACTCGCTGGCTGCTTGCGACCTGTGAGCCAGTCCTGGATCCAATTTAGTGAATTTCTTGTTATACCATGGGTTTTTAATTTGCTGACAAGTCGCTTATGGGGTACTGTGTCCAATGCTTACTGGAAGTCAAGATACACCACATCGACTGCTATATCCTCATCATACGTTTTATAAACTTCGTTGAAGAAATCAAGTAAATTAGTTAGGCACGAACGTCTGTTTCGGAATCCATGTTGCAAGTCTTTTATTTTTATTTTTATTTTGTTTTCTATGTGAATGAGGGAGACAAAAGGCAGAATTGCCTGCAGTGAGTGCCTCCTCCAGAGTTGAAAGAGTGACAGTGCCAAAATCAAGGGACGTTCGAGCTAAAATGCCTGGACACACGGAGTATGAAGCAATTTAAGTCATAAGAAGAGGGAAAGACTGATTCTGGGAGAGAGTTCCAGAGCTCAGCAGTTGAATAAAAGAAAGTCTGAGAATAGCGTTTCATTCTTGGGTTGGAGAGTTGCAAAGAGTAGGGGTGGGATTGTGTTGCATGATTATATGCTATATAACTGTCCCTCCACCTACCACTATAATAAGGCAAGCTTACCAACTGCTGGTTAGTACCACTATAATAACTGTAGCTATATAACTGTCCCTCCACCTACCACTATAATAACTGTAGCTATATAACTGTCCCTCCACCTACCACTATAATAACTGTAGCTATATAACTGTCCCTCCACCTACCACTATAATAACTGTCCCTCCACCTACCACTATAATAACTGTAGCGAGGAACAAAAGAAGATGAGGAAAAGAAGAATAACTGTCCCTCCACCTACCACTATAATAACTGTAGCTATATAACTGTCCCTCCACAGTCAAATTCAACAGTGTAGCCAATACCTAGAAAATGATACTTTGTTGGAAATATAAAGAAAGGAACAGTAAGGGGGGTGGGTTGTTTTCTGGAGCCCCTTCTCTCTCATGTTTAGCTCCATTGATTTTGAAATTATAAGACGTTCGGCTCATTAGCTT
Source organism: Paralithodes platypus (assembly GCA_032716605.1). NCBI lineage: Eukaryota > Metazoa > Arthropoda > Malacostraca > Decapoda > Lithodidae > Paralithodes > Paralithodes platypus. The sequence goes on along the minus strand of CM064501.1, from coordinate 18,294,043 downwards.
GGCGATATGAAGACCTTTCAACTCCTTTTTTGTCAACTTTATAAGATTTTTCGTGCCATTTATGTGTTTATTCTTTCTTGGCGAGCGATAGCCAGCCAGCAATTTAGGAAGAACTGGCGTTCAGCTAGGGCATCTTTCTACCGAAAAATGCATACATTTATCTCGAAGAGGAGTCTTTAGGGTATATGTTTATTGTTTAAGCTTGTTGAAGGTCGAGGGATGAAACC
>CM064501.1:18272344-18293716 GCA_032716605.1 Paralithodes platypus | reverse complement strand
GATACCAAGTCCTAAGATCCAAAAGGAAAGGAAGCAACAACAGGAAATTATTTTATTAGATTTTACTTTTGTTTTGCCTTCAGCTGACTGATACCGTAATATATATCTCTGTGCTATCTAGATTCATCAAGTTAACCACCTGAGGATCAAGATACGTAACAAAGTCTATATAGTGGGTGAACTATAAACACATTGATATGTAAGTCTATATAGTGGGTGAACTATAAGCACATTAATATGTAAGTCTATATAGTGGGTGAACTATAAACACATTAATATGTAAGTCTATATAGTGGGTGAACTATAAACACACAAGACATCACACAACAAATTCAAGCACTCAACACCCAAACTAACAACAAAATACAAGAACAACAAAAACTAAATTGGAATAACTTCCTACAAACACTTGATCACAAAACAAACCCCAAAAAACTATACAAAACACTAAACAGCATCACACTTTCCAACAGCAACACAACACAATCACATGCTGCAATCACAACAACAGACTCTACTCCTTCATGTAAACAACAAGCAAACACTCTCATCAATCACTTTTCACATGTCAGCCACCTAAAACCTCACAAAGACGACCGACGTGTCATCCGACGTAAGAGACAATTCCCCACAGACCCTGACTATACACCCTTCACCAATCACCAGACAAAGCATATCATCAACAATCTCAAGCACTCACCCGCCTGTGGCCTAGACAACATAAGCAACATACACCTCAGACACCTGGGACCACAAGGCATACAAGCACTCACTAACATATCAAACTACAGCTATTCACACAACACAATACCAGACATTTGGAAGCATGGTATCATCATCACTTTCCCCAAACCCAACAAAGACCCCACGCTACCCTCCTCGCACCGCCCCATCACACTCCTTTGCTCCCCCTCCAAAGTCATGGAACGCCTAGTATTACAACTAATTACACCTGACCTACCCCTAGCTCCAACACAACATGGCTTTAGGCCACTGCACTCCACAAACACTCTTCTCACAGACCTTACACAAAGAGCTTTCGACGGCATCAATTCAGCTAGACCACCACACAGATCACTATTAGCCACACTCGACATTAGTAAAGCCTTCGATGCCATCCCCCGCCACAACCTAACAAACAAAATCTACAACACAAACATGCACACAACACAAAACGGTGGCTGGCCAACTTCCTAGCAGGCAGATGTGCACACGTATCTTTTGCCGGTCAGTCATCTAAAATCAGAAACTTTCCAAACGAGTCCCACAAGGATCCGTCCTATCGCCCGCACTCTTCAATCTGTACATGCACGATATAACTACACCCAATACGCCCCAAATAAACTTAGCCTCCTATGCAGATGACATAACACTCACATGCACACACCATGACCCAAAAAGAGCAACAGATCTCCTTCACTATCTCAACACACCATGGCTGGTGCACTACAAACAGACTTATCTAGCCCCAGCCAAATCCACCGCAACCCTGCTCACAAGTTGGACAGGAGAACACGAATCCCTCAACTCACCATAAACAACACACCCCTAACACATACACACACACCCAAAATCCTAGGAGTAACATATGACATTCAAACAGCACACCACAAACATTAAAAGAAACTGACACCCAGACTTAACGCCCTCAGGTCACTTGCTCACACAAAATTTGGACACAACAAAGAAACTACCACCACAGTATAAATACATAAGATCAGTGATGGAATACGCAAGCCCAGCCTGGGCTTCTAACCTAGCTGAAACACATCATAAGACCTTACAGACTATTCAAAACAAAGCCCTGAAGATCATTACAGGCTGCACAGCTACTGCACCCACAGATCACCTACATCAAGAAACCAAAATCCTCAAAGTCAAAGACCATCTGGACATGAGAGGCACTCAATTCCTGGCAGCAGCCTCCACGAACCAAGACCACCCACTAACTACATGGCAAAACACCCACAGACACCAAGAAATATCAAAACAACACCCAGCACACGGATCACACACAATTATTGTCCTCTCTCCCTCCCTGCCCACCCCGAACCAACATTCAGAAGCACATCCATACTCATATCTCTCACCGATCCATCCACTCACTCACAGACAACACACAGCTGCATGCACGACCTCCCGAAATCCATCCTTCCGAATCCTCCCTTCCTCGCGAGGACAGAGTCCACCTGGCCAGGCTGAGATGCGGACACCATCCAGCTCTCCTGAGCTATCAGAAGAGACTGGATGACTCCGTTGTCGACGCCTGCCCGGGATGTAACACAGCACCCCATACCATTAAACACATCATAGAAGACTGCATTTCACACAACCACTTACGCCAACAACACAATCTACACTCAATGAGAGCTCTGTGGGAAAGCCCGATCGTGGCCATGGCCTTTCTCAGGGACTCGGGGCTGTTCGGCCAGGCAGCTTAGGGAACAACAACAACAACAACAACTATAAACACATTAATATGTAAGTCTATATAGTGGGTGAACTATAAACACATTAATATGTAAGTCTATATAGTGGGTGAACTATAAACCCATTAATAGAGTAAGTATATAGTGGGTGAACTATAAACACATTAATATGTAAGTCTATATAGTGGGTGAACTATAAACACATTGATATGTAAGTCTATATAGTGGGTGAACTATGAACACATTAATATGTAAGTCTATACAGTGGGTGAACTATAAACACATTAATATGTAAGTCTATATAGTGGGTGAACTATGAACACATTAATATGTAAGTCTATACAGTGGGTGAACTATAAACACATTAATATGTAAGTCTATATAGTGGGTAAACTCTAAACACATTAATATGTAAGTCTATATAGTGGGTGAACTATAAACACATTGATATGTAAGTCTATATAGTGGGTGAACTATAAACACATTGATATGTAAGTCTATATAGTGGGTGAACTATAAACACATTGATATGTAAGTCTATATAGTGGGTGAACTATAAACACTTTGATATGTAAGTCTATATAGTGGGTGAACTATAAACACATTGATATGTAAGTCTATATAGTGGGTGAACTATAAACACATTGATATGTAAGTCTATATAGTGGGTGAAGTATAAACACATTGATATGTAAGTCTATATAGTGGGTGAACTATAAACACATTAATATGTAAGTTTATATAGAGGGTGAACTATAAACACATTAATATGTAAGTCTATATAGTGGGTGAACTATAAACACATTAATATGTAAGTCTATATAGTGGGTGAACTCTAAACACATTAATATGTAAGTCTATATAGTGGGTGAACTATAAACACATTAATATGTAAGTCTATATAGTGGGTGAACTATAAACACATTAATATGTAAGTATATAGTGGGTGAACTATATACACATTGATATGTAAGTCTATATAGTGGGTGAACTATAAACACATTGATATGTAAGTCTATATAGTGGGTGAACTATAAACGCATTAATATGTAAGTCTATATAGTGGGTGAACTATAAACACATGAATATGTAAGTCTATACAGTGGGTGAACTATAAACGCATTAATATGTAAGTATATAGTGGGTGATCTATAAACACATTAATATGTAAGTCTATATAGTGGGTGAACTATAAACACATTGATATGTAAGTCTATATAGTGGGTGAACTAGAAACGCATTAATATGTAAGTCTATATAGAGGGTGAACTATAAACACATTGATATGTAAGTCTATATAGTGGGTGAGCTATAAACACATTGATATGTAAGTCTATATAGTGGGTGAACTATAAACACATTAATATGTAAGTCTATATAGTGGGTGAACTATAAACACATTAATATGTAAGTCTATATAGTGGGTGAACTATAAACACATTGATATGTAAGTCTATATAGTGGGTGAACTATACACATTAATATGTAAGTCTATATAGTGGGTGAACTATAAACACATTGATATGTAAGTCTATATAGTGGGTGAACCATAAACACATTAATATGTAAGTCTGTATAGTGGGTGAACTATAAACATATTAATATGTAAGTCTATATAGTGGGTGAACTATAAACATATTGATATGTAAGTCTATATAGTGGGTGAACTATAAACACATTGATATGTAAGTCTATATAGTGGGTGAACTATAAACACATTAATATGTAAGTCTATATAGTGGGTGAACTATAAACACATTGATATGTAAGTCAATATAGTGGGTGAACTATAAACGCATTAATATGCAAGTCTATATAGTGGGTGAACTATAAACACATTGATATGTAAGTCTATATAGTGGGTGAACTATAAACACATTAATATGTAAGTCTATATAGTGGGTGAACTATAAACACATTGATATGTAAGTCAATATAGTGGGTGAACTATAAACGCATTAATATGCAAGTCTATATAGTGGGTGAACTATAAACACATTGATATGTAAGTCTATATAGTGGGTAAACTATAAACACATTAATATGTAAATCTATATAGTGGGTGAACTATAAACACATTGATATGTAATTCTATATAGTGGGTGAACTATAAACACATTGATATGTAAGTCTATATAGTGGGTGAACTATAAACGCATTAATATGTAAGTCTATATAGTGGGTGAACTATAAACACATGAATATGTAAGTCTATACAGTGTGTGAACTATAAACGCATTAATATGTAAGTATATAGGGGGTGATCTATAAACACATTAATATGTAAGTCTATATAGTGGGTGAACAATAACACATTGATATGTAAGTCTATATAGTGGGTGAACTATAAACGCATTAATATGTAAGTCTATATAGAGGGTGAACTATAAACACATTGATATGTAAGTCTATATAGTGGGTGAACTATAAACACATTGATATGTAAGTCTATATAGTGGGTGAACTATAAACACATTAATATGTAAGTCTATATAGTGGGTGAACTATATACACATTAATATGTAAGTCTATATAGTGGGTGAACTTACACATTAATATGTAAGTCTATATAGTGGGTGAACTATAAACACATTGATATGTAAGTCTATATAGTGGGTGAACTATAAACACATTAATATGTAAGTCTATATAGTGGGTGAACTATAAACACATTAATATGTAAGTCTATATAGTGGGTGAACTATAAACACATTAATATGTAAGTCTATATAGTGGGTGAACTATAAACACATTGATATGTAAGTCTATATAGTGGGTGAACTATACACATTAATATGTAAGTCTATATAGTGGGTGAACTATAAACACATTAATATGTAAGTCTATATAGTGGGTGAACTATAAACACATTAATATGTAAGTCTGTATAGTGGGTGAACTATAAACATATTAATATGTAAGTCTATATAGTGGGTGAACTATAAACATATTGATATGTAAGTCTATATAGTGGGTGAACTATAAACACATTGATATGTAAGTCTATATAGTGGGTGAACTATAAACACATTAATATGTAAGTCTATATAGTGGGTGAACTATAAACACATTGATATGTAAGTCTATATAGTGGGTGAACTATAAACACATTGATATGTAGGTCTATATAGTGGGTGAACTATAAACACATTAATATGTAAGTCTATATAGTGGGTGAACTATAAACACATTGATATGTAAGTCAATATAGTGGGTGAACTATAAACGCATTAATATGCAAGTCTATATAGTGGGTGAACTATAAACACATTGATATGTAAGTCTATATAGTGGGTAAACTATAAACACATTAATATGTAAATCTATATAGTGGGTGAACTATAAACACATTGATATGTAAGTCTATATAGTTGGTGAACTATAAACACATTAATATGTAGGTCTATATAATGGGTGAACTATAAACACATTGATATGTAAGTCTATATAGTGGGTGAACTATAAACACATTGCTATGTAAGTCTATATAGTGGGTGAACTATAAACACATTAATATGTAAGTCTATATAGTGGGTGAACTATAATAACACATTGATATCTAAGTCTATATAGTGGGTGAACTATAAACACATTGATATGTAAGTCTATATAGTGGGTGAACTATAAACACATTAATATGTAAGTCTATATAGTGGGTGAACTATAAACACATTAATATGTAAGTATATATAGTTGGTGAACTATAAACACATTAATATATTATGTAAGTCTATATAGTGGGTGAACTATATATAAGTCTATATAGTGGGTGAACTATAAACACATTAATATGTAAGTATATATAGTTGGTGAACTATAAACACATTAATATATTATGTAAGTCTATATAGTGGGTGAACTATATATAAGTCTATATAGTGGGTGAACTATAGACACATTAATATGTAAGTCTATATAGTGGGTGAACTATAAACACATTAATATGTAAGTCTATATAGTGGGTGAACTATAAACACATTAATATGTAAGTCTATATAGTGGGTGAACTATAAACACATTGATATGTAAGTCTATATAGTGGGTGAACTATAAACACATTAATATGTAAGTCTATATAGTGGGTGAACTATAAACACATTAATATGTAAGTCTATATAGTGGGTGAACTATAAACACATTAATATGTAAGTCTATATAGTGGGTGAACTATAAACACATTGATATGTAAGTCAATATAGTGGGTGAACTTATAACACATTGATATGTAAGTCTATATAGTGGGTGAACTATAAACACATTAATATGTAAGTCTATATAGTGGGTGAACTATAAACACATTAATATGTAAGTCTATATAGTGGGTGAACTATAAACACATTAATATGTAAGTCTATATAGTGGGTGAACTATAAACACATTAATATGTAAGTCTATATAGTGGGTGAACTATAAACACATTGATATGTAAGTCAATATAGTGGGTGAACTATAAACACATTGATATGTAAGTCTATATAGTGGGTGAACTATAAACACATTAATATGTAAGTCTATATAGTGGGTGAACTATAAACACATTAATATGTAAGTCTATATAGTGGGTGAACTATAAACACATTAATATGTAAGTCTATATAGTGGGTGAACTATAAACACATTAATATGTAAGTCTATATAGTGGGTGAACTATAAACACATTAATATGTAAGTCTATATAGTGGGTGAACTATAAACACATTGATATGTAAGTCTATATAGTAACTATAAACATTAATATGTAAGTCTATATAGTGGGTGAACTATAAACACATTAATATGTAAGTCTATATAGTGGGTGAACTATAAACACATTAATATGTAAGTCTATATAGTGGGTGAACTATAAACACATTAATATGTAAGTCTATATAGTGGGTGAACTATAAACACATTGATATGTAAGTCTATATAGTGGGTGAAGTATAAACACATTAATATGTAAGTCTATAATTGAGTGAACTATAAACACATTGATGGAAAATGGCAAAAACAATTATCAAAACCCTCAATAATATTTACATAAAATATCCCAATAACCGCCGAGACGTTGTACCAGATAGTGTTAATAGCAGAACCAATGAGCAACCCTGATTACCCCCCCCCCCCCCCCCACCCCCTCCTTTCATGATTGTTTAAGGGGTTATTGGCTGTTTTTTGGGTCTATTTATTCAGTTATTCATATAGTTTTTAGTTTCCTCGCTAGACCTCCATCAAACTTAAAAAATACCCCCGAGGACCCCCGTCAAGATAAATTTGTACATTTTTTGGTAGAAAAATGTTCAGGCCGAAGGCCGGTTCCTCTTAAAATTACAGGCTCGCTATCGCTCGCCAGGAAAAAATAGACACCTAAATGGCACGAAAGGTCTTAAAATTGACAACGAAAGGGGGTGAAAGGTGCTAAAATCGTCAAACTAATGAGCTGAACCCCTTAAAATCTCAAAACTAATGGGACTAAACACGAGGGAGAAAGGGGCCACCAGAAAACCGGCCCGTCTTCCCTTAAACAAGACTAATGACCTACAAGACCCAAGTTCAGCCCCTCAACAACCACCAATGACGGAGCTGCAAGAGAGAGTGAGTGAGTGAGTGAGTAAAAGTCAGTGTGTGAGTGTGAGTTTGATTGTTTGATTGCTTAAGGGAGCCCACCTCGCTTTTTTTTCTCTTTCTTTCCCTCTCTCTTTGGCTTGTATCCATTCGGCCCCATTCAGCCTACTGTTTTAAGATGTTTACCCCCATCCAGGTGTCAATATTTTCCTGGCGAGCGGTAGCAGGCCAGCATATATATTTTTTGTTTTGACAGCAAGCTAAATTTGTACATTTTTCGATGGACAAATTTCTCTGGCGATGCCGGATTTCTCCATACAATGCTGGCTAGCTATCGCTCGCCAGGAAGAAATCGACACCTGGATGAGGATAAACGTCTTAAAACAGTTGGCTGAATGGGGCCGAATGGACACAAGCCAGGGAAAAAGAGAAAAGGAGAGAAATATTAAAAAAAGCCGGTGACCCCCCTTAAGCAGGATTAATGAGCAACAAGACCCAAGTTCAGACCCCCGGCAACTTCAACAAGCACTGACGGGGATACAAGGGGCCCCACAGGTTCCTTTTCATTTTCTGGTATTCAGGATGGAGAGAGAGAGAGAGAGAGAGAGAGAGAGAGAGAGAGAGAGAGAGAGAGAGACAGTGAGAGAGACAGAGAGAAAGGGGTCAAGAAAAAAAAAAAAACTCCCGTTAAAAGAATCCGCTACCCTTATGATCCTTCTATTGTCTTTATATTTCATGACGCCATTTTTGTTCTATGTGAGTGAGGGAGACAAAAGGCAGAACTGCCTGTATCTAGTGCCTCGCCCAGAGTTGAAAGAGTGACAGGGCCAAAATCAAGGGACGTTCGAGCCAAAATGCCTGGACACACGGAGTTTGAAGCAATTTAAGTCATAGGAAGAGGGTAAAACTAATTCTGGGAGAGAGTTCCAGAGCTCAGCAGTTGAATAGAAGAAAGACTGAGAATAACATTTCACTCTTGGGTTGGAGAGTTGCAGAGTAGGGGTGGGATTGCGTTGCAAAACGGGTACTACGTACCCTATGTAGAGGAGGTGGTATACACTGGGAAAGCTCTGAGGAACATTGATTATTGTAGTAGCGATAGAATAGCGTGAGATGCAACATTGCAGCGAAGAGAGAGAAATTGCAGAGAGCTGGAGAATGGACGGGAGTTAATGATACGAAAGGTTTTCCTTTCTACTTTGTCTAGGAGTGCGGTGTGAGAGGATCCTCCCCACACATGTGAACAATACTCAATACAAGGACACACTGTGCCCCTGTACAGAGCAAAGAAGCTGTGCAGGGGTAAAGAACCCCTTGAAGCGGTTGAGCACACCCAGCTTCTGGGAGGCTGCCTTAGCAAGACTGGTAATATGGTCCATCCAAGTGAGAGCAGAAGGATAGAGATACCGAGAATATTGAGAGAAGATGAAGGATTGATTTTTTGTATTGTCGAAGTGTAAGAGATAGTCCTCTGGGAGTTCCAGACGGGTAGTAAGATGAAGAAATTGGGTTTTGGAAGCATTAAAGGCAACAAGGTTTTCTCTGCCCCAATAGGAAATAGTAGTTAGATCAGAAGATAAGTGTTGCATGGCTACATTACGTCTGATTTTGAGGGATTGGTGGCTGGAGCAATCAGGGAAACTAATTGAGTAGTGTAAGGTAGAGTCATCTGCGTATAAATGGATGGGACTGGAGGTACAGTTGAGAAGATCATTTACGAAAATAAGAAAGAGAATGGGGATAGAACAGAGCCCTGAGGAACACAGGAGTTGATATGATGAGGATTACAAATTCTACGACAAGGCCTTCAGCACAAATAGCCGACTAAAATATTTGTGTCTGAAGGAAGAAGTTGAATTCATCAACCTCTGGGATAATTTCTATAACCAGCCTACTCTGTTCCGCAAGGATGGCACTCATCTAAACCCTGTGGGTTCAGCACGCATGGGTCATCTCCTACACGAAGCAGTCCGCAGCCATGGATAAAAAAACGCCATCCGAGAAGAAGCAGCAGTGACATAAATCATCCAACGCCAAGAAAAAAACAGAGGCAACCGAGGACCACCAGCGATAAGGACCGAAGACAGTGAGGACCGAGGACAGCCATGAACATACATGTAGATCCAACAAGAACCAACAATATTATTAAAGAGCGTTCCGTGAGTTCTAAAATAACAAATTTAAAGGATTTCTATGCAAACGCTCGTAGCATACGCAATAAATTTTCAGATTTAGAGGAGCTAGTGTTTACAGAAAATTATGATGTGGTTGGCATAACAGAATCTTGGCTCAATACAGAAGATAGAGACTTTTTAGCAGAGTATTCATTTCCTGGTTATGTAATGTTTGAGAAAAGCCGAATAAATCGAAATGGAGGTGGCGTTATACTTTAATATCAAAGGAAGTCTTAACCCTACCCTCTTGTCAAAACCTCAAATTGTGAACGTCGACACATCTTTTGTGCTAATAAAGAATAATAAAGGTACAAAAATAATACTTGCGTTAATATACAGACCTCCAGCTCAATCAGTGCAAACTGACCGAGAAATTTACGAACAAATTGCAGATGTAAGTAACTCACAAGATACCGTAATTTTTGGCGACTTTAATTTACCTGTGACCAAGTGGGGCGATACTCTTACTTCACACTCCGGACATGACTTGTATACGAACTTACAAGAGAGTTCGCTTTATCAATTTGTTCGAACACCGACCCGTGGTAATAATGTTCTTGACATTGTACTTGCAACAAAAGAAGAATTAATAGAGAATTTGAATGTTGGTGATGAATTCAGTAACAGCGACCATCGTACGATAACTTTCACTTTAAACTTTACTAGTAACGAACCAAATAGTAGCATCGAAAAAGTCCCTAATTTCAAGAAAGCAAACTTTCATAAACTTAGAGCTATGTTTAAAGAAACTGAGTGGAGCTTTTTAATTAACAATAACGACATAAATACATCTTGGAAGTTATTCGAAACCACTTACCTAAAAGCAGTGCAAGACTGCATACCATCGAAAATACGGCGTCCAGGCCATATTAATAAGCCCAAATGGTGGAATAAAGATATTTCAAACTGCCTGCTTGCTAAAAAATTTGCTAATGATAGATTAAAATCCTCACAAAATGACGAAGAACGGGTGAAATTTGTAGAGCTACTACGCAAAGCCAAAAAGTTAATTAAGCAAAGTAAAAAGACCCTAGAGTTACATATTGCGAATCAAAGTAAAACAAACCCGAAAAAATTCTATAGTTATATCAGAAAAAAAAAGTAGTTACTTCAACTGTTGGACCGTTAGTCGATGAAAATGGAGAATACACCAAAGACGAAGTACAAATGAATAATGCCCTCAATACCTTCTTTGCATCAGTTTTTACAACAGAAGACCTCAGTGATATCCCTACACCATCGCCGATTCAGATTGATAATTCAGATGTTCTAAGCAATATCACCGATACAGAGAGAGAAGTATTGAATTGTTTAGATAAAAACAAGGTAAATAAAACGCCTGGACCTGATACAATCTCGCCTAGAGTTCTAAAGGAAGCTAAGGATGACCTCTCCAAACCACTGACATTACTATTCAATAAATCCTTGCAGTCTGGAACTATGCCTGATCAGTGGAAGATAGCCAACGTAACACCGATATTCAAAAAAGGCTGAAAATCCCTACCCAGTAACTATCGTCCAATTAGCTTAACCTCAGTTGTACGTAAAATGCTTATGACCGTTTCGGTCATAAGAGACAGACTCGTAAATCATTTTTTTCTTTTTTTTTTTTAAGAGACAATGAACGGAGGAAGGAAAAACACAGATAAAACAAAAAGGTCCATGTGCCTAAAGGCATCCTCCATTCATAAAATGTTTGTAACAACTGGATTTAAACATTTGTAGATTGTAAGTTTGTGGAAAGCAATTCGAGGGAAGTGAATTCCAAAGAGTAGTAGCTCTGGGGATAAATGAATTCTGATAAGCAGAAGTCCTGCATTGTGGAGGAGAAAGTGTAAATTCATGGGCGCTCTCAGCTGCCCTAGTTCTACGGGGAAAGATGTGGAGAGGCGGCACAATTGAAGCAAGTTTCTCGGAACAATTGCTGTGAAAATATCTGTAGAATAATGCAAGGGATGCAACGTTTCTTCGTATGGATAATGTAGGAAGGTCCTGTGTGATTGCAGGGTTATTGATTAATCTAATAGCTTTATTTTGAATTTTGTCCAACTGCCTCAATGCAACCACTCCACTTCCACCCCACAGAGGTGAACAGTAATCCATCTGAGAACGCACATGACTTTTATATATCACGGCCAACTGCTCGTCAGTGAAGAATTCTCGAACTCTGTACAGGAGTCCCAGTTTTTTAGAGGCATTCTTAGCAATGCCACTAACATAATGTGTCCAGCTCAAGTTAGTAGTTAATGTTACACCGAGAATGTCAATACTAGGGGAAGTGGGAATATTTACATCATTAAAAAATATATGGGAGTCAGTGAGATTCTGTCGGTTAGAAAATTGAATGTACTTGGTTTTCTGTGCATTAAAGGAAACTAGATTCTTTTGTCCCCATCCATTAATTCTAGAAAGGTCCTGGTTCAGAGAAATTGCAGTGTTTATTTTTGAATTTATAAGATCGGGTTGGGTGAAAGAATTGGTAAATGTGAAGGAACTGTGGAGTGTTGAGTCATCTGCATAGGAATGTATTGGATTATGAGTGGTAGATATGAGATCATTGATGTGAATGAGGAACAGAATTGGGGCCAAAACTGATCACTGGGGAACACCAGCATTTATTGAGTGAAATTGAGAATAAAGGCCATCTACCATTACACGTATTTTTCTGTTATGAAGATAAGAAGAAATTAGTGGAACTAATGATGCAAGGCCGTAGTGTGACATCTTCGACAATAAGGATTGATGCCAGACTCTATCAAATGCCTTTGATATATCCAGTGCTATTGTATGTGTTTCACCATGTTGGTCTGTAGCTTGGTTGATTTGATGCGTAAGAAGTCAAAGCATGTCTGCAGTTGATCGACATCCTCTAAAACCATATTGCCTATCACTGATTAATATATTATTCTCAAGATGCTTAATTATGTGATTATTTAATATAATTTCAAAGACTTTACCAAGAGTGGAAGTTATAGCTATTGGTCTGTAGTTTGATGGATCTGAAGAGGCACCTTTTTTAGGAACTGGATGGATGTTTGCTTCTTTCCAGGGTACTGGGAAGCATGAGGTATGAGTACACAGACGGAAATTTTTTGCCAATACAGGAGCGAGCACCAAGGAGCAATTCTTAAGTACTATTGGAGGAATTTCATCTGGACCAGGAGCCTTATCTACCGAGAGATTCTGCAAAATAGTTTTGACATGTCTGGTGTGGATCTTAAGTGAGGGAATTTCAGGCGAATTAAAATTAAGTACAGGGACATCTTGATTTATTTCATCTAAGGTTGAGTTGGTGGAGAAAATATCCGCAAGAAGGTTAGCTTTACCTCGTGGGTCACTTACAAGATTGCCAGTCGGAGATTTTAATGGTGGAATGGATGAAGCAGTAGTGAAGTTGGATTTAAATGAGTTAAGAGTAGACCAAAATATTTTGTTATCATTTGGATTATTTAGAAGTTTATTTGCCTGCTTGTGGAGAAAGTTTGATTTAGTTAGGTTTAATACAGTTTTGGCATGATTTCTGATGTTTCTAAAGTAATTAAAGGCTTCATGTGTTTTTGATCTTGTGTATGCATTGTAGGCTATTGCTTTTTGTTCAGTTACTCTAGCACAATTATGGTCAAACCATTTAGGTGAATTAGATCTTTTACTGTACTTTTGATGAGGAATAAAAGTTTCCATTCCAATTTTTACAAAATCTTGTATGTGGCTCAAGGTGGAGTGTGCATCATTAGAAAAGAAAGAGGTCCAGGGAATATCAATAAAGAAACCTTGAAGACCCTCCCAGTCTGCCCTATCGTAATGCCATTTAGTCACCAAAACAGGTTCAGAGTGGGAAGGTGTGGTAGGTGATAGACAGGTGGCCTGTATCAAACAGTGATCAGAAGATCCAAGCGGGGACCTCACTGTAACATCATAATTTTCTGAATTGGTTGTTAAAAATAAGTCCAGTAGGTGGGAATTATGATTAGGATTATCTGGTACACGGGTGGGTTGGTTGACTAGTTGAGTGAGATTAAATGAGTCTACAAATAGCTCACATTCAAGACCAGCATCATCAGTCCTGGCTGAATGAGTGAGCCATTCAACATTATGGACATTAAAATCACCCAACACAGTGATTTCAGAAGAAGCATTTAAGTTGAGGACACTGAGTTGTGAGGACAGAGAATCAAAAAGACTTTGCTCTGGAGGAGTATTTGGGGAACGGTAGATGCAACATATGTATTTAAATTTACCAGCCGAAATTAATTTGTATATAGAATAATCAAAATAGGGACAATTGAAACCAGTAACCTCCTCCAGGGCAATTTCAGATTTTGCGAAGCAACATACACCTCCTTTAGGTCTGAAATTTTGGAGCAGTTGATAACCTGGAAAATTAAATCTAGACGTGTCAGATGTGGATGTTACTTGAGTCTCTGTCAAAAAAAGGAGAGTAGGGGATTCTGCTTGAAGAAATTGGTGTACAGAATTGATGTTAGAGTGAAGTCCCCTTATATTGCTAAAGAAAAAGCTGCACCGACGAGCAGCTTTGGGACGTTGCAATGCTCTTGACACAGTCGCATGATGACGACCGGGAGGGCCCTGTGTCAATGACCCAACCCTGCCGGGGGTGGATATCCGAGGGACCACCAGGTTACCACCACTTAGAGGAAAATAACATACTTAAAGATACTCAACACGGCTTTCGTAAAAAACGTTCCTGTTTAACAAACCTCTTAGACTTCTTCCACGATATCCTCAACCTCTACGATGAGATTAAAGCTGTAGATATTATATACCTTGATTTTCAAAAGGCCTTTGACAAAGTTCCCCACAAACGTTTACTGCTAAAACTAAAAGCGCATGGAATACAAGACGGTGTGTTGAAATGGATAGAAAATTGGCTCAGCGACAGAAAGCAAAGAGTAGTCATAAACGGTAAGGCATCTAAATGGACCAATGTAAGTAGCGGGGTACCCCAGGGATCGGTACTAGGACCAATTCTCTTTCTAATTTACATCAATGACATAGATGCTGACGATTGCAATTTGCTGACGATACAAAAATTGCAAATAGCGTACTATCAAAAGAACAAGTTGACGATATGCAACACAATCTAGATAAATTGTCACATTGGGCCCAAATTTGGCAAATGAGTTTCAATGCGGATAAATGTAAAGTACTACATATCGGATACCTAAATGAGAAAGCAAACTATTCGATGAATGGCACTCAGCTTAAGAATGTAAACAGAGAAACCGATCTGGGAGTAACAATATCGAGTAATGTAAAACCGAGTCAACAATGTTCAGAAGTTGTTAAGAAGGCAAACAAAATAATTCGCTTTATAGGCAGGTCATTTGAGCATAAATCCAAAGACGTTATCCTAACCTTTTACAATTCCTTAGTCCGCCCTCTTCTGGAATACTGCGTTCAATGCTGGTGCCCTTATTACCAAAAAGACATAAACAAGCTAGAACGAGTTCAACGTAGAGTTTCCAAAATGATACCTAGCCTAAAGAACAAACCATACGAAGAGCGTCTTAGAGAATTAAATCTATTTCCTTTAACCCAGCGCAGATTAAGAGGTGACTTAATTCAAGTGTTCAAAATCATCAAAGGCATCGACAATATGAACTGTAGTAAGTACTTCACTATCGACCAATCTAATTACACGCGGGGAAACGGTTGCAAAATTATTGGTAAATCTTTTAACTCACACGAATCTAAGAATTTCTTCTTCAATCGAGTTGTCAACTTGTGGAATGGGCTTCCCCGTGACGTTATAGACTGCAGCACCGTTGATTCATTTAAACTCCGCTTAGACAAATATCTCGCATCAAACCCGCGACTGACTGCGTTTGTAAATGAATAACTTTATTTTATCCTCCCCTCAGTTACTAACCCATATGTCCCCTACTAACTTCCTAGTCCTGCCACGGACATTAGTTCCAGGGCAGTAGTTCCCTTTCCAATGTTCCCTTACCCACTCTAAACCATTGTTTGGACACTTGATCCTCAGTGTTTTGGAGGACAAGCAGCCTAGAAGGGTCACTAGACCTGTTGTTGCTTGATTTCCTTTGTACTCCTTTGTACTTTGTAGGATGTGAGCGATGGCCGTCCACAACCGCAGCTATGGAACAGCAGGACAGGAAATTAGAGACAAAGGCTAAACTTCGGTTAAACCGAAGGAGGGTAGTTTAGAAATTAAAGATTTGTGCTAGACTCTATCGAATGCCTTCGATATGTCTATTGCAATAGAAAAGGTCTCACCAAAGTCCCGAAAGGAGGATGACAAAGAGTTAGTAAGATATGAAAGGAGGATGATAAAGAGTTAGTAAGATATGAAAGAAGATCACCAGTAGAGCAACCCTTAAGGAAGCTATATTGGCGATCTGAGAGTAGATTATGAGAAGAGAAATGCTTAAGAAATTTGGAAGCAAGAATAGTTTCATAATCTTTAGAGATACAAGAGATGAAAGCAATTGGACGACAGTTGGAGGGTTGACAGTGGTCACCCCCTTCTTTGGGACAGGTTGAATGAGAGCAAATTTCCAGCAAGAAAGGAAGACGTTAGAGGTGAGACAGAGACGAAAGAGTTTGCCTAGGCAGGGAGTCAGCACGAAAGCACATTCTTTTAGAACAACAGGAGGAACACCGTCCGGACCGTACACCTTCTTAGTATTAAGCCCAGAGAGGGTAGAAAGTACATTTTTAGAAGAGATTAGGATGTTAGGCATAAGTTGGAGAGGGAGGAATAGCACCGGAGTCATCCAAGGTGGAGTTTCTAGCAAAAGTTTGAGCGAAGAGTTCAGCTTTTCAGAGGAAGAAGTAATGGTTGTGCCATCAGAGTGGAAAAGAGGAGGGAAAGACGAGGAAGAAAAATTGTTGGAGAGGTTTTTGGCTAGATGCCAGAAAGCTTGGGAAGAGCTAGAGTTGGATAGTTCAGTGCATTTATTATTGATGAAAGAGTGTTTGTCAAGTCAAAGAACTGGTTTGGCTTGATTCCGGGATGAAACATAGGAAGAATGAGATTCTTAAGTCTTAAGGCGTCGGTACCGTTTTAATGCTTCCTCTTTGTTGCGGACAGCAGTAGAACAAGCGTGAGTAAACCAAGATTTCTTTGCATTAGACTGAGAGAAAGAAAATGGAATGTATGCTTCCATGCCCGAGAGGATTACCTGGGTAATGTATTCAGCACTCTCCAAGGCCACGGAAGCAAAAGTCATTCCATGGGAAAGCAAAGAAGTACTGGCGGACAAAGTGCCACAAGCTCCGCCGGTTGGGAGGATCGGGTGGCCGTACCGGAGAGATAGGATAGGTGACAGATATTAGTTTATGGTCGGAGGAGCCCAAAGGAGAGAAAAGATTTAAAGTATAAGCAGAAGGGTTAGAAGTTAGAAATAAGTCAAGAATGTTGGGCCGATCTCCGAAGCAATCCGGGATACGGTAGGGTTGCTGGACTAACTGCTCTAGGTCGTTTAAGATAGAAAACCCCTTTCAAGATCCAATACGCATTTCTTTTCTGTTTTCTGGCTATTATTAGACGTATTTTTAGTGAAATTAGGAAGGGTATATGGAATTCAGAGGGTTATTTAATGAGATAGTCTTTACCCACACAACTCCCAACAGATCCTTCCTCAACTGTATAAAATCGTCTAATGATAGCCAGAAAATGGTTTAAACGCGTTATTATCCTTAAGGGGGTTAATTTCATCACCTCCCCTATCTTTTATTCCCTCTTTTATTATTATTTTCCTTTCTTTAAATCTATCTTTATAATTTTCCTTCATTTCATTTTTTTTGTTTTTACATTTATTCATATATTTTAGTATGTAGCATTGATCTTCCTAATTCCCAAGGTCATATATTTTGGTCCACCCCCCTATCTATCTCCCATTCCCTCTCTTCTCATTCGTTTCTACCCCTATTTTTCTTCTCTATTACTTTATCTTCAATCTAATTACATATTTATATACCGGTATATATATATATTTGTATGTAGCATTGATCTATTTAATCCCCAATGTTACATAATTTTGTCCACACCCCTATCTTCCATTCCATCTATATATTTTTGTATAATTATCCTTCAATATATTTATTAATTAACTATTATTCTGTTTTCCTGTTTTGTATGAAGCATTTATCTTTCTTATTCCTGGGGTATTAATTCAGCCATTTTGTTAGCGATATTCTTGAGAGTTTGGCATTATTTCAATTTATTTATATATATACTATTATTCTGTTTTCCTGTTTTTGT
The DNA here is from genome assembly GCA_032716605.1 of Paralithodes platypus. Lineage (NCBI taxonomy): Eukaryota > Metazoa > Arthropoda > Malacostraca > Decapoda > Lithodidae > Paralithodes > Paralithodes platypus. Next base: position 18,275,321 of record CM064501.1, on the reverse strand, counting down.
ATGCAACATTAATCGTTTTCATTCCTGGGGTATTAATTTAGCCATTTGTTGAGCTATATTCTAGAGTGTTGCCTTATTCTAGCGATTATATTCCCCTGTCTTCCATTCCTTAGCCTCTCATTCTTTTCCTCTCTATATTTCTCCTTCTTTATCATATTCCTTGGTTTCTCCCTGTTCGCTATTCTCACGTCTCCTGTGGCCCCTTTCTCACTCTCTTGATTTTTTTCAGCAACTCCTCTATTCCCCTCTTCTCTTCTCATATTCATGCTCTATCTCTCTCTCTCTTACCCTTTTCTCTTCGCTTATTCATGCTCTCTCTCTCTCTCTCTCTCTCTCTCTCTCTCTCTCTCTCTCTCTCTCTCTCTCTCTCTCTCTCTCTCATGTATTGTATATTGTAATACATATCGTACTAGTCTAGGTACCCACACTCTGTGCGGGTTATAAAGGGGACCCAATCCTATCCTTCTTCAGTTCATAGGCTATCCCAATCTCTTAATAAGATACATTACAATAATATTATGATGATAATAATATGATAATACTATGAAAATAATAATGTGATGATAATAATATGATGATACTATGAAAATAATAATGTGATGATAATAATATGATGATACTATGAAAATAATAATGTGATAATGATAATAATATGAAAATGATATAAATGTGATAATGATAATATGATAATAATATTATGCAAATAATACAAAAAATGTGAAAAAAATAATATGATAATGATAATAAATTTATATAGATAACATGATAATAATAATTTGATAATGCTAAATAAATGATAATGATAATAATATGAACATTATAATATGATAATGATAATAATATGAACATTATAATATGATAATGATAATAATAACTACGGGGTTCACATACCGAGGGAGCATTAGTAAAGATGGGGATATTTAATGTTATTCAAGCCTTTCATTTTAGTCCTCCATAATTTATCGCAATCTCCATAGTCCCGAAGGATTGGGATATATATACAGTATATACAGTGTGATGGAGTGAGAAACTACATGAACGAAGGCGGTGCTGGTTGGGGGGAGGGGCGTCGACTGACTGGGGACAGAGGTGCATGGGGGCGGTTCGTTCGTGGCCACCCCTTCGGGGATCACGGCGTCAGGCAATAGATAGATAGATAGATATACAGTATATATATATATATATATATATATATATATATAATATAACTTCTAACCCTTCTTCTTATACTGTCGATCTTTTCTCTCCTTTGGGCTCCTCCGACCATAAACTTATCTAGGTCAACTGTCCTCTCTCTCCAGTACGCCGACTGGGAGGCTCTCCGGCAGTACTTCTTTGATTTCCCATGGAATGATTTCTGCTTCCGTGGCCGGGGACCCTCGTAGAGTGCTGAACGCATTACCGAGGTAATCCTATCGGGCATGGAAGCATACATTCTATTCTCTTTCTCTCAGACTAATGCTAAAAAATCTTGGTTTCCTCACGCCTGTTCTACTGCTGTCCGCAATAAGGAGGAAGCATTCAAACGGTACCGATGCCTTAAAACTCCAGACTCTCATTCTTCCTATGTTTCTGCCCGGAATCAAGCCAAATCTGTTCTTCGACTTGCCAAACACTCTTTCATCAATAATAAATGCACTGAACTATCCAACTCTAGCTCTTCCCAAGCTTTCTGGCATCTAGCCAAAAACCTCTCCAACAATTTCTCTTCCTCGTCTTTCCCTCCCCTTTCCCACTCTGATGGCACAACCATCACTTCTTCCTCTGACAAAGCTAAACTCTTCGCTCAAACTTTTGCTAGAAACTCCACCTTGGATGATTCCGGTGCTATTCCTCCATCTCCACCCTCCTCTCTCTTACTTATGCCTAATATCCTAATCTCTTCTAAAGATGTACTTTCTACCCTCTCTGGGCTTAATACTAATAAGGCGTACGGTCCGGACGGTGTTCCTCCTGTTGTTCTCCAAAACTGTGCTTCCGTATTGACTCCCTGCCTAGGCAAACTCTTTCGTCTCTGTCTATTCTCTAACGTCTTCCCTTCATGCTGGAAGTTTGCTCACATTCAACCTGTTCCAAAGAAGGGTGACCGCTCTCAACCCTCCAACTATCGTCCAATTGCTCTCATCTCTTGTCTTTCTAAAGTTTTTGAAACTATTCTTGCTTCCAAATTTCTTAAGCATTTCTCTTCTCATAATCTGCTCTCAGATCGCCAGTATGGCTTCCTTAAGGGTCGCTCTACTGGTGATCTTCTTTCATATCTTACTAACTCTTGGTCATCCTCCTTTCGGGACTTCGGTGAGACTTTTTCTATTGCACTAGACATATCGAAAGCCTTCGATAGAGTCTGGCACAAATCTTTAATTTCTAAACTACCCTCCTTCGGTTTCTATTCCTCCATCTGTGCCCTTGTCTCTAATTTCCTTTCCGCCCATTCCATAGCCGCGGTTGTGGACGGCCATTGTTCACTTCCTCACCCTAAATACTCCGGTGTTCCTCAGGGCTCTGTCCTATCTCCTATTCTCTTTCTAATTTTTATAAATGATCTCCTCAACTGCACCTCAATTCCCATCCATTCATACGCAGATGACTCAACCTTACACTACTCCATTAGTTTTTCAGAACGCCCCAGCCAGAAATCCCTGAACGACAAACGTAATGAAGCCATAGAACTCTTAAATTCTGATCTAAATACTATCTCCAATTGGGGCAGAGAAAACCTTGTTACCTTTAATGCTTCCAAAACCCAATTTCTCCATCTATCTACCCATACGGAACTCCCAGTGGACTATCCCTTATACTTCAACAATTCAAAAATCAATCCTTCATCTTTTCTCAATATTTTTGGTGTCTCTTTTTCTTCTGCTCTCAGTTGGAAGGACCATCTTACCAGTCTTGCTAAGGCAGCCTCCAGAAGCTGGGTGTGCTCAACTGCCTTAGGGGGTTCTTTTCCCCTGCACAGCTTCTTGCTCTGTACAGG
>CM064501.1:17874844-18269844 GCA_032716605.1 Paralithodes platypus | reverse complement strand
ACAATATGAACTGTAGTAAGTACTTCACTATCGACCAATCTAATTACACGCGGGGAAACGGTTGCAAATTATTGGTAAATCTTTTAACTCACACGAATCTAAGAATTTCTTCTTCAATCGAGTTGTCAACTTGTGGAATGGGCTTCCCCGAGACGTTATAGACTGCAGCACCGTTGATTCATTTAAACTCCGCTTAGACAAATATCTCGCATCAAACCAGCGACTGACTGCGTTTGTAAATGAATAACTTTATTTTATCCCCCCCTCAGTTACTAACCCATCTGTCCCCTACTAACTTCCTAATCCTGCCATGGACATTAGTTCCAGGGCAGTAGTTCCCTTTCCAATGTTCCCTTACCCACTCTAAACCACTGTTTGGACACTTGATCCTCAGTGTTTTGGAGGACAAGCAGCCTAGAATGGTCACTAGGACTGTTGTTGCTTGATTTCCTTTGTACTCCTTTGTACTCTCTCTCTCTCTCTCTCATTCATTCACCTTCTTTCTCACTATAATGCCCTGTATCCGCAAAAATCCTGCAACCCCAGCACTGTACTACGTACCCGAGTTGACGTCTGGGATAGTGTAAAATAGTCGTTGATGGCGAAGTATAATAAACCCATCACGTGAATCATCACGAGACTATCACCTGGTTCTTTCAAGGAGAACTAAGGTTATTATCCTATTGTACGTCCGTGGTAGTACAGTCGGTTAGTGAGCGGGTCTGGTAAAAACATACATGTCCCTAACCAGGGTTCGAACCCGCGCCAGGCATCTCAAAGACTGGGATGTTTTCGGAGGGTTAAATTCCCTTCGCACCCAGTATTTCATTGGCCACGGACGTACAATAGGATAGTAACCTTAGTTCTAATTGAAAGAATCAGGTGATAGTCTCGTGATGATTCACGTGTTGGGTTTATTAGGCTTCGCCATCAACGACTATTTTACACTACCCAGACGTCAACTCGGGTATTACAGTGTTGGGGTTGTGGGATATTACACTACCCAGACGTCAACTCGGGTATTACAGTGTTGGGGTTGTGGGATTTTACACTACCCAGACGTCAACTCGGGTATTACAGTGTTGGGGTTGTGGGATTTTACACTACCCAGACGTCAACTCGGGTATTACAGTGTTGGGGTTGTGGGATTTTACACTACCCAGACGTCAACTCGGGTATTACAGTGTTGGGGTTGTGGGATTTTACACTACCCAGACGTCAACTCGGGTATTACAGTGTTGGGGTTGTGGGATTTTACACTACCCAGACGTCAACTCGGGTATTACAGTGTTGGGGTTGTGGGATTTTACACTACCCAGACGTCAACTCGGGTATTACAGTGTTGGGGTTGTGGGATTTTTGCGGATACAGGGCATTATACTCACCCTCACTCACTCTCCCCTCTCTCTCTTACGCACGTACACACACACACACACACACTCTCTCCCTCTCTCTCCCTCGGGCCTCTGAATAATCGAGGAGCTTCAGACATGTTGGAAATGGAGGCAATGGTTCCAGTGACGTGTGTGTCAGGGGGAGAGAGAGAGAGAGAGAGAGAGTCTGAGTGAAAGTGAGTGCGAGTGAAAGCAACATCAAGTGAGAGTGAGTAAGTGTGTGAGAATGAGTGAGAGTGAGAGAGAGATACATAGAGATAGTGAGGGTGAGTGAAAGTGAGTGAGAGTGAGATATTCTAGTTGTTGTAAATGCAATGAGGAGTATTTACACATTATTATTGTATTTCCATTAAGGGGACATGGTCCATTTTTCTGGACACCATTCTCCCTCATGCTTAGCCCCTTTAGTTTTCAAATTTTAAGACGTTCGGCCCATTAGTTCGGCGATTTTAGGACTGTTATGCCAGGTTTTTACTGGGGTTGATTGGATAAATTAGGTAGGTTCTACTTGACTCGAGAAGCCGAATTTGTTTCAAAACATGTTCAAAAGGTAATAGAGGATAATTATAACTAAACGTACATTCATATTATTATATTCACTACGCATAGATATCGTATTTAACTATTAGATAATGGTATATAATAAAAGACACACAAACGAGGTTCCACAATCTTCGTTCACTCTTAAGACTTGGCTTGTATAATATAATTTAGTACTCCCTTCAATCGAGGTATGATACTTGTACTTGTTAAAATCAATATAGTTTAGTACGCCCTTAAATCGAAGTAGGACACTTGTACTCTCTCATATCACGCGACACAGGTATATACCATTCTTAAGTATTTGCTTTTTCACGGGTTATCACTATTACTTATGTGATTTAACTTTGTATGATTATTTAGAACTTTAAATTAAGTACCCGGTACTTCCTTAAAATAGGTGGGCATCACTAGTACTTCAATTGTGTTTCAAATTGCATAAAAATAATATTATGAATTCACTCAAGTACTTCCTTTTATATAAGGTGCATCACTAGTACTTTTATTCTTTCGCTATTTTATATAAACAGTATATATCTCCTGCGTCAACACTACGTACTTCTATTAATAATTGGTTATCACTAGTACTTCGTATGCGTTTCAATAGCATATAAAGGGGATATAAAGATTTAATTGAGTACTTCCTTTTATCAATAAGGTGTATCACTAGTACTTAGAAAAGGGATTTCACTATATATTATATGTAGTAGTACTCTGTAGTCTTCTGGTGAGAATCTGGGCCGTGGTGGTGGTCCTGACGTGGCTTGGTGACAGTAGATGGAGACTCGAACTCTTGGGTGTTGGTTCTTAAATAATACATACAATATACCTGTGCATCTGTATAGTATTATCGAGCTAACGTAGGAGAGGACTCACTAACTGCTCTGACCGTTATAAGAGTTTTGATGCAGACCTTCCAGTACTCTTGGGTGTTGGGCCTTAAATGTTGTGTGCAATATGCCAGTGCATCTGCAACATGTCATCGAACTAACGTAAGAGGGTTGTTTGTGACGCAACGTCTCTTAACTGTTCTGACCGTTATAAGAGTCTTTCAGTGACTGGGTTGATTAGGATTTCTTTTTGGCCTTTTCCGATATCGTACCAGAACCAGTGCCTGGGATTCCGTATCGGAGGGACTCTATTTCAGAGTGCCGTTATGCAGAACGGTATCTCGCAGAGCCCTTGTCCTATCAGAGTCCAACCAGTGCGTGAACTGTTAATAAGACAGCGGTGGTTTGTTACTAATAGAACGCTTGACAAGTCAGCCAGATCGAGGCAGAAGAATGGATATTAGGTAGCCTTCAGTAAGGTCTAATTACAAATTCCTTTGATGAGCCACCATGTTAAATAAGATTGGAAGTAATGCTTTATCACCAGTGTGATCACGGTTTTACTCCAATATTAAAAGGAGCCAACATCTTCCAGCTATTAGATACCTTCCAGTGATAGGTAACTAAGAGCTGTCCAACTGTAATGATCTTCATTTTTCCTGCAGTGGTCATACCTTTTATTGGGTTGTTCCTGCCGGTCCATCTCGGGTTAATAAGGGAACTGGTGCGGGGGCGGGGGGACTCTTGGGGTATTTGGGGTAGTCCATCCTGGCCTCATGGTCACGGCGGTGATGCGGCTTGGATGAAGAATGGCTCGTGGAAGTATGGTGTCAATGGAGCCTTTTCGTTGGCTTCCTTTCCTTGGCAGGTTTCCTTCTCCGGTGTGCATCAGGATTGTTGATGGTGATGGTCAGGTTCTTCCCGGGTGTTGGAGGATGTGCAACATCAATTGCAGCTACTCAGGCACATTTTGGTGGGGTGGTGGTTGTTTCCTTTTGTCTCGGAGGTGTGGTGGGAAGTGCGGGAAAATTGTTTGGTGGTGGTGAAGGCATGGTGTTAACTTTCTCCTGTATTTTAAAGACCTTTTGCCCCTTTTCTTTATCAATATTATGAGTTTTCGTGCCATTTAGTGGTCTATATTTTCCTGGCGAGGGATAGTGAGCCTGTAATTAGGAGGAACCGGCCTTTGGCCGGGCCATTTTTTTTACCAACAAATGTACAAATATATCTTGAAGGGGAATCCTGGTATTGTATTTTTAAGAAAGATAGAGGTCTAGGGAGGAAACTAGAAAAATAAAAAACTTATACAAAAATCTATCAAAAAAAAGTGAACCATCCCCCCTTAAAATTACAACTATAGTAATTATTTGTTTCCAGCTGATGGTATATTGAATCCCTTAGCAGCTGATGTATCGATACTTGATGGACAAATATGAAACTTCTATGTCTCTGTGTCGTATTGATGCAAAGTTTTCATAATTAACAACACATTTCACTACAGAATCTACGTTATAGCCAAGTAATCAAGATAGTATCATGACAGTTAACCCTCAAGTGGAAAGAAATAGACTATAGAGTATGACACTGACTGGTTAGTTATACGGCAACCCTACAGTAACCACCATCGACAAATATGAGGCTGCTCTAAGAATACGGGACTGATGAACACCATGATATAGGATACAACTGCCTTGATCATATAACATACGGGACTGATGAACACCATGATATAGGATACAACTGCCTTGATCATATAACATACGGGACTGATGAACACCATGATATAGGATACAACTGCCTTGATCATATAACATACGGGACTGATGAACACCATGATATAGGATACAACTGCCTTGATCATATAACATACGGGACTGATGAACACCATGATATAGGATACAACTGCCTTGATCATATAACATACGGGACTGATGAACACCATGATATAGGATACAACTGCCTTGATCATATAACATACGGGACTGATGAACACCATGATATAGGATACAACTGCCTTGATCATATAACAAATATGAGGCTGCTCTAAGAATACGGGACTGATGAACACCATGATATAGGATACAGCTGCCTTGATCATATAACAAATCTATGAAAGAAGCGATTCAAATATAGATACAAATAATTGCAATCCAGTGAAGACAATAATTCAATATCAAAATCAAAATAATGATGGAAGGACGAGAGCATCAAAATAACAAAGTACAAACAGTATATATAAAACAATACACTGTTTGTTTAAATAACAAAGTACACACAGTATATATAAAACAATACACTGTTTGTTTAAATAACAAAGTATAAACAGTATATATAAAACAATACACTGTTTGTTTAAATAACAAAGTACAAACAGTATATATAAAACAATACACTGTTTGTTTAAATAACAAAGTACAAACAGTATATATAAAACAATACACTGTTTGTTTAAATAACAAAGTACAAACAGTATATATAAAACAATACACTGTTTGTTTAAATAACAAAGTACAAACAGTATATATAAAACAATACACTGTTTGTTTAAATAACAAAGTACAAACAGTATATATAAAACAATACACTGTTTGTTTAAATAACAAAGTACAAACAGTATATATAAAACAATACACTGTTTGTTTAAATAACAAAGTACAAACAGTATATATAAAACAATACACTGTTTGTTTAAAGGGCAGATGGATAGTTTTTCTGGTCCCGCTTCTTCCTCATGTTTAGTCCCATTATTTTTCAGTTTTCATTTTCTGACGTGCGACCTAGTAGTTTGGCGATTTGACGACCTTTCGCCCTATTTCTTTGTCAATATTAAGACTTTTCGTGTCATTTAGGTGTCGTTTTATTCCTGGCGAGCGATAGCAAGCCTGTAATTGCAGAGGAACCGGCCTTCGGCCAGGACATTCTTTTATCAAAAAATGTACAAATGTATCTTGGGGGTATCTTTTTATAGCTTGATTGAGGTCTAGGGAGGAAATTAACAAATGATGAAAATATACACAAATGAGCAAATACAGTATACACGTCCATCCCCCCTTCATCCAGCGTCAACAGACAACGCAAAATCACTATATATTTTTCTATAACACTTTTAGTCCATGAGCCAAGACCCGAATTTTGGGATATCGGTACCACCCGGGGTGACTAATTCTCTTAGGTGTTTTTAGCTTGCTACATGTCTCTAGTTTATGTTTTGATATGATAGCCCTTGCACATTGGTAGCTTAATGGTCGTTATCACTTCTTGAATAGACATACCCTACCGAAAATTCCGAAATTTTTTAAAATGTCAAATTTGGGGACAGGAATGCCTAAATGTCAACAAAATGCATATAGTAATTGTCACATTTAATACAAGTCCTGTAAATACACACTAAGCATGCCATGGGCTTGTACATACTATTATGGCAAATTACTACTCCTAAATATCATCTACGTCAGACTCGGAATCTGACTGTTGTGCCACCGGCTCTTCTTCAATAGCCTTGTTCTGACATGTCTGTAACCTGCACATGTCCGTGCATTTTAGACCATTGCTGAGGCAAGTACACTTAGGGAGTTCGCATGACCGCACACACTTGCAAGACAGTAGCTGCATAACAGCATCTGGTGCTGGTGAGCCTCGCATCCAGTTGACGGCAAGCTTACCGTCCTCATCTGTCATCCAACCGCAGTCTGTTGGGTTCGCAACAAATGGCTGGCTCTGAAGACTTCTCCTCCAGATCGCAGCCTGGTAGTTTGCACGCAGTGCATGCATGAAGAGGCAGTCCTCACAAGGAGGGAGTTGACTTGACTCTACCTCTCCACGTCTTGCACAGAACAGCTCATACCGAAGCTTGTTTACCTTAGTTGTGTGGGTAGATGGTAGGTACATGTGGCAGGTGATTTCCTGTAGCTTCTCAAAGAGTTCAGGAGACACTTCCCATGAGCGTCCAAGTTCGTGAAAAGCATGCTGGTATGTCTTGTCCATCTTCACCTGCTTGAGTGTCGTCATCTTCCCTCGGCCAGCGAATGCACTGACGGTATCACAGCCTGTAAAGGCATGCATACCAATCAATGAATCACACACGCTGCCTCCCAGTGTGCGGCTCAGTGTGGTGATATCCAGGAATCTTGTCCGGTTCTTCGTCCCGCACTTCTGGAACAGATGGGATGGGATCTTGTGGCACATGCCAAGACACAACACCATGACGTCTGTATCTTCTGCAGTGATGATGACAGACTTGTTCCCAGATTCTGCTGCATGAAGTGCATGGAGAAGAAGGCGTGTGTCTGCTTCTTCTTGAGTTGACTTAAGCTCAGGAGCCTCTTCCCACTGCTCTTTGGTGATCTTGAAGCAGCGCTGCTCACATGTGACATACAGCTCCTTGTCCTTGAGCTTCTCCCTGTGCTGTGGTGCCTTCCATTCTTCTACCAAGAACTTGATAAGACTTGCCTTGTTGGAGGAACTACCGAGTAACTTTCTCCACTGCTGGATGTTGTGCCCAGGTTGAATGTTCTTGAAATGAATTCCTGTGCCTGCACTTCTTTTGGCTCGTTCTGCATCCTTGATGGATGTCTCCTTGTAGATATCAAACACAACATCAATGCGCCTGCTCTTAGCACCTTCATGAACAGCGTGACTCAGTGCTGTACCTGCAAGCTGTGAAAAAGTTTTGTCGTTTCCCTTCAGTTTGTGGACCAGGCTCATCCCATCAATTATGGTAGCAGAGGGCTCGGGTATCACTTCTGCAGGAGAAACATTCCTCTCTAACTCCTTTGCGAGGGCAGCCTTGTTGGTCTTGCGGAGAGACCCATCACCGCTGGCAAGTGCCCAAGGCAAAGGCCCCAGGGGATGAGCCAAGACATCACTCATTTTGAGCTTTCTGTTCTCGGCAACAAGGATCATCTGGCCAAATAGGTTCCTGTCAGCCTTTAAGATAACCTCCTTGGCATGGTCTTGTGAGCGTGGCTTCATTCTGATGTTAGTGAACGTTCTCAGTTTCGTCTTCGTCATCGTGTCATGAAACTGTATAGTTGGCGTATCGATCTCCAGGCGCTCTTCCTTGAAGGCTTGATATGCATCCTCTCCTATTCTGTAGGCCCCTAGAAGGTCTTTGACAACTTCTGGTGGTGCCATAGTCGCAGTTGACAAACTGACAAGATCTTCTTGCTCTGCGTTGAAGGGGTTCAACCAGCTGGTCTCCATCAGTTGAACTAAAGATTGGACATCGGCCTCATCTCTTCTAATCCTGGGCATCTGTAGGTCTGGGTGGCTGAAGTCAGTATACTTTTGGCCTACTACCATAGTCCTGAGCTGCCTTAAGTACCTGCTGCGATACTCCGATGTCAGGTAGTACCTGGCGACAGCTCCGCCTTTCAGGCTGAAGCCTTTTGTGCCCCCTGGTGTCTGGGTGTCTTTGTTGATCGTCTCTTCGATTGTCTGGTCCACAGGGATCCGTCCAAAGGGATTCTTGCTACCGATCTGGACCGAAAAGCCACCTTGCATGAAGTGTTCATGGACCTCTGGGTGTTCAATGGGCAGTCGAGACATCAAGGCATAGTAGTAGGTTAGGAACCGGGCATAGTTCACTTTGTCATAGGCAAAACACCACGGTATCATCTGTCGGATTGCTCCTAGGTGGAGCATCCAGTTGCCTTCTCTGGAGGCTCGAATTAAGTCCAGCATGATCTCAACCATGTCCAGGTATGACATCCAGAATGCTGAGAGGTTGTGTTCATCTCTGAGGGTCTCAAGATAAACTTGGAAAAGCTTCATGATATGTGTGCATGATTCACTCTCCATCAGCTCTTGAAAGAGTCCCTGAGACACATTGCTGTGAAAGCTGTTGATGTCCTTCAGTGTTTCATCTAGATGGTGTATGTCCCTTGAATGGTTTTCTTCTAGCCATGAAAGGAAGCCTTTCCATGCAAGCCTCATCAGTGCTTCATACACGAGCTTGTGTAGTCTCACTGCTCTGTTGTACCTCTTGCCGTTCATCACTCCTGACACTGATCCTTCTGCGATGATACCTGATTCCACACACAGATCTCTAAGACCTGCATCTTGAAACCTCTTTCCTATGGTGGAGATGAGATTACAGATTGTGTGGAAGACGCCCATCCTGATGATAATGTTCTTGAACTTCTCTTGTTTCCAGATAACTTCGGCAGCTTTGGCATAGAGTGCTTGATCAAACACGCACACAATCTTGTTAAGCTGTAAGGACTGCATGATAGCATGCGTTTGTTCCAAGATTTCATTAACGGTGGACATTTCTGTTGCGGGAGCATTGATAGTGGGCAGGTAGCTTACAGTGTCCTGAACCACTGCAATGTCTCTGCGCATTTTGATGTTGAACCCAGTCCAACTGCTGATGGACTGGTCCTCATGGTCTGACATTCGAGTAAGAAGCCAGATATGGTTCTTTGTCTTTGAATCCTGGACTTCCTTGGTAGTGTCGACATACGCAGTCTCAATCCTAGGTGGCCCTGCCCGCCGCCCAACATTGTATATTGGCAGCATTGATGATGTCTGAGTGATGCTTCTTATCTTGGACTTGGTAATCTCTGGCAGGACTTTCTCTGGCACAGAGCCTGCAACCTTGGACTGGACAGCAATGCCATTGACTCTATGAGAAGTACCTGCTCCACTTAGGGTCTCTTCAAGTCGGTCAATGTTATCCCAGGCCAGGGTTGTGAACACACCAGGGTAGATGTTTGCTGGCAGTGGAATGTCATCCTTTGAGCATTCCAGCTTCTGGATACAAAGGGCTGTATCGATCTCCTCAAACATTGAGTAAGACACACAGTGACCAAGACGATTCAGAGTTCGGATCAGTTCTGTGTTTCCTGTCAAAGACTTTACAGCATTGGTCAGCAGTACGTGCTTGGGTGGTTTTGTCTTGCCACTGGTAACAGCAAAGACCAAGTCACTGCCAAAGGAAGTGGCAAGACGTTGAGCTCTTTCAGAGGGAGTTTCACACTCACACTCTCCTGTCAGCAGGGTGTGCAGGAATTGAGTGACTGCTGCAGGAATGACATTCTGATCTGTATCGGGAGGCCATGGCTGACTCACATCTTGTTTATTGATCTCATTCCTCAGCTGCATTCCTGCTTTGGTTAAGACATCTTCAGAGTTAGCTGCTCTTGCTTCTTGCAGGTCTTTTGCCATTTGTGTGCTTGCCGGGCAAGGTCGTCCATTGAGAGGCTGCGTGGATAGATTAGAAGCTTTCCTTTCTCATCTGGGACAAAGCGTAGTGATTCTCCAAACTCGGTTTCAATCTTTCGGCGAACATGTTTCTTTGTCGCTGGTTTCAGTTGGATAATACCACGGGACATCATGGATCTCTCAAGCCTAGATGTGAGGTTTGTCATAGGCAGTACCTCTGGGTTGGGGAATAATTTGGTCCTTATATACAAGCAGAGTTCCTCGAGGGCTTCTGTCTCAACCTCTTCGTAGCGTGCTTCCTCGCTTTCTTCCTGATTTTCACCTGCACCCGACCTGGCGGCCGCTGGGAAATCATCTTTTGTGAAGAGTTTGTAGCACGACTTGTGGTAGTGACCCTCTGCAGCAACAAGGTCTCTGCTAACTAAACCAAGGATTCTCTGGTTGAGTTTCCTTATTGCTGCTCTGCGAATCTTCTCATCTGCTCGTAGCTCAACACACTGTATGAGTGGCTCCCTTGTCTTTGTTGTTTATGTACTTGCTTGACTCCCCGCAGAAGATACATACTTTGGCATACACCCTGCTAGTACTAGGGGCATCCCTTGATGCCCTCCTCCTGGGGTCGACGCTTGCTGATTCTATCTTGACACCCTTGGCAAGGATAGAATCCAGTGACTTCTTCATTGTAAAGAGACTACGACATTTACGGTGATAATGTATGTGTGGTATTCCTCCTTCTTCAAGGCCCTTGGCTGCTTCCAGGACTGGATCATGCTGCCTGATTTCTGCAGCCCTGAGCAATGTGTTCCAGGAGTCCAAATCCTGTGGTGACACCAGAGCATCGCTGTCATCATCAGAGCAGTGGATGATACAGTCGATCCGTGCTCTCTTCCTCGCAGATGGTTCCATCCTGCCGTCAAACAGTCGACACACACCTGCAAAAAATATCACCATTAAACCATGAACAAACAAACACATTACATGGAAACCACTCTACATATGTTTGCTCCTTCCAATAATAAATTATCCCCAAAATATAACAAAAAATCCCCAAATATGAAATAAACCCCTAAATATGGAGAAACTTGAAATACACATCGGAATAATTCTTGTAGAGAATCAAATAAGCTACAAGAGCTGTTGGAATATATTTTTCAATGTTCCCCATATTTAAGGATTTATTCTAGATTTAGAGGAAAATACCCAAAATATAGGAGGAAATTTGAAAAATACCTAGGAACAACTCTGGTAGAGAATATAATTCTACATAGGTGTTCAAAGTTTCGCGATGATTGTGTGATGGATTTTAAAGAAAATGAGGAAAACGCCGAGCGTCACGCTAAAAATCTTTATTTTTGGGTAGCGCCCCTATTGCATCAAAAAAATTAGACTAAGCTACCAGTGCGAGAAGGCTATCATATCTTAATGTACTTACAGTCACTCTATAAACATTTTAGTACCATTCGTGTTTAGTCACCCCAGGTGGTACCGATATCTGGCCTGGCTCATGGACTATTTCTGTGTATTTAGTGCAAACATACAAGCCGCTTCACAATATATTGTTCGCCGAGTAAGAAATTTTGATCTGGTACATCCCCAGAGCTCAAAAATGGAAATGTAAAAATCGCGCGTGTCCAAAAGAAACCAAAATATAAACATAAAAAGTGTTTCAATTGTTCATTCGTTCCAATATGTACACGTAAAGGTGGAATATATATTACCTCCGCCAACAATGCTGTACAGAGGTTATGTTTTTGACTCCGTTTTCATTGTGTGTCAATAAACTAAATATCTCAGAAAGTTATGAACTGATTTTCAGGAAATTTGGTAGGCAGTATGCGCCAAAGAAGAAGTGATTCAATTTAAGAGGTGATCTGGATATGTTCCGGGAATGTTGTGGGCGGGTAGGATATGCGCTAATGAAGAAGTGAACAAGAGGAACATCTAGGCTTATCATATTAAGACCTTCACCACATTGAGGTCATTTTCATCATGCTTTGGTTACCATTAGACTATTTTCTTTAGTATATAATCAACATCTAGGACTCAAAGGGGTAAATGAGATCTCATTAAACTCCCTGAATAACATAGGTGTTTCTTAAACTATAGTAAATTGTCTACTTTTAGCCAAAATCAAAGGTAGAATGGATTGCTCGTACTGAAGGGGTTAATGGTAAAAAAACCAGGCAGCGTAGACGGAGGTATGCGCTCTACAAAGTACCCCTTTAATTTTGGTTACCTTTAAACACATGACATGTCTTCGTGGTGCAGTGCATAGTGTGTTGATTTTCGGTGTGAGCATCCTGGGTTCGAATCCCCGGACTGCCACATGTGTCTGTTAATTTCATTAATCGATTTTAGTAGTAGAGTTGGTTGGTGAAGAGAACATATTAATTTAAGGGAGGATACTTCATTTTTTGATCGATTTATTTAATTTTTATTTTAGTTTTTAGTTTCCTCCCTGGACCACCATCAAACTTAAAAAAAAAAAAAAAAAAAAAAAAAAAAAAAAAAGGATCTTTCTTCAAAATATATTTGTACATTTATCGGCATCAAAATGTCCCAGCCGAAGGCCGGTTCCTCTTAAATTATAAGCTCGCTATCGGTCACCAGGAATAAATCGACACGAAAAGTCTTAATACAAAGAAAAGGACCAAAAGGTCTTAAGATCGCCAAACTAATGGGCCGAACGTCTTAAAATCTGAAAACTAATGGGGCTGAGCATGAGGGAAAAGAGTGTCCAGAGAAACCGACCATCTCCTCTTAAAATATTTTCTGAGCTCCTGGGATGTAACAAGCTAAAATATCTTACACATTTTTGACTGTGTGTGTTATCATGGTCACATTTAAGGGGAGGTTTATGTTTTTTCTGGACCCCTTGCCCATTAATGTTTAGCCCCATTAGTTTTGAGAATTTAGGACGTTTGCACAATAGCTTGGCGATTGTATTACCTTTTGTCCCATTTTGTTGTCAATATTAAGGCTTTTCGTGCCATTTAGGTATCGATATCAACCTGGCGAGCGATAGCAAGGCTGCAAATACAGAGGAAACGGCCTTCGGCCGGGACATTTTATTACCGAAAAATTTGCAAATTTATCCCGAAAGTGATTCTTGGGGTGTGTGTGTGTTTTTTTTTTCTTCTCCTAAAACTGATAGAGGACTACAGTAGGCAGCAAAATAAACATAAAGATAAATACAAAATATATAATTATATACTAATATAACAAATAATAAATACAAATATATAATTATATACTAATATAACAAATAATAAATACAAATATATAATTATATACTAATATAACAAATAATAAATACAAAATATATAATTATATACTAATATAACAAATAATAAATACAAATATATAATTATATACTAATATAACAAATAATAAATACAAATATATAATTATATACTAATATAACAAATAATAAATACAAAATATATAATTATATACTAATATAACAAATAATAAATACAAATATATAATTATATACTAATATAACAAATAATAAATACAAATATATAATTATATACTAATATAACAAATAATAAATACAAAATATATAATTATATACTAATATAACAAATAATAAATACAAATATATAATTATATACTAATATAACAAATAATAAATACAAATATATAATTATATACTAATATAACAAATAATAAATACAAAATATATAATTATATACTAATATAACAAATAATAAATACAAAATATAACAAAATCTCGAGTGTACTGTACTTCTGAAATATTGACTCGGGCTTGTGGGGGATGGAAACTGGGCCTTTGTATCTGTTTTTCTGTGTGTATCAATTACCCAAGTGCCGCGGGTCGCACTGAAAAGTTAAATATATCGGCAGGAAAAATATGAAGGAAAGTGTACTGAAATCTGAATATAACTAGCTAGCTATATGTATTATCTATCTGTCTATTACACAAAAAATAAAAAAATAAAATAAAACACACACACACACACACTATCTATCTATCTATCAATCTGATAGAGTAGTAGATAGAGTAATATTCAAACCTTCATCGTGTATAGTATAGTGCTACAATCTTCGGATGGTAGACATTTCAACACCATGCCATCTCACCACACAAACAAGACGAGTCACCTCAACACCATGCCATCTCATGACCAGACCTTTTCTTCACCAGTCGATTTCATCACCATACCAGCTCAATACCAAGCCAATTCAATACCAAGGCATCTCAATATCACACGTTGCCACATCTACTGTCCTGTACAGCGATCACGGGTACCCTCCCCCTCTCTCTCTCTCTCATATATGCAGTAAAGATAGGGATACAAAATGCTCTCTACCCACTACAGGGAAAAGTTTTCGTTTATTTTGTCACACACATAGGCCTACACGTATTATTATATACACTATAAATTATATATACATAATTTATAGTGAAAATATAATACGTGTAGGCCTATGTCTAAATAAAAGAACACTTTTCCCTGTAGTGGGTAGAGAGCAATTTTTATCCGCATCTTTACTGTATAGATGAGAGAGAGAGAGAGAGGGGGAGGGTACCCGTGATCGCTGTACAGGACAGTAGATGTGGCAACGTGTGGTATTGAGATGCCTTGGTATTGAATTGGCTTGGTATTGAGCTGGTATGGTGATGAAACCGACTGGTGAAGAAAAGGTCTGGTCATGAGATGTTGAGGTGACTCGTTTTGTTTGTGTGGTGAGATGGCATGGTGTTGAGATGTCCTGATACCCAATCTTTCACGTCTGTGCACGCTCCGTGTGCCAGTGGTGTTGATGATCCTGGGACTGTCTCCCTCCAGGTGTACCAGTGGTGTTGATGATCCTTTTACTGTCTCCCTCCAGGTGTACCAGTGGTGTTGATGATCCTGGGACTGTCTCCCTCCAGGTGTGCCAGTGGTGTTGATGATCCTGGGACTGTCTCCCTCCAGGTGTGCCAGTGGTGTTGATGATCCTTTTACTGCCTCCCTCCAGGTGTGCCAGTGGTGTTGATGATCCTTTTACTGTCTCCCTTCAGGTGTGCCAGTGGTGTTGATGATCCTGGGACTGTCTTCCTCCAGGTGTGCCAGTGGTGTTGATGATCCTTTTACTGTCTCCCTTCAGGTGTGCCAGTGGTGTTGATGATCCTTTTACTGTCTCCCTCCAGGTGTGCCAGTGGTGTTGATGATCCTGGGACTGTCTCCCTCCAGGTGTGCCAGTGGTGTTAATGATCCTTTTACTGTCTCCCTCCAGGTGTGCCAGTGGTGTTGATGATCCTGGGACTGTCTCCCTCCAGGTGTGCCAGTGGTGTTAATGATCCTGGGACTGTCTCCCTCCAGGTGTGCCAGTGGTGTTGATGATCCTGGGACTGTCTCCCTCCAGGTGTGCCAGTGGTGTTGATGATCCTTGGACTGTCTCCCTCCAGGTGTACTAGTGGTGTTGATGATCCTGGGACTGTCTCCCTCCAGGTGTACCAGTGGTGTTGATGATCCTGGGACTGTCTCCCTCCAGGTGTGCCAGTGGTGTTGATGATCCTGGGACTGTCTCCCTCCAGGTGTGCCAGTGGTGTTGATGATCCTGGGACTGTCTCCCTCCAGGTGTGCCAGTGGTGTTGATGATCCTGGGACTGTCTCCCTACAGGTGTGCCAGTGGTGTTGATGATCCTGGGACTGTCTCCCTCCAGGTGTACCAGTGGTGTTGATGATCCTGGGACTGTCTCCCTCCAGGTGTGTTAGTGGTGTTGATGATCCTGGGATTGTCTCCCTCCAGGTGTACCAGTGGTGTTGATGATCCTGGGACTGTCTCCCTCCAGGTGTACCAGTGGTGTTGATGATCCAGGGACTGTCTCCCTCCAGGTGTGTTAGTGGTGTTGATGATCCTGGGATTGTCTCCCTCCAGGTGTACCAGTGGTGTTGATGATCCTGGGACTGTCTCCCTCCAGGTGTGCCAGTGGTTTACTGAGCCTATCAGTGTTTGACCTCATTACTATGTTTAAGTTACCACTGATAAATAGACTTTGACTCAAGAGGTAAAGGAAGTTAAATGTTTTTCTTTATATTAAGAATTATTAAATCAAGAAAATTAATGACTATGAATATGTTGAGAATTCTCTTCTCGCCTATGAGCACGTCAGCACGTCATTCTAAAACTAGAGATGAAATAATCAATTCATGTACATTATTCTATGATGAAAATGACATAAAGAAGGCCAAGGAACTGCTGTATAAGAAAGCAAATGAGAAGATTGTGTGGAGACGATCAGAAAATAAACTAAGAGAAAACCGCATTGACATTTATCTTATTGGTGGTTATATTAAAGCATTGGCTGATAATATATATGATATGGCAGAAGAGGTAAAGTGCTTAAAGGATGCGAGAATTTGACCATATTCGTAGTATAGATGATGGTTACATAATTAAAGAGGAACTCTTGGAAATTAAGAGATCACTGAAAGAGATAAAACACAAATATATGAAGAGTGATCTGAAAAGAGATAGTATAATCTTTGAAAACATTGACAAATTGTTAATTGATATTAATGAGAATGATCATATTGAGCCCGATCAGGTACGTTCTTTTAGTGAGGAAGTTGAACAACTATTGAATACTGTTGGAGAACCATCGGCTCCTGCTCTTAGTCATCTAAGTAGTCATTCAGACAGTGATACCTTCCATTCTCCATTATAGTGGGGTGCCGGTCATGGGTAAATTTCCCTTTTCAGTTCAAATTGATGCAAAAGTTTGCTTTTCGGTACCAATTTAAAGCTAAGGGTCTCTAGAACAATATTGGTCCGAGTGTACAAGAATTATACCCAATTTGGAGTCTGGGGGGCGTGGGGGGTTGGTGGTGGGGGGGGGGGGTTAGGGGGGGGGGTTTGACCACCTGCGGGCATACCCAAAATATGAAAACTGCTATAACTCGTGAACGGATTATCCAATCTGAACATGTGAGGTACCTATGGCTTCAAGAGGATGAGTAGCAACTTCTTATCCGACCATATTGTCCATAGAAGCAAACAATTTGCCGAGATCGGTGTATATCCATAACACAAAGATATATGTATGTTTTTGATATTTTTCAGTGATACTTGGACACAATTAAAAAATAATACTGAATTGTTTTATTTATCATTACATGATCAAACACAGGTAGAACTTGGTGAACATAGGCTTGCAAATCTGCTTGAACAACTGCTTGAACACCACTTTTAATGATCATTACCATTTACCATTAGGCCATCATAAATTGATAATCAGAAAATTAGATTCGCGTCGGACAGAAACAACAGATAAAACAGATTGTACAGACTGGATCTCGACCAATTAGAATAACTACACTTCATCTCATCTTAGACTATATGTAGAATCTACACGTAAGTTCAGGTTACATAATATTTTCAGCACCAAAATACAGAACATCTTAAAGATTTACAAACTTAATCTGGTAAACTATCAATGGAAGTTAAATATTACTAAGCTATAATGAATCAAATAAAATCAATCTAAATGAATACTCTATATCTAAATTGAATTCAATCTGAAACAAGCTAATTTATATCCAAAGGTCTCACATAATAAATGTATATAATTATAGGGTAAGGTTATAAGGGTTAATATTAGCCAGGAATTAACTCACCAATAGTTCCACGTGGCAATGAGGCAAGGGAGAACGTTTTACCCAATATGGTGGTGGACAATGGGGAACGAGACTTCGGTCCCGAGACACGAGTCAAGTTAAAGAAAGAATAAATGATTACATGGGAATGGACATGAATATTATGCTTATCTATCAGTCAGTCATGATGTCGATGAGAGCGTCGTGATGGTGTAGCTGTGTGTATTGCTGTATGTGTATTGTGATTAGAGGCACAAAAGCACGATCAACTGAGGGCGGAAAATTAGATGTTAACTGGTTGGTGTTCGTGAAGGCTCTGACGTACCTCAAAAGCACACCTTGCTGCCTTGGCAAACCGCCAGGAGCCCAAATTATCGTACCGCATTTAGGTTGCTCTATACGATAAATTATATTAATATATACGATAAATTCATATATACTACATAAGACCATGGCAATATTGCTTAATAGCATATTAGGCCTTTTATAACTTAACTTATTTACAATCTTATAATATACGATCTACTCGTCCTACATCGTGCTGTAGGAGAGATCGTGACGTCACAGAGACATACAAGATCACAAAAGAGTCATAGTCTATCGTATTTATACGATACTTAATCTCATTCATAAACAGACCTTTTTAAAACTAGAAATATAGACGACACAAGTACATAATTCTTGAATAAAACAAGTAGACTCGACTAGAGTACCATTATTACAAATTATAAACTAGAAATATAGACGACACAAGTACATAATTCTTGAATAAAACAAGTAGACTCGACTAGAGTACCATCATTATAAATGTGACTGACAAGTAGCTGATCAAACTAAATTACACGTGAACCAAAAACAGGTTATTCAAACTAGACTAGAACACTTCAAACAAAACTATTGAAATCACAACAATGAAAAGATACAACCTAAACTACATTCAAATTGTGTATCCAGAAGCTAAATGCTTCTTAATAAAATTAAAAGAAAACACATTCTGGATATAAGTACGGTTACGGGCTAAAAGCATGTACATAATTGACAAGAAAATAATGCAAGCTAAGGACTTAATTTGTGTGAACAGGATGGCCTTATATTAGGCATTGAAAACTGGACAATGTTCTGAACCAGCTATTTGTCACATTTGCACTTGCACAGACGTGTGCATTTTAAATTTGTTTTTTTACACTTGCACGATGAGCAGGCATGTGCGCACGTGCATTTCACATCGAGGTTGAATACCTCCTTGGCGAGTGGCAGTGTGGTCCAAATGGGAAGCAGCTTGCTGTCCTTCTCCATCCATCCATGATTAACAGGGTTCTCGACAGGCATCATGGGTTCGTGGGCTGTAGTCCAGACGCTCGCTTGGAAGACACTCCTTTTGAGATGTTGGTCCAAAGCATCACTCGTTGGGGGGATTCTCTCTACATCCCTAGTCCTCTGTGAGAACACCCTCATGCGGACGAAATCAACGTCGGTCTCGTCGGTTGACTCATTGGAGTATAGCTTACAAACAAAATTCCTGGCCATGTCAGCTTTGGTGATATTTGGAATGGTGTGTCAGTGATTGTCGCAAATTCGTCCATCAGGGATGGTACGTCATCCTTCAACTTGCAACAGTATCGCTTTCCCTTGAACTTGAATGATGACGTGCTGTCTGAGCCAGTGAATGCGTGGAAGAGGGCTATGGCTTTGCACGTTGTCATTCCCAGGCTCGAGGCAATGGCGTTCGGGGAGATCATTCTGGTTGTCTTTCCTGCTTTGTACAAGAGTTGAGGGACCCTTCGGACGACAACGCAGGTGGGTATGCGGAAGACTCGTGACGGAAAAACTCCTCCAGATTGCCTCCTCGGCTATCTAGGACAACAAACGCTTGTCCGTAGAGCTCTGCATGCTGTTTGAAGTGCTGCATTTTCCGATTAAGAGCCGTCTTCTTCTGAGTTTTCTTCTCGTGGAACAACAATAAGTTATTTCGGTTGATCGGCGCTGTCAGAGGTGTATCATTCGAGTCGAGCACGTTCTTTCTGAAGTTGTTGTATTGCTCTTGTCCTGTAGATTCAAATATACGGACAGATGCGGCAGCAGACGCAGAAACACACACCTTGTTGTCTAACGTAACCAGGTCCTCGCTGCTCTCCTCAAAGGGATTCCCCCTGCTTAGCAAGAAATTGATCAGTTCTTTGGTATGTCGTTGAAATCGGCGCTGAGACGCACATCCTTCCTCATGATGAGGGAGTTCATCATCCTCGGCATCATCTTTTACACCAGTGAATTCCTCAACAATACGGCTGATCTCTGGGCCAGTCACGATCCAGCGTTCCAGCATGGCAGGGTTCTCTGTGAGGCCGATTATGCCACCAACTCCTTTCACCCTTTTGTTGGCCTGTTCGTGCGCATGATCAATTGGTATGGATGAGAAACGATGATTGCTTCGAGTTACCGTCCAGTGCCCTTCCTCAAACTCCTCTTGGATGCTATCTGGGAGAACTTCCAGGTCCCTGATAAGGATTGGAATCCACCTCGCGTAATTCTGGTGATCCAGAGCAAAGAACAAAGGTACAAGCTTCCGTAGAGTAGCGACCATGAGTTCAAACTTTCTTTCCCGATGTGACCGGATGAACATGAGTATGATTTGTTGATACTTGTGTACGAGCAGCCAGAATGCTATTGTTGGGCTCTCCTGAGAAGCTGCCAAGACCCAATCCTTAAAGGCCTCCTTGGTTCCGCTGTCCTCATAAGCACGCTTCAGAAGCTGGTCGAGTACCACAACAGTAACTTGATGGGCGTATCTTGTTCTCATTACATTGGATGCTTTCAGAAAGACGTGGCTGCTGCTTCTGTCTTCACTAGTCCAGCTCTTTCAGGATTTCAGGCCAACCAGACCCACGCAAGAGATCTCCCATGGTGTTCCACAAAGCCATTTCAATGTGGAGCCCTCCAAGCATCACCACAAACTTATCTTCCCCAAAAATTTCAGGGAAGGTCCATTGTATTTTCTTTGCAATGTCATAAAGTGGTTGATCCACTACCAGCACAGGGATTTGTTGTGGGTTGAGGTGTTCAGTTATCTTTTTCACTAATTCCATCCCATGTCGAATCATTTCTGGAGTAGCTGCTTTCTCGTCAAAAAGTGGTAAGAGTGCTTCAATGCATTTCTGTGCTTGTCCAACAGCATCAGATCGAGATGCATGGAATGAAGACCACATCACTGGGGTAAGTATTTCCGTCTCAGAATCCACATGCTGGGTATCATTTACTGCAGTCATCCATTCCTCTTCGTGCTGTTTTTCCTCACCGAATGAACTAGTTGACACTGGCTGCATGTCTTTTACTGGAGGTCGGATGACAAGATTTTGACCCACAGGTGGTACAAATGTGTACGAACGAGGCAGGATGGGTCCACTACAGACTGCTCCTCTTGTCTGTGGGTCAATGCATAATGGTTCTTGGCTCACCCCTGGCTTTTCTGATGAAGGAAACTGAAAAATTGAAATTCCAGTACCATGGAAAGATGAGCTCCCTGTTCTGGATGTAGGGTTATGATCCAGATTGTCAAGAGCAGCAGCCGTGAAGATATTCTGATGTAGATTCGTAGGACAGACAATATCATTATTGTCCCTAATTTGGTCAGAGATTGCTTGCGTTAAGCTAACTTCAATAGTGAGGACTTTCTTATATGACACACTCAGACAATACTTGTGTAGTAGTTGCACCAACTTCTTGCTTCGTGTTTGGGAATGCAATTTGAGGGCCAAGAACACTGCAAGTGGAGGTTCACAATGCATGTTCGCAGAAAGAGAAGTCATATTGAGCATGGCAACCTGACTTACGCAGAGGATGTTCCTGGAATTGTCTTGCGCTGGCGATGATTTTGGTCCTGCGAGGAGTTGACGGAAGAAATACTTCATACGCTGTGGAACAGATAATTCACAACCATTGGGAAATGAACCATCAAAACTGAAAGGAGTGTCATGATCCAAAACAGCTTTACGGAGAATAGATGCTGCCAATAGTAATGTACGTGATTCTTTCTCTGGGGTTTGAGTTGCATCTGATATGATCTTCCTAGCCGTCTTTGAACAAATTAGGAAAATGCGATCTCGGATACCTTTCTCCTGTGGAAGTGTTTGAGCACTCTTTCCTTTAGGCGCGTCCTGTTTATGCTCTTCTGGATTCCATGTTGTTCTAATCTCTCCTGCATCATATCCGTCAAATCTTGCAGTGCAAACACTGTATGACCTCCAGCGACTTCTTCCTTTATGAATTGGAGCAGTTCATTTTCAGCTGTAATGTCAATGTTTTCGATTGCATTGCCTTGTTTGCAAAGCGCATCATAACGGCGGGTGAATCCAGTGTAGCAATTCCGATGGTACTTGGCTTCAATGGCGACCAGATCGCCTTCTGCAAGGAGTGCTACGATACGATCCTCTCCCAGTGTGACTGCCTTGTCATGAATCTCTTTGGTGAGAGTAAGCTTCTGGAATGAATGGTCTGCTGCATGTGTTTCACCACCGCAGAAGATGCACAACTGACGATTGATATCAGCACTGGTCCGCCGGGGTCTTTTTCTTGCAGGACATCCTCAGGAAAAACGCTCTTTGGCACGGTCAAGTGCTGATGCCTTGTACAGCTGGCGACATGACTTATGCCAGGATGCATTATTCTTCTGCATGGACTCTTCATCTGGAAGGTCTACGTCTGGGTGGGGTGCAGCACTAACTTCTCTAAATTTACTTGCAAGACTGGTGATGTCTTTGTACGCCCCCTCTTTTCGAGCAGAGACCGGGTTCGCAAGAGGACAGACAAGTCCTTCTTTAGTTTGTTTTTGGCAGAGAACACACAACTCCCATTTCGTAATCCCAGCCATATCCTCACGAACCTGGAAAGACAAGAGATAAACTGTAAGACACACATTTAGCCAATTAAAAATGACATCCCAAAACATTTCCTTTTCATGGATATACACTGATATCGGCCAAAAAAATAGTTTTTATGGACAATATGGTTGAACAAGAAGTTGGTACTCGTCCTCCTGAAGCCATAGGTACCTCATATGTTCAGATTGGATAATTCGTTCAAGACTTATAGCAGTTTTCATATTTCGCGTATGCCCGCGGGGGGTAAACAAAAAAAAACCCACCAACCCCCCAGACTCCAAATTGGGTCTAATCCTTGTACACTCGGACCAATATTGTTCTAGAGACCCTTAGCTTTAAATTGGTACCGAAAAGCAAACTTTTGCATCAATTTGAAATGACTGAGGGTCTGGGAACCCCACTATTATGGTTGCCTAGGTATAGTGATGTACTGTGTAGAGAGACTGGCCCTGTTACTGTAGCCACTGACAAGGTGTCTGGTTATGATCAGTATCAGACACCAGATCAGCCAGCTGTGGCTCCTACTGCTCAATTGGTCAGACCAAAAGCAGGGTCAGCACATTTTAGGAAC
This sequence comes from Paralithodes platypus, assembly GCA_032716605.1. Classification (NCBI taxonomy): domain Eukaryota; kingdom Metazoa; phylum Arthropoda; class Malacostraca; order Decapoda; family Lithodidae; genus Paralithodes; species Paralithodes platypus. Next base: position 18,246,861 of record CM064501.1, on the reverse strand, counting down.
ATGAGAAGACCTCGCCTACAAGACAAACACTCTGAAGATATCAGAAGAGAGAAGAAACGAATGGTTGATGATGAAGGTTTTACCATGGTACAAAATAAACGGAAACAGAACCCTGGTAATGAAAAACTGATGAGTGGTGGTGGCAGCAGGAACCAGGCGAGGGTTAACCAAGGACACCATAGTGTGAGTGAACAGAGGTGGAAACGACCACAATGTGTTACAGGTAACAAGAATATTACCAATGCTAAATTTAGAGGTAAATGTACACCTAAAATAGCTGATATGTATAGTATATAGGTAATGTTGACTTTGAAACCCATAGTTTTGATATAGCTGACTATATTCAGAATGATAAAGTTTTTAAATACACTGAACTTGAGTCTAAATTTGAGAGGGATTGGAAATAATTGAAGGTAACTATTGACTTGAAAGAGAGAGAAGTTATTACATCCAGAATGTTGGCCGAGTAGTGTTGAGATACGGATATACTATAATTCTAAGTCTAAAGGACAAAAGTTTGACCTGTAATTCTTTTGTTTTCTTAATCTTCTTTATTGTGAAATGGTCAGAATTGTGTCTTATAACTGTAATTCTGAGAGAAACAACGCTGAAACTGTAAAAACATTAACAAATGAATGATATTACTACAGGAAATAATGTTATTGAAAGATGACCTACCTTTTCTTAAATCAATTAACGATAAATTTGATGGGATAGCTTGTGTGCAGGATAAGTCAAATGATGGTATATTGGAAGGTCGACCATCTAAAGGCGTTGCAATATTGTGGAAGAAACCCCTTAGTACTATTATCGAACCCATTTACTGTAATGATATGATACTGGGAATTTCAATTTTAACTGAATCAATGCCAATCTTACTTTTGAATGTTTATCTTCCTTGTGACAAACATAATGATGATTCCTTAGATGAATTTCGAAATGATCTGGCAACTCTTGAAAACGTCCTATGTGAGCAACACATATATAATATACTTATTGCTGGGGATTTTAATGCTAATACCGATAGAGGTCGATTTGGGAGAGATTTGTTGTACTTCTTAGAACATAGGAATTTATCTCTTGTTGATTCTACGTATTTACCAAATGAATCCTTTACATATCTATGTCCAGCCAAAAATTCCACTAGCTGGATTGATCATATAGCTACATCAGAAAATATCCTTAAAAACATTGATGACATTGTTATACGATATGACCTTGTTCTGTTTGACCACTTACCCTTAGCATTTGAGTTGTGTGTTGTGAGTTGCAGTTGGGATGTGTGTACATGCTTAGATTGATATGCAGGATTCGAAGCTGCATAATAAATCGTAGGCAGTGTCCACCATCCTTTAACTGTCTTCGTGGCGCAATGCATAAGGTGTTGATTTTCGGTGTGAGCGTCCTGGGTTCGAATCCACGGACTGCCACATGTGTTTGTAATATTTCATTAATCGATTTTAGGAGTAGAGTTGGTTGTTGGATAGAACATAATAATTGATGTGTCTACTGAAGTGAATTTAACTCGGGAGACAAGTACACATGATTTTGTTGACTGGAAGTTATTTAGTAATCTGGATGTAGTTACTGATTATAAAAGAAACATTAACCCATTCATTGATAAATTGAATATAATACAGTTGGAATGCCTAGACTGTGGTACATATCGATGTGCTGATAAAAATCATATTGATGACTTAACCCATCTTTAAAACAATATAGTTTCCATACTTTTGAAAGCTTCTACTCAATATAATTATGAATCAAAAAATAAACAAAGGGTGGTACCTGGCTGGAATGATCATGTGAAGGGCTTATATAAACTAGCAAGAGGTAGGCTTTTTAAACTGGAAAATGATAGGATGTCCGACATCTGGTCCACAATTAGATGAAATGAAGAAGTCTAGGAAAGAGTTTAAGAATGCCTTGAAAGTTGTCAAGAAAAATGAAAAGAGGATTAGAAATGATAAATTACTAAAACAAAAGACCTCCGTCTACGTATTGTGAAAAACCTGTTATCCTCCGGCAAATTGTGGGGTTGAGTGAGTGAAGGGGGGGGGGGACAGTGAATGAAGGAGGATGCATGTTTTTCATAATACGTGTTGCTAGCCCCAAACGCGCGAGCAACTGTGGCTTTCAATAAGAATTATAAGGTATTCTGGAAATAAGTTAAAAAGGTAAAGAATATTAACGCCGGAACTGTCCTGAATGTAAACATTGAAGGAGAATGTGATGCCAATAAGATTGTAGAGCTTTTTTCAAATACATCTAAATGTATATTTGATGATAACAATTGTCAGAATGCAAAAGACTTACAATATGATAAATTATGTATGCCACTTAGAAAAGGTGAAATATATGGTAGTATAACGACATATGATATGTCAAAAGCTATATCAGACCTCAACTGTGGAATAGGCCCTGATAATATGCATTCAAACCATCTGAAATATTGTGCTGAAGAAATGTTAATGTTAATTTAATTATTTTCTCATGGTTATTTACCATCAACAATTACATATGGAATAATCATGCCTTTAATCAAAGATAAATATAAGAATCAATCATCAATTGACAATCATAGACCAATAATGTTATCTTCAAACTTTACGAAATTATTTGAATACTGTCTACAATACAAAATAATGAAATATGTTAACTTAAATGACAGGCAACAAGGTTTCAGGGAGAAATATTCCACTTGCTCAGCCTGTACGGTATTGAAAGAAACGGTACTAACTAAGGTACACTAGTAGTGGGTCAAATGTGTATTCCTGTTTCATTGATTATTGTAAAACCTTTGATAAGGTTAATAATTTTAAACTTTTAAATAAGCTTTTAGCAATGGATATTCCCATTGTTATTGTAAATATATTGTTTTATTTTTACCGACATCAGGGTGTAATGGTTAAATATGAAGGTACTTTTTCTATGAAATGGGCACTAAGGAATGGAGTAAAACAAGGTGTGCTATCACCAGTATTGTTTTCTATATATATTGATTCTATCTTAAATTAAAATGTAAAACTTGCAAACTAACAAACCAAAACTGGGACAAGGACAATATAAAGTCAAATTAACTTATCAAAATCGCTATGTCGAAACAACGCTTACTAAAATAAAATTTATGAAATAAAAGAACACAATCCACAACACAATCCACTGACTACAAGTAAACAAGGGTGCAGTCTTGAACTGCAGTCTTATAATATAATTGCCTATGCAGATGACCTTGTATTAATGGCTCCATCAGCTAAAAGTTTACAATATATTATGCTAGATAAAGTACAAGTGTCATCAACATCATTATATTTAACAATTCACGAGAGTAAGACAGTCTGTATGTTTTTTAAATGCAATAACGATCGTACAGTAGGTCCTGAAATATATTTAAATGGTAACATTTTAAACTCTGTTGCTGACCATAAATATCTTGGTTTTATTATTGATGGCAATATGTATAATGATAAAGACATAGTTATATGTAGAAATGAATTTTTCCAATTAATTTAATTGTATTTTAAGGAAGTTTGGCACAATTGATTTTAATGTTTTTACATGTATTTTTCAAAGTTACTGTTTGAATTTGTATGGGTCTGAACTATGTTTTTTCAACAAGAAGTGTTACATTGTTCTTAAACAATTTGCAGTTGGGTACAATAAAGCAATAAAGAAAATACTGAATGGGAAGTATTGGGAGAGCAACCATTATGCGTGTTATATGTGTGGCCTGATGACATTTAAGCATTATATTAACTGGAAAAGAATTAGATATGTCCATAGAACTCTCATGAATCCATGTACCTTTGAGAGTAAAAACATTATATATTTCAAACAAAGATAATTTATTGATAAAGACGTGGAAAAAACATTGATGGATGTATATGGATTTCGGAACCTAAACATTGATGGATGTATATGGATTTCGGAACCTAAATACAAATGATATTGATGCAATAAAGGCAAGAATATTTCACGTGCAGCATAATGAGCCCACATTGTGGCAAGGAAAGAACAAGATATATAAATGTTTGTTCTTATTTTATGAAGATGTTATTGACACAACGTGTGTGAATCTATATACTGCATATGTGTATGTATTATTACTATTTTTTGCTTTAACCAATATGTAAAATGTATCTTTTTATGAAATTAAATATGACTGACTGACTATCTCTCTCTCTCTCTCTATATATATATATATACCGGGATATATATATAAATATATATATATACTGTATATATATAGAGAGAGAGAGAGAGAGTTAGTTGTCGGGGACAGTGTTTAGGGCAGAAGGGGACATCAAGACGAATAACTACCTGACAAATTCGCTACTCAAAACGATAAAACAAAAAATCGCTCTAGTACATACTGTGATTTGCCGAAGAGGAAGGGGGTGGGGGTGGGGGAGGCCATAGAAAGGGTATAATGGGGAGGGCTCTTTCGGGGAAGGGGGGAATCCAGAAGAAGTGGTGATTTCCAGGGGGGGGGGGGAAGGGGGGTATCCAAAGAGGGGGCGCAGGGGGAGGTGGTCTTTCGAGGGAGGGGGTGCCAAGAAAGGGTGGCGGTATACAGAAAGGGTGGGCTATTTTAGGGGGGCATAGGGGGCATATGCGACTGGGGATATTGTCGGACACCAATCGAGCAGGGCAATACCCAGGGGAGGCCTCATAGGCATGTGATAAAGAGTTGCTGGAACTCCTGTTTCATTTGCCTGGCCTCCCTCACTGTTTCTGGTTGTGTCTCACCTACACAGAGTAATCCACTTTGCCTTTTCTCTCCTTCATACACATAGAACAAAACAAATAATATTCAGAGGGGGGGGGGGGGGGGGGCATATTCAGGGGGTTGGACGGGGCATATTCAGGGGGGTGCAGGGGGCATATTCAGGGGTCGGAGAGGACCTTAATATATTTTTCTCTCTCGTGTATGTGCATGTGTGTGTGTGTGTATGTGTGTGTTTGGGGGGGGGGGGGTCAGGGGGCATATCCAGGGGGTCGAAAGGGTGGGAGGGTGGGGGGTTGCAGCAAGAGACACCGGCCCTTGTACCATGAATTATTCTGGCCCCCAGCCAGCCAGCACACCGGCCCCGCTCACACACACCTTTTACCTAGGGATTTTCATTTTGCTGCCTCTGCTGGATTGGTTTGGGGTATCTCTCTCTTTCTCTCTCTCTCTCTCTCTCTCTCTTCTCCTCTCTCTCTCTCTATATATATATATATATATATATATATAGAATATATATATATATAGATATATATAAGTACTGTATATATATATATATATATATATATATATATATATATATATATACTGTATATATATATATATATATATATAATGTATGTATATATATATATACATATATGTATATATATTTATATGTATATCTATATATATATATACAGTATATATATATATATATATATATATATATATATATATATATATATATATATATATATATATCTCAGACACACACACACACACACCTCACCTGCCCCAAGCCTACTTATATATGCTTCTCTCTCTCCCTCTCTCTCTCTTTTCAGCTCGAAGCAACTCTGGCTGCCTCCACTAACTAGCCCCTCTCCTCCCACATTGCCTCTATCCGCCCTAACACCTACCAATACCACCAACCCTCCCAACCCCAACACCTACCAATACCACCAACCCTCCCAACCCCAACACCTATCAATACCACCAACCTCCCAACCCCAACACCTCAAAATACCACCCACCAACCCTCCCAACCCCAACACCTACCAATACCACCAACCCTCCCAACCCCAACACCTATCAATACCACCAACCCTCCCAACCCCAACACCTACCAATACCACCAACCCTCCCAACCCCCAACACCTACCAATACCACCAACCCTCCCAACCCCAACACCTATCAATACCACCAACCCTCCCAACCCCAACACCTACCAATACCACCAACCCTCCCAACCCCAACACCTACCAATACCACCAACCCTCCCAACCCCAACACCTATCAATACCACCAACCCTCCCAACCCCAACACCTACCAATACCAACAACCCTCCCAACCCCAACACCTACCAATACCACCAACCCTCCCAACCCCAACACCTACCAATACCACCAACCCTCCCAACCCCAACATCTACCAATACCACCAACCCTCCCAACCCCAACACCTACCAATACCACCAATCCTCTCAACCTCACTGAGTCCCCTTCCACTCCCACCCCTCATCAAGAGACCCACCAATCTCCAACCCCACTTCCCTACCCCAACACCCCAAGCCCCTCCGGTACCAGACCCATTCCCCATCTAGTACCAGAAGATAACATGCCAGAAGATAAAGCATTTCACGGCTTTAACCAATCCGATCAGTCCTTTCGTAAACTCTCAGTACTCGAGGACCTTCACTCCTCCCATACAAGAGAGACCAGTAACTAATCAAAACCCCCAAATCCTCCTCAAGCCAACAATCTTCACCGCAACATTATGTGTAATAATGAACATAAATTAAATATACTATATCTGTATGCTGAATCGTTGAGATACAAATTAGACGAACTTAAATGCATACTTCAACTTTAAAACATTCACATTATAATTATAAGTGAAACCCATCTAAACTACATAAATAAAGACATTCTATTTAAATATACCCTAAGAGGATACAGACTCTTATATTTAAATAGACAAGATGGAAGAAAAGGTGGTGGGGTTTGTATTTATATAAAGGACTACCTCCAACCGAAAGAAATAAAAACTGCCAGAGAACAATACCGAAACCATAAGCGTACAAATAACCACCAGGAAAAAGATAATTAACATGACAACCTTCTATAAACCACCCAACTATAGTGAAAATGAAGATACACTTCTCTATGAAATTCTACAGCTAACTCATAACAGCTACGACAGCATCATCCTAGGAGACGCAAATCTACCAAATATCAATTGGGAACTGGTCTACTCCAACAACATAGCTTCAAATAAAATTATAGATTTGATGCAGAATATCTTTCTCCACCAAATTGTCACTAAACCAAGCAGAGAAAATACATTTTTGGATCTTATCATCTGTTCACAAGAAAATCTTATTTATAATCTTGCGGTCGGAGAACATCTAGCATCATCAGATCATTATATCATCCACTGTAGTATCGATCTCCCACATACAATAGTCACATCCAAACTAAGGTTACCTAACTTTTAAAAAACAACTCTCCCAGGACTAAAACAAGCACTACAAAATGTATTCTCTCAACTAGACACAGACACATATTGATGTCGCCTGGAAACAATTCAGCTCGGTTCTACTAGCAGCCCAATCTAAATACGTCTCCCTGAAGAGTAGAGTCTCTCAAAACAGTAACAGAAAATCATGGTATAGCAGTACAATAGTCAATGCTATCAAAGACAGAGATGAACTCTACAAACTGACCAAAAACCCTGGCTGCAGCAATGAAACGAGAGAAACAGTAGAAAGGAGTCAAGAAACTGATTAAGATCAGTCAAAAGAACTACGAGAAAAAAGAAGCCGAGACAAGCCGCACTAACCCTAAAAGCTTCTTCAAATACGCCAACGGTGACAAATACGTCAAAAGCGAGAATGGGCCCCTATTACACAGAGGTCAACTAACATCAGACGACATGGAAATAACAAATATATTAAATTCCTTCTTCAGCTCAGTATTCACTCGAGAACAAACAGATTCGACCCCCCAACCGCCTATCACAAGTCATCTTCAAATCGACGAAAACTTCTATATCTCGGTAAATGACATATCGAGCAGATTAAACAATCTGGATACTAATAAATTGCCCGGCCCAGATAAACTCCACCCTAGAATACTAAAAAGCGTTAAGGAGGAAATCGCGGAACCACTAAGCCAGATCTTCAATGCATCCCTACAACAGGGTCTAGTCCCCATTGCTTGGAAAGAGGCAAATGTAACCCCTATTTTCAGAAAGGGAGATAAGTCTCTGGCGAACAACTACAGACCGATTAGCTCAACCTCAGTTATAAGCAAAATATTGGAATCAACCCTGAGGGATAAAATAGTAGACTATCTAGAAATCAACAATCTAAATAAAAATAGTCAACACAGCTTCAGATTAAACAAATCATGCGTGACTAACCTAATAGAATTTTACAACAAGCTCCTAGAGATAAATAACGTGACCAAATCTCTCGATATTATCTTCCTGGACTTTCAAAAGGCATTCAACAAAGTCCCCCATAAGAAACTGCTAACCAAAATGAAGGTGCTAGGCATAACAGGATCAATTTTCAACTGGATCGCGGACTGGCTAACGAACAGACGACAGAGAGTAGTTATAAATGGAACAGAATCTGACTGGACACCAGTGACCAGCAGTGTACCACAGGGATGGTGCTTGGTCCAGTCCTTTTCATAATTTACATAAATGACCTAGATGTCGGGATCAATAATTACATCTCCAAATTTGCCGATGACGCCAAAATAGGAAACACCATATTAAACGAAGAAGATCGTATAAACTTGCAAGTAGATCTAAAATAAAATTGAAGAATGGTCCATAAAGTGGCAAATGCCTTTTAATATTGATAAATGCCAATTAATTCAATGTAGCAACTAAAACAAGAACTATGAAAACAGCCTCTTTGACCAAAATAAAGTTCCAAAGGCCAAAGTTCTCGGTATAATCACTACAGACAACCTGAAATCATCATACCAATGCGCAGCAGCAACGAACAAGGCCAATAGAATGCTAGGTTACATCAACAGGACCTTTAAATATATGAGTGAAGATATAATGATACAGCTCTACAAGAGCCTAGTAATACAGCACCTAGAATACGGTGTGTAGTTCTGGTCGTCATACCTAGTAAAAGGCATTGAAATGATGGAGAAAGTACAAAGAAGAGCAACCAAACTAATCCCAACTCTGAAAAACAAAACATACGATGATAGACTGAACAAAATTAACTTATTCTCACTCAAGAAGAGAAGATTAAGGGGCCAACTTATTGAATTTTTCAAAATCTTAAAAGGTTTTGACAGAGTAGACACAAATGCGTTGTTCTCTTTGAATTATCTTCCCACTCGAAATAACGGCATGAAGCTGTTAACCAGAAGAGCTCACCTAGACGTCACTAAGAACTTCTTTAGCTATAATATAATAAACGAGTGGAACAAGCTACCAAATAATGTAAAGCAAGTGTCACACTATGCCGAATTAGGTGCCGACGCTCCACGACTTAAGGGTCGTAACGAGGTCTTTGCCTACATCGCCGCGCGACGTGGGTGGGCACCAACTCAAGAGAGACGTCGGGAGAGGTCGTCAGGGGCCTCAGGAAAAGTTCGACACGCACAACTCTCATAAACTGAGTCGGCGGCTAGTGGGGTCAAGGAAATGGACGGGATGGGGACGGTAGGCAGGCGGCGTCGGGCGGCGTCCAGTAGGCGTCAGACGGTACAAGGGCATCGAACTGTCTGTGTCAGACGCTGCTATAAGGTAGGACGGCAACCCGGTAACGCCCAGGCGGCATCATAGGGGGAGGGCATACCGTGAGTCCGCGACCTGGCAACGTCGCACGGTCTTGGGGGTGTTTTTTTAAGCTTGATGGAGGTCTAGTGAGGAAACTAAAAAATAAATGAATATATAAATAAATAGACCCCCAAAAATCACCACTCTCCTCTTAATCCAATCCCATCAACGAGTGACTATCTATAAACCCTTTCAATGGTGGTGACGTCTGTTTTGCCTTAGTTCTGCCCTACTTAGACGATTTTATGCAGCTTAAGCCTTTCGCTGCGGGTGACGTTCTGGAACGTCCTGGCAAGTTACAGCAATTTCCAGGCTTTAAAAGCCTGTAAAAACCGTAAAAATCGAGTGTCAGTGGGCGGGAGCGTGAGGGGCCCACCTCCATCCCTCAGAGCAGCGAGCGGGTCACTGAGGTAGACTGTGTCTCGCACGGGTCTCTCTCTGTGTCTCACAACATTGTAGCCAAGCGAGCGAGTGCTACCAAATAGCGGGTTTCCCGCGTTTCACTGGCACCGCTGCGGGTGAACCAGACCACGTACGGGGCCTGTTCTGGTCTCATTTTGAAGCTATTTTCGCCTAGTTTTCGGGAGAATACAGTTCATTTAATGCAGATGCTTGAGTTATCATTCAGGAGTGCCTGAATATGCCCTAAATAGCCAAAACACCCCGCAGAGAAAGGGTTAAGAACGGTCTGTGGGAGTTAAGAGAGATAAATGAGAGGAATTGAGGTCTTTGATTGCTACAGGACCTTCGTAAGCATAATAAAATAACCTAATAGTTGCCAGACTATAACGAGAAAGACGTCACCGGTACTGAAGGGGTTAACTATAGATGGCCTTGTTTTGCTAATTACTCAAAGAACCACTTAATTAAGGGAAGATGGGTGTGTTTATTTGCTCATTTATGGATCTTTTTATTATGATTTTAGTTTCCTCTCTAGATCTCAAGGTTAATACCCCCCCCCCCCCCCCCCCACACACACACAAACATCGCCTCCGACGGACCGGTTTGCTTCGGTCGGGGTCAAGTGTGACGGAGTCGGGGTCCAGTGTGACAGGGTGGCTGTCCATCGCCGCCATAGTATCTATAGGTGCCGCCATACCTCTTATAGGCGCCGCTCGTCAGGAGCATTGTCGCCAACAAGTTTGCGCGCTACGGTGCATGACGCCGCCCGGCGACAACGGTTATTTTTCCTTATGTCTTGCATGGTCGCCGCTCGACCCCTTCCAGTTGCCATGGGCGTCCCGTCCCTCGATCACCCACGTTAATCTCGGTTCACACATACACGAATTAACGTCCCGTCCGGCCCCGACCTCTTAATTCGCCTGCAAACGGGCAAGGACGCCGGCAAAATCGCCTATGGACGGTACAGGGATGTGTGGTGTCGCCAGCACACGGGAGGGGGGGGCGGGAGGCGGCGACCATTTTGTGCATGCATAAAATGGTCGGTGTGGGCCGGGGCAACTGCCAAAAAAAGTGTCAGGCCGGGACACACATGGGAGCATTCAGCGTCTAGATGCCAACTGGGGGGTTCTAGACGCCAACTGGGGGGGTCTAAACGCCGACAAATGGGATGAGAACGGCGGCAAAAAAACGTTGGAAGGAGAGTCGGCGATGTGGCACCGTCGCGTCACGTGAGCTGGTGACACCTCACGTCCGTGTACCGACCATAGGCGATTTTGCCGTCGTCCCTGCTCATTTGCAGGCAAATTAAGGGGTCGGGGACGGACGGAACGTTAATTCGTGCATGTGTGAACCGAGCAAAAGGGGTCGGGGACGGACGGGATGTTAATTCGTGCATGTGTACCATGGGGCCTCCAGATTCATGCTGTCCTGCCTATTTTTTTGGTCGTGGCCGGACGGGACGTTAATTCGTGCATGTGTGAACCGAGCTTAACTCGGCAGTGGTCTTCCCCGTCTATCGCCACTCCTTAAGTCGTGGAGCGTCGGCACTTAATTCGGCATAGTGTGACACTTGCTTAACCGCCAGTACATCTATCAATATGTTCAAGAACCGACTCGATGCCACTTGACAATAACATTATTTTATAAAGTGATTAGTATGTCACCCCCCCGCCCTCCCCCACACACACACACACAAACACACACACACACACACCGGATCGTCTGGAGGCTTTGCTAGATTCCTGAGAGTCGACAAGGAGGCTTCAGCCAGGGCCTGCCAGCCCATCCGGTCCGGAGGTCTATGGTAGCTCTATGGTAACTATCTCTCTCTCTCTCTCTCTCTCTCTCTGCTGGGGACTTCGTTTCTCCAACTACATTTCATGCCAACACAAGATCGGAGGGAGTAGTAGATGGAGAGAGAGTCTTCTGCTTTGTTGTCTTTACCTTTCACTTTTTAGCAAATCCAGTGTTAGAATTAAGTCCGACTGCCTAGTAGGGACCGCAAGGTGTGTGCAGTCTGTATAACTATGTAACTATATGTAACTCTCTCTCTCTCTCTCTCTAGCTCTGATTCGGATATTCTCTCCCACTCTCTCTCTCTCTCTCCACCCTACTTATATATGCTCCCCGTTAATTGGTCTGGGAATATGGTTTGGAAGCGCTGCAAAAACGCCATCATTTAGAACCCGTAGCCAGAGAGAGAGAGAGAGAGAGAGAGGGCGTGTCAGACCCTGCGCAATAAGACCCACCAAGCCACTCCCTGTTAAAGCACTCGATATAGCAGTCCCAGTCTACAGTATCTCACTCTCACTCTCTCTCTCTCTTACTATTTTTTTCTTATTTATCTGTTTATATTCTTCTGCCCCCTCCCCCACCTTCTCTCTCTCTCTCTCTTTCTCTCTCTCTGACACTGATATAGCTAAATCCCTAAACTACTATTTTGCCTCAGTATTCACAAGGGAAAATACCAGTGACATGACAAGTCCAGGATTAGTGCATGAGGGTGAAGTTCTTAGCAGAATTAGATATACTCCAGAGGAGGTAGCAAAAAGAATAGATAAGTTAAATAGGTTCAAGTCATCCGGTCCAGATAGCTTTCTTCCCCGAGTTGTACGAGAAGTGCTCGATTTGATGAAATCATGAAATCGCACCATTCTCAGCAGACATCTTCCATAAATCACTAGAAAATGGAGAAGTCCCTGAAGACTGGAAACTGGCCATTGTGACCCCAATTTTTAAGAAAGGGGATCACAAGTGTCCCAAGAATTATCGGCCAATTAGCTTGACTTCTATCATAGTAAACTCTTAGAAGGGATACTAGTAGACAAGATAGTTGAATACCTAGACATTCACAATTAATTACAGATTCCCAACATGGATTCAGGCAACACCGATCATGTCTTACCAATTTGCTGGAATTTTTCCATGAAATGCTGAGTGAGTATGACAAAAGTAGAGCCATAGACATCCTTTACTTATATTTTCAAAAATATTTTGACAAAGTGCCTCATTACAGGCTAATGTCAAAAGTGAGTGCACTAGATATCAATACAGAGGTCACAAATTGGATAGCAAGTTGGCTAACAGGTAGGCAACAACGAGTGGTAATCAACGGTGTTTCTTCTGAATGGACTCCCGTCACTTCTGGAGTTCCACAGGGATCTGTATTTGGCCCACTACGGTTTATCACATATGTCAGTGACATCGATATTGGTCTGTTGAGTGTGATCTCCAAGTTTGCAGATGACATATAAAGCTTGGAATGAATGTGAAAGACCCCATAGGAGTTGAACAGCTCAGGATGGACCTCAACAGACTGGGTGAATGGTCGGAGACATGGCAGATGCCTCTAAACTTGGAAAAGTGCAAGGTGATGCATATTGACCAAGCAAACCCCAATTCAGGCTATTCACTATTGGGAATGCCTCTGGAAGTGACTGACTTGGAAATGGATTTGGGTGTTCTGATTAGCAGTGACCTAAAGTTTTCCAAGCAGTGCACTGAAGTAGAGAAGAAAGCTCAGAAATGATTGGGCTAAATTAAGAGGCAATTAAAGTATAGAAATAAGGAAATATTCCTCACACTTTACAACGCTCTGATACGGCCTCTCCTGGAGTATGCTGTTTACTTATGGTCTCCATCATTCAGGAAATATATAAGAACATAAGAACATAAGAAAATGGGAGTCTGCAGAAAGCCGATTGGCCTAAGCAAGGCAGATCCCTGTCCCACACAACCCCAGTTCAATTACAAAGCCCAATTATAGGCTCAACACTCTAATACCCTGAGGATCATCTTACCAAAACGGTTAGAGATTAACGCAGGATTATGGGGGTATGCAGAGTGCTGATTGGCCCAACCCGGCTGATTCCCCTTCACACCCAACCCTTCTCGTCCATATGCTTATCCAATTTTTTCTTAAAGCTCCCTACCGTTTTAGACCCCACTATAGCACTTGGTAGTCCATTCCACCCATCTACAACTCTGTTACCAAACCAATATTTGCCTATATCTTTTCTGAAACGAAATTTATCTAATTTGAAACCATTGGTACGAGTTCTTTCGCTATCACTGAGCTTTAGTACATTTGTCATGTCCCCTTTGTTAATCCCACTAACCCACTTGAACACCTCTATCATATCCCCTCTAACTCTGCGTCTCTCTAACGAATGTAAACCTAATTTCTTCAACCTTTCTTCATACGAAAGATTTCTAATATTATGGATCATTTTTGTCATTCTACGCTGTACTCTCTCCAATGAATTTAGTCCATTCTGTAATAAGGACACCAAAATTGGACAGCATAATCCATAGGGGGTCTCACTAATGACAAGTAAAGTTTTAAGATAACATCAGCAGTTCTGTTACTCACGCTCCTAGAGATGAACCCGAGAATCCTGTTTGCCTTATTACGAACGCTTATACACTGTTTTCTAGGCTTCAAATCATTGCTAACAAACACACCTAGATCTTTCTCACAGTCTGAATTTTCTAATTCTAAATTAGCTAGTTTATATTTAACATTTGTATGCATCTTCCCTATCTTTAATACCTTGCATTTGTCAATGTTAAACTTCATCTGCCAATTTACTGACCATTCATGTAAGGTATCTAGATCCCTTTGGAGGCACTCTATATCGCTATCTGAATCAATTGATCTCCCCATTTTAGTATCGTCTGCGAATTTACTTATCCTACTAGTTATACCTAAATCTAGGTCATTTATGTATATAAGAAACAACAGGGGACCTAATACCGATCCCTGGGGGACACCACTTTTGACTGCTCCCCACTCTGACTTGGTACCATTTATGCTGACTCTCTGTTTCCTACCAATTAGCCATGACCTAATCCATCCCAACAACGCCCCACCTATTCCATGTGCCTCAACCTTTCTCATCAATCTCTCATGAGGGACTCTGTCGAACGCTTTACTGAAATCTAAATATATAATATCGTATGCCTTGTCATTATCTACTGCTTCATACTGTATACCTCTGAGAAAAAACTAAGCAAATTAGTAAGGTAAGAACGTCCCTCAGTGAATCCATGCTGAGAAGAATTGATGAAGTTAAATGGAACTTTACATCCCACTTGCTCCAGGACTTGAGTTACAATACAGTAGGTGTGGAACTTTACATCCCACTTGCTCCAGGACTTGAGTTACAATACAGTAGGTGTGGAACTTTACATCCCACTTGCTCCAGGACTTGAGTTACAATACAGTAGGTGTGGCACTTTACATCCCACTTGCTCCAGGACTTGAGTTACAATACAGTAGGTGTGGAACTTTACATCCCACTTGCTCCAGGACTTGAGTTACAATACAGTAGGTGTGGCACTTTACATCCCACTTGCTCCAGGACTTGAGTTACAATACAGTAGGTGTGGAACTTTACATCCCACTTGCTCCAGGACTTGAGTTACAATACAGTAGGTGTGGAACTTTACATCCCACTTGCTCCAGGACTTGAGTTACAATACAGTAGGTGTGGAACTTTACATCCCACTTGCTCCAGGACTTGAGTTACAATACTGTAGGTGTGGAACTTTACATCCCACTTGCTCCAGGACTTGAGTTACAATACAGTAGGTGTGGAACTTACATCCCACTTGCTCCAGGACTTGAGTTACAATACAGTAGGTGTGGAACTTTACATCCCACTTGCTCCAGGACTTGAGTTACAATACAGTAGGTGTGGAACTTTACATCCCACTTGCTCCAGGACTTGAGTTACAATACAGTAGGTGTGGAACTTTACATCCCACTTGCTCCAGGACTTGAGTTACAATACAGTAGGTGTGGAACTTTACATCCCACTTGCTCCAGGACTTGAGTTACAATACAGTAGGTGTGGAACTTTACATCCCACTTTCTCCAGGACTTGAGTTACAATACAGTAGGTGTGGAACTTTACATCCCACTTGCTCCAGGACTTGAGTTACAATACAGTAGGTGTGGAACTTTACATCCCACTTGCTCCAGGACTTGAGTTACAATACAGTAGGTGTGGAACTTTACATCCCACTTGCTCCAGGACTTGAGTTACAATACAGTAGGTGTGGAACTTTACATCCCACTTGCTCCAGGACTTGAGTTACAATACAGTAGGTGTGGAACTTTACATCCCACTTGCTCCAGGACTTGAGTTACAATACAGTAGGTGTGGAACTTTACATCCCACTTGCTCCAGGACTTGAGTTACAATACAGTAGGTGTGGAACTTTACATCCCACTTGCTCCAGGACTTGAGTTACAATACAGTAGGTGTGGAACTTTACATCCCACTTGCTCCAGGACTTGAGTTACAATACAGTAGGTGTGGAACTTTACATCCCACTTGCTCCAGGACTTGAGTTACAATAGCCTAAGGGTTACCGTGTACAGTATACTGTATACTCAATATAATGATTAGACTATAAAGGAATAGGCAAAGAGGAAGAAGCTATAATCTAATATATTTATTTCACTCCCAACACCAAACACCTCCCAATGAAATTTGATGAAAGCATGTGATCCTCCCGGGAATCGAACCTGGGTTACCACACACAGATCTTAAGCACTAACCTTAGTTTACACCATCAAGACAGTTAAAGGTTAAGTACATTACTACTATTTTATATCCATTTACCGATTATTGGATATCAATCTAATCAAGTACTCAGACCCAACTGCACACTGAATAACGTAATGTTTAAGTTATTATGTTACCTCCACCAACCGACTTTACTCCTAAACTCAATTAATGAAATCAACAAATACATGTGGCAGTCCAGGGATTCGAATCTAGGATGCTCACACCGAAATTCAGTGCATTTATCTATTGCGCTACGAAGACAGTGGAAGGAAATGGCTAGCTATTATACCTCAGTGGGCTAGACATATATGAAAAGTGTGGGAGGGGTCTTGGAAATGGCTAGCTATTATACCTCAGTGGGCTAGACATATATGAAAAGTGTGGGAGGGGTCTTGGAAATGGCTAGCTATTATACCTCAGTGGGCTAGACATATATGAAAAGTGTGGGAGGGGTCTTGGAAATGGCTAGCTATTATACCTCAGTGGGCTAGACATATATGAAAAGTGTGGGAGGGGTCTTGGAAATGGCTAGCTATTATACCTCAGTGGGCTAGACATATATGAAAAGTGTGGGAGGGGTCTTGGAAATGGCTAGCTATTATACCTCAGTGGGCTAGACATATATGAAAAGTGTGGGAGGGGTCTTGGAAATGGCTAGCTATTATACCTCAGTGGGCTAGACATATATGAAAAGTGTGGGAGGGGTCTTGGAAATAGGGGAGAGGGAGGGGGTAGACTGGGAGGGATCGGAGAGAGACCTACAGTATAGAGGAAGGTAGACTAGGTAGATAGGAAAAGGGGAGGCACTTTCTCAGCTCTATTCTGTCCAATTCTCTAGCCCAGGAGTGAACCGATTTTTTAAGTCTGTATTCTACTCATCAAGTAAACTTTGGAACTCTTCTCCTCAATCTATCTTTCCCTCATCCTATGATTTTAAGACCTTTTGTACCATTCAGGTGTCGATTTTTTCCTGGCGAGCGATAGCGAGCCTGAAATTTAGAAGGCAATGGCTTTCGGCCGGGACATATATCTACCGAAAAATGTACAAATTTATCTCGGAGGGTCTTGGAGGTATTTAATAAAGCTTGTTGGAGGTCATGGGAGGAAACTAAGAACAATGAATGAATGAACAAATAAATGAACAAATAAATACAAATCTCCCCTCAAGCCCTCATTTCCCATCCTCCTCCCAGCCTCCCTTCCTCTTATTTATCTACTTATCTATATCTACTTTTCTTCACCCCTCCCGGACCATTCTCTCGTTCTCTTCCCCCCCCCCCTATCTCTCTCTCTCTCTCTTTCTCTCAAAAAAGAAAACAAAACAGAAAACAAAAACATTGGATTCATATAAGAACATAAGAACATAAGAAAATGGGAGTCTGCAAAAAGACGATCGGCCCACACAAGGCAGATCCCTGTCACACCCAACCCCAATTACAAGGCCCAATTATAGGCCCAACTCACCAATACCTTGAGTACTGCCCCCACCAAAATGGTTAGGGATTATCACAAGATTACGGGGGTCTGCTGAGCGCCGATTGGCCCACACCTGGTAGATCCCCCTCACACCCAACCCATCTCGTCCATATGCCTATCTAATTTTATCTTAAAGCTCCCTATCGTTCTTGATCCCACTATATCACTTGGTAGCCTATTCCACCCATCTACAACTCTGTTACCAAACCAATATTTGCCTATATCTTTTCTGAAACGAAATTTATCTAATTTGTAACCATTTGTACGAGTTTTTTCGCTATCACTGAACTTTAGTACATTTTTCATGTCCCCTTTATTAATCCCACTAACCCACTTGAATACCTCTATCATATCCCCTCTAACTCTGCGTCTCTCTAACGAATGTAAGCCTAATTTCTTCAACCTTTCTTCATACGGAAAATTTCTAATATTATGGATCATTTTTGTCATTCTACGTTGTACTCTCTCCAATGAATCTATGTCCATTCTGTAATAAGGACACCAAAATTGAACAGCATAATTCATATGGGGTCTCATTAATGACAAGTAAAGTTTTAAGATAACATCAGCAGTTCTGTTACTCACACTCCTAGATATGAACCCGAGAATCCTGTTTGCCTTATTACGAACGCTTATACAATGTTTTCTAGGCTTCAAATCATTGCTAACAAACACACCTAGATCTTTCTCACAGTCTGAGTTTTCTAATTCCATATTAGCTAGTTTATATTTAACATTTGTATGTATCTTCCCTATCTTTAATACCTTGCATTTGTCAATGTTAAACTTCATCTGCTAATTTACTGACCATTCGTGTAAGGTATCTAGATCCCTTTGCAGACACTCTATATCTCTATCTGAATCAATTTTTTTCCCCATTTTGGTATCGTCTGCAAATTTACTTATCCTACTAGTTATACCTAAATCAAGGTAATTTATGTATATAATAAACAACAGAGGACCTAATACAGATCCCTGGGGGACACCACTTTTGACTGCTCCCCATTCTGACTTGGTACCATTTATGCTGACTCTCTGCTTCCTACCAGTTAGCCATGTCCTAATCCATCCTAACAAAGCCCCACCTATTCCATGTGCCTCAACCTTTCTCATCAATCTCTCATGAGGGACTTTGTCGAAAGCTTTACTGAAATCTAAATATATAATATCATATGACTTGTCATTATCTACTGCTTCATATACCTCTGAGAAAAAACTAAGCAAATTTGTAAGGCAAGACCGTCCCTGAGTGAATCCATGCTGAGAAGAATTGATTAAGTTAAATGTTTCTAAGTGGTTTCTCATTTTCCTAGCAATAATTGACTCTAGTAGCTTTCCTATGATTGAAGTGAGACTAATGGGACGGTAATTGGATGCTATTGATTTATCACCTTTTTTGAAGATCGGAACTACATTTGCAAGCTTCCAAGCTTCTGGAACTATACCTGTTTCTAATGACTTGTTAAATAGAAATGTTAATGGGTAACTTAACTCATCTCTGCATTCTTTTAATACTCTAGCATATACCTCATCAGGACCAGGCGATTTGTGAGGTTTCAGTGTGTCAATTTCCTTAAGCACATCATTTCTACTTATAGTAACCGTACTTAACCTATTTTCTATACTATCGCTATATACCTTACGAACTTCTGGAAACTGTGCCAAATTTTCATTTGTGAAAACGGAAAGAAATTGACTATTTAATGTACTGCACATTTCTAAATCATTTTCTGTCATTTCTCCTATCGAAGTTTTAAGGGGACCAATTACATCTCTAACCTTGCATTTATATAGTTGGTAAAAAGCTTTAGGATTATTTTTTGAGTCATTGGCAACCTTAGTTTCATAATTTCTTTTTTCTTTCCTAATATCCTTTTTTACCTGTCGTGATAGATTCTGATAGTAAGCAAGTAGGTGAATTTCGCCTTTCTTAATTTTTCTATATATTCCTCTCTTTTTTCCTAGAAGATCTAATAGTCTATTATTCATCCATTTGGGTTGGTTCTGTGTTGATCTAAATTTTCTTTTGGGGATGTATTTATTTTGCGCATTGAATACTGACTTGATAAATTTATCGTATGTATCTACCAAGTTTGACGTCTCTTCCTGACTTAAGATGACAGGTGCCTGAGAAGGGATACACTCATTTGGACACCTGGATCGACCTAATTTTTTGACCATAGGGTCCGCTAATAGGGCTCTTCTTAACCCACCATAATTGGCTTTTCTGAAGTCAGATATTAATGTTGTATTCTCTCTGGTATTACCTTTCCATTGTATATTAAAATACACAGAATTGTGGTCACTATTTCCTAGGTGGTCCCCAATCTCTACATTATTTATCATATGTTCATTGTTACTGAAAACTAAATCGAGAATTTTATTACCTCTAGTCGGCGTATCTATGAATTGAAATAAAAAACTATCTTGTACTACCTCAATAAACTCCTCAGAATCAGAGTCGCCTATTTGATGCTGCCAATCTATATTCGGAAAATTAAAATTCCCCATAATGCACACATTGCTAAACCTTGATGCCATTTTAATTTCCTCCCATAATGACGTTCCGTCATTTCTACTCGTATTTGGCGGTCTATACATAACCCCAATAACTATGGTCTCACTACCTTCGTTTACCTCTACCCAAACACTTTCATTATCGTTATTTAGTCTAATACCTGATTTAATACAGCTTTTTAATGTACTCCTGACAAACACTGCTATACCGCCACCCCTCCTACTTGTTCGGTCATATTTAAACAAACTATATCCTGGTATATCAAATTCTGATAAAAAATGCCTGGTTTCTGTATTAATCCACGTTTCAGTTAGCGCTATTATGTCTATATTTTCTTTGATAACAAGGGCTCTAAGTTCGTTCATTTTGTTACATAGACTCCTACAGTTTGTGTAATATACTCTCAATTTACTTCTTTTCTTTATACCTAATTTACCTTTATTTCTAACTACATTTCCATCTTCCGTTGCACCATCACTACTATCATTAGCAATATTGTTATATATTTTAGCATGAGACTGAATATCCTTATCGCTTTCGCCTGACGCTAAAAAAATCCATGAATGACTTAATAGGTATGAAAGTGCAAGTTCCCTTTCAGGCTAATGTCTTTCTATCCTATATAAAAGCTTTCCTTGTGGGCATTTCCTGACCCAAAATTTTACACTTCATCCTATTTTCCGGTACGGCTTTTACGCCGAAGGGAAGGAGGGTGGAGAGAGAGTCTTCTCCTTTGCTGTCCTATTTTTCTAATATAAACTGTCCCTCTCTCTAGTAGTATTAAGGCCGGTACATCCAATAGGGACCGCAAGTTCCGTGTGGTGTGAGTATCTGTGTAACTCTGCGTAACTCTCTGCATATCTACCTTGCCTTTCGTTTCCCACCTCCCCCGAGCCATCCTCCCCTTCCTGCCTATCTACCTAGTTTCTCCCCCTCCTCTCCCCTCCCCTCTGCTGCTGCTGCTCTCTCCCCTGGCGTTATCTCCCTCTTATCACCTAGCTCATATGTGGCCACCAGGGAGGGGGGGGGGGGGGGGGGGGGAGGGGGGGGGGGAAGGGGGGCGGCGCTGCTATCTATAAACTCAACCAGGCACCAGGCACCAACCCCCCCCCCCTCCACTTGTCAATATGCTTCACATTAAGGGGCTAGTGCTTGTTTTGTTAGTCTATAATTGTATTTATTTACTATATTTTTCAGTTTCCTCGTTAGACCTCCACCAAACCTACAAAAACACCCCCTAGAACCCCTCTCAAGATATATTTGTAAATTTTTCGGTAGAAAAATGTCCCGACCAAAGGGCGATTCCTTCTAAAATTACAAGCTCTCTATCGCTCGCCAGGAAGAAATCGACACCTAAATGGCACGAAGGGTCTTAATATTGACAAAGAAATGGGGCAAAAGGTCTCAAAATCGCCAAAATAATGGAACAAACGTCTTAAAATCTCAAAACTAATATGCTAAACATGAGAGAGAAGGGGGTCCAGAAAAAGCTAATAGCTTCCCCTTAAGAGGGGTTTTACACGGGCGCCTCTTTCCAGCAATTCGTATCAGTTCAGCAATTCAGGTCTGGAATGCCTTTAACCCATTCTGTACCGGTGAGGTCTCTTTGTAATTGATTCCAGCTATATTTAGACGATCTTGTGAAGCTTGGGAAGGGTATACGGATTAATTGAGATAGTCTGCAGTTTTTTAATGTGCAGATGTCCTGCCTAAGCTTAATAAAATAGTCTAATAGTTGCCACAATAAAATAGTCTAATAGTTGCCACAATAAAATAGTCTAATAGTTGCCACAATAAAATAGTCTGATAGTTGCCACAATAAAATAGTCTAATAGTTGCCACAATAAAATAGTCTAATAGTTGCCACAATAAAATAGTCTAATAGTTGCCACAATAAAATAATCTAATAGTTGCCACAATAAAATAGTCTAATAGTTGCCACAATAAAAGTCTAATAGTTGCCACAATAAAATAGTCTAATAGTTGCCACAATAAAATAGTCTAATAGTTGCCACAATAAAATAGTCTAATAGTTGCCACAATAAATAGTCTACTAGTTGCCACAATAAATAGTCTAATAGTTGCCACAATAAAATAGTCTAATAGTTGCCACAATAAAATAGTCTAATAGTTGCCACAATAAAATAGTCTAATAGTTGCCACAATAAAATAGTCTAATAGTTGCCACAATAAATAGTCTAATAGTTGCCACAATAAAATAGTGTAATAGTTGCCACAATAAAATAGTCTAATAGTTGCCACAATAAAATAGTCTAATAGTTGCCACAATAAAATAGTCTAATAGTTGCCACAATAAAATAGTCTAATAGTTGCCACAATAAAATAATCTAATAGTTGCCACAATAAAATAGTCTAATAGTTGCCACAATAAAAGTCTAATAGTTGCCACAATAAAATAGTCTAATAGTTGCCACAATAAAATAGTCTAATAGTTGCCACAATAAAATAGTCTAATAGTTGCCACAATAAATAGTCTAATAGTTGCCACAATAAAATAGTCTAATAGTTGCCACAATAAAATAGTCTAATAGTTGCCACAATAAAATAGTCTAATAGTTGCCACAATAAAATAGTCTAATAGTTGCCACAATAAATAGTCTACTAGTTGCCACAATAAATAGTCTAATAGTTGCCACAATAAAATAGTGTAATAGTTGCCACAATAAAATAGTCTAATAGTTGCCACAATAAAATAGTCTAATAGTTGCCACAATAAATAGTCTAATAGTTGCCACAATAAAATAGTGTAATAGTTGCCACAATAAAATAGTGTAATAGTTGCCACAATAAATAGTCTAATAGTTGCCACAATAAAATAGTCTAATAGTTGCCACAATAAAATAGTCTAATAGTTGCCACAATAAAATAGTCTAATAGTTGCCACAATAAATAGTCTAATAGTTGCCACAATAAAATAGTCTAATAGTTGCCACAATAACATAGTCTAATAGTTGTCACAATAAAATAGTCTAATAGTTGCCAGAAATAAAATAGTCTAATAGTTGCCAGAAATAAAATAGTCTAATAGTTGCCAGAAATAAAATAGTCTAATAGTTGCCACAATAAAATAGTCTAATAGTTGCCACAATAAAATAGTCTAATAGTTGCCACAATAAAATAGTCTAATAGTTGCCGAAATAGTCTAATAGTCTATAGTTGCCGAAATAGTCTAATAGTTGCCGAAATAGTCTAATAGTTGCCGAAATAGTCTAATAGTTGCCACAATAAATAGTCTAATAGTTGCCACAATAAAATAGTCTAATAGTTGCCACAATAAAATGAAAAGGACGTCGCCTGTACAGAACGGATTAATTTGTGTCGTAAATGAAATTCAGTCACGTAATGTAATTTACCTTCAGTCATTAGTTACTTCCAACCAGCTTTATTAAAATTAATGTTGTCCCTCACCCTACTCGCAGCCGACCTTCTTCCACCCAACACCGCTCCAGCTGAAAACACCCCAAAATCTAAGACTACCACCCCTTCAACCATCATCAGCAGGTACATTCCCAAACAGAACCCTTAAACCCAACTACAGACAAGTAGGGCCTCTGCCAGTAAGAAATACAACACAACTCTAATACCAGCCGAGCAACACCCAAAGTGTGCATGAGTAACAGTGGGTCACATGAAGTGTTTAAGGGGGTAGGGTTTATTTATTAGTTTATTATTCATATATTTAGTATTGTTTTAGTGCCCTCCCTAGACCTCCATCAAGCTTTAAAAATTATCCTAAATATCCCACTTTTAGATTAATTTGTACATTTTTCGGTAGAACAATATCTCGGCCGAAGGCCGATTGCTCCAAAATTACAGGCTCGCTATTGTTTGCCAGGATAAAATCGACACCTAATTGAGATGAAAGGTCTTGATATTGATGAAGAAATGGGATGAAAGGCCTTAAAATCGATAAATGAATGGGGTGAACGTCTTAAAATCTCCAAACCAAATGGTCTACTGCCAGCCAGAATATAGTGTTGAAAGGCGGCATAATTCCCCCGGGACTAATTAACTCCCCCATGCTGCCCGTGTTGACCTGTGACCTCTGGCTGACCTCTGAGTGACCCGGGCGCCTCAATTGACCTTATCATCGGGAATATTGGCTTGTCTTGCTCTACCTTAATTCAATAAACCCGGCTGATAGGTCCTTCTCCTCCTCCACCACCTCCCCCCTCTTTTATATTTTCAGTTCTTCTTCCTCCTCCATTTCTTATTCTTGTTTCTTCTTCTTCTTCTTGCTCCTCCTCGTCCTCTTCCTTTTCCTCCCCCTCCTCCTCCACCTCGTCTTCTTTTTCTTCCTCCCCTCCTCCTCCTCTCATTCTTTCTCCATTCCCTCCTCTCCTCTTCTTCTTTTTTCTTCTTCCTCTTTCTCCTCCTCCTCCACCACTTCTTCTTCTTCTTCTTCTTCCTATTCTTCCTCCTCCTCCTCCTCTATTCGTTATTCCCTTTAGCTGCTCGTTGGTGTAGTGACTAGCGTCTTGGACTTCCACCCAGGAGGTCCCAGGATCACGCCCACGCTCGGCGTATTAAAGTTTTTTCACAAGCACTGAGTCGTTACCGTCCCTCATGAGCAAGGGGATAGGGTATTAGTACAGGACCCCAATGGAAATACGCCTAATCGGCCTTATTGGGCTATCCTTAGTTGGCTTAGCATGCGCTATTATTATTATTATTATTATTATTATTATTATTATTATTATTATTATTATTTTATTATTTCCTTGTTCACAACTATACACCGATTTTACGAGTTAGATGTAGGTATGGGACAATCACATACCCTGGTAACCATACACCCATTTCAATCTCTACCGAACCCAAACCAGATAAGACAGTGCTAAAAAATATTTAATTTTCTTTTGTGTTTTGGCTATACAAGTTCGAAGATTCAAATAGGGGTATACCTATTTTGGCTTATGACTTTACATAGGCAAAACAATACAATAATACAAAAATTAATATATTAAATAAAAAATAGGAGCTTATAATTAAATAAATACATAAGTAAATAACCCTCCCATATCACTCTCCCTATTCTTTCTATCATTTCTATCTATAATAATATCACACCCACAAAATATAAGAATGGGACAAATAAACATTACATCTGGCATAAAGGCCTTTATCAAACAAGAAACAGTACCGGTATAGCATATAACATAAAGGCCTTTATCAAACAAGAAACAGTACCGGTATAGCATATAACATAAAGGCCTTTATCAAACAAGAAACAGTACTGGTATAGCATATAACATAAAGGCCTTTATCAAACAAGAAACAGTACCGGTATAGCATATAACATAAAGGCCTTTATCAAACAAGAAACAGTACCGGTATAGCATATAACATAAAGGCCTTTATCAAACAAGAAACAGTACCGGTATAGCATATAACATAAAGGCCTTTATCAAACAAGAAACAGTACCGGTATAGCATATAACATAAAGGCCTTATCAAACAAGAAACAGTACCGGTATAGCATATAACATAAAGGCCTTATCAAACAAGAAACAGTACCGGTATAGCATATAACATAAAGGCCTTTATCAAACAAGAAACAGTACCGGTATAGCATATAACATAAAGGCCTTTATCAAACAAGAAACAGTACCGGTATAGCATATAACAAAAAGGCCTTTATCAAAGTTTAACAAGAAACAGTACCGGTATAGCATATAACATAAAGGCCTTTATCAAACAAGAAGCAGTACCGGTATAGCATATAACATAAAGGCCTTTATCAAACAAGTACAAACCATAATAATCGATCAAAAAATAAATAAATACATACATAAGTAAATACAAAAAAAAAAAAAATATATATATATATATATATATATATACCGGTATATATATATATATCCATCTCTATATCTTAGATAACCTGCGTTATAATTACTCTAATTATCAAATCCATCAAACAATTCAGCGACAATTCTCATATCAAATCTGAATATTTTTCAGCAATTAACTGGGGCATAAATGAGTGAATATTAAATAAGGGACAAATGTATTCCTATGGCGTACATTAAGAAAGACATTGCTTCTAATAATGGAGTGAATTTGAAATGGACGACAAATTTAATCATATTAGCGTAAATTAAGAAAGACAACTGCTTCGAATAAGTGAGTGAATTTTGAATAGAGGACAAATGTAGGTTCATATGACGAAAATTAACACTGAAGAATATGACGCATTTTGACAGTTTATTATGCCCATCATTAGACGATTCTATACAGTTTAGGAAGGATCTGTGGGAATTATAAGGGTAAAGACTATCTCAAAAAAAAAAAATCTGACTTCCATATCCCCCCTTCCTAATCTTAATAAAATAGCCAGAAAACAGCAAAGAAATGCGTAATCGGATCTTGAAAAGGTTAAGAAAGACAAGTACATATAATAATCGAACGAATTTGACAGCCAGTGCAAGTTCAAGTATCTTGAATATAAATAGACACCTATCTAATGACTGAGTAATTTTGTAATAGAAGACCAAGCTAAGTTCAAATTACCTCAATTAAGAAAGATATTAGCATGTAATATTCAATCTAATATGCAAATCACAGGCCACTCCGATATTAGCAACTTCAGTAGAATAGTAATAATAATAATAATTATAAAAATAATAATAAAAATAGTAAGATATACTACTACTACTATTACTACTACTACAACTACTACTACTACTACTACTACTAATAATAATAATAATAATAATATAATTATTAATAAAGGAGTAATTCCGTCCGCCAATCAGATGGGATTAACTCAGGTGGCGAAGCAAGGTTTAACCTTTAAATCTTGTTACGGGAAAGATCCTGCCAAACCCTCGCTCTCGACCAATCTATGGCCTCCTGTGACGCAGCAAGCAAAGCCACCTGTATCTCCCTTTAAACGCTCGCCGCATAACTCACTCCTAGTTCGCACACGTATATTCTATCCTGGTTGCAGATGTTCCATTACAATGGTGCCACCCTCTCACTTCCGTCAGCCACTACAGAGCATCTCCACTAAGCTTCCAGGAGAATATTACGAAGGTGAAATAAAGCAGGAGGGGAAATTGGAATTTCAAAGCGAGCGGGCTGCGGTAGCTCCTCTCGAGCGCGCGGCTCGGCCAATCACAGGGCCCCGTGCCGTGAGGGAGGGGTATAAATGGAGGTGGGCGGGGCCACAGGACTCACTCAGCCAGAGGCACCTGCCTGGACCACATTTGGGAGCTCTTAGCAAATACAACCCTTTCGCTCACCTTGGCACCTACTGTATGGGGAAATAAATAAGCCTGTTCCTGTCCTCCAGCAACCGAGCACTACTGAACGCAAGACGAGCCAGGACCTAGTACATCACCCCCCTTCGGCTCAGATACACCTTCAGTATCCTGATGCCTCCCGACACATCGCTAGTCTTCACACAATAAGCCAAGCGATTCAAGATGGTCATCAGGTGGTAGATGGTACTGAAGAGATGGAGATGGTCTACTGGCCCGCTATGAAGTGGTGAAGCAACACAAGAGAGATTGCAGAATATTTGTAAAGGACCCTTAAGGGCCGAACAGACTTACCAAGAAAGTAAATGCTAAAACTAACCAATGTGTTCCAACAATAAAATCTATGTGTTCTTATAGAACGACTAAAGAGAAACTGACTAGACAAATGATGAAATACAGAGATAAAGTGTTATGAGATATAGCTGTTATTGTTAGTAAAGGCACTCAGCCAACCAGCTAGCAATAGTACAGGATCTTATTCGATATTAAGTAAAGATGTATTCAGTATTAAGTGGGAATTCTTCGAGATAATGTTTTAAAAGGAAATAATTGATAACGCCCAGGTAATTGAGATAACGGGGTTTACCTGAGCAACTTTCAGGGGTTAGCATTTGTAGAGTAGGTTAGACCTATCTGAAGGAATAGTTAGAGAAGGGCTTCAGCCCATACCCATAAAATACTCTTTTTGTTATAAGGAAACAACCAGTATTAAGTAGATATTCACCTCGTCGACAGAATGCTTTTGATTGCGAGTAAATATTTAGCCAACTAGTTTTAAGGAGGCCATTGATTGAATAATAGTTTGTAACCTTGATAAATTGAACTGAAGGTGGGATAGTTATAAAATATAGTTTTGTCAACCATTGTGAAAATAGTAATGTGCCTTTGGCTCGAAGTCGAAGTGAGTCAAGACTCTGAATAGCGATTGTCCAAATAGGTTGTAATGGGAATGTAGCAATTCCGAAGTGCAAACTATAATGGGACGTCGCAGGTATTCAAATAATTGCTTGAACTCATTTTGACCCGAACAGAGAATCAATTGTTATGGGGATTACGGCTACCATGGGATGATGGGAGTATGTTAAATAAAAACACAAACTTCTAAACAACTGTCTAATTATTCCCACCCTATTAGAACAGTGTATTTAAGTTTAAGTACAACGATTAAATATGGCGACGTCTTCTTCCTATTCTTCTGGCTATCAGTACACGATTTTACCAAGTTTAGAAAGTCCCTTTATTGACATTTGTATTCAGTAATAATCGGGTTAATGGGGTTAATGTAAGACAAATGTACTTATAAATTCATCTACAGAATGTTTTTATTTAATAGTCATAATATTTTTGAATATAAACATTGTAAAAAAAAGTACATAAATAAATAAAGTTGCTTGTAAATCCTTATTGACCTTTTTGGGTTACAAAGGTCAGGTGAAGGTATTGAGGGATAAGTCTTTACAACCGTTTACGGGTCACTATTTCTGGCCTTCATATAGTAAATGGACTATATTTGTAATACGTAGGCATGTTGCTCTGAATTATTCACATCAAGAATGGGAGAGTGCTAGCCGAGAAGCAAGAGAGAGTCGAAAGATGGAGGGAGTACTTCAACGAGTTGCTAAATATAAGGAATGAAACTCCAGCAAACATAATGGGATGGGGTATGGGAGGGAGAAGAAGAGAAGTAGTGGAGGAGGAGGTGGGGATCAGGAGGTCAGAAGAGTGGGAAGCCATGAAAAGAGTGAAGTTGGGGAAAGACCCAGGAACAGCTGGAGTGTGTGGGGAAATGTTGAGGTATGGTGGTGAGATAGTGTACGAATGGATATGGATTATGTGCAAACTAGCATGGGAGAAGGGGAGTGCACCTGATGACTGGAAGACAGACATAATAGTCCCCCTAGATAAGGGTAAAGGGAAAAGAGGAGTGTGTGGTAACCACCGAGGAATATGTCTTCTAAGCGTAGTAGGGAAGGTGTACAGTAGGGTAGTGATTGAGAGAGTGAGAGCGAGAACGGAGAAATGGATAGGTGACGAGTAGGGTGGTTTTAGGAAGGGAAGAGGATGTGTAGATCAGATTTTTACCCTGAATTGTGTTGTGGAGAAATATCTGGAGAAACAACAAAAGGTGTATGTTGCCTTTATGGACTTGGAGAAGGCCTATGACAGAGTGGATAGAGAAGGTATGTGGAAAGTACTTATAATATACAGAGTAGATGGCAAGTTGATGAAAGCAGTGAAGAGCATGTATGAGGGTGCAAAAGCAGCAGTACGTGTGGAGAATGAGCAGAGCGAATTCTTTGACCTGAATGTTGGGTTGTGATGTGATGTCCCCGTGGTTATTTACTGTATATATGGATGGAGTCATGAAAAAAATACAAGGAAGAGCAGTGAATGTTGGTGTATCGCTGATAAGGGAGGGAAATGAGTGGAAGCTACCTGTACTGCTGTTTGCTGATGATACAGTTTTGATGAGCGATAATGAATAGAGTTGCAGGGTCTGGTAAATATGTTTGGAACAGTGTGCGAAAAATAGAATCTGAAGGTAAATGCGGGGAAGAGCAAGGTTATGGCCTTCGAAAGGGGTTGTTCCCAAAGCTGCCTGGCCGAACAGCCCCAAGGCCCCGAGCAAGGCCAAGGCCATAACCGAGCACCCCCACAGAACCCTCCCTGCCGACTACAATAAAGCCTGGGTGACCGAAGCCACTCCATGGCGGGGAGCTGAGGAGGGTGCGGAAACGCCCGGGAAACCAAAGCCCCACCCAGGGCCCTGTCCCCCTCAGCAATTATGAAGAGAAAGTTGAGGGGCAAAGGAAAAATGTGACGCTTTGGCTTCCAATCTTGGTAGACTGGGAGGTCAAGCCACGGAAGAGACGCCGTCACTCGAGATCTAGAAAATATATATGTAAAAGGAACAGTCAGAGTAAGCTATGGGTACGGCAGAGATCGCTCAGTTCTCACTCTGATAGACCAGCCCATCACCACATGACTAGAACCCAATCCTCTCAGCATCAGCTAGGAAAGGCCCTAGAAAGCCGCCTTTGGCGGGGAGATAGCTCTCCTATTTCAACCCCTTTCGGGGTTGGGCACCCGCCTTCTTCGAAAGGGGTGAAGCCACAGAGTGTGAGGTGAAGTTGAATGGTCAGGCTATGGAGATTGTCAGCTCATTTCAGTATCTGGGCAGTGTGTTGAGTAAAGATGGAACTATAGATGAAGAAGTGTGGTAGAGGGTGCAACAGGGGAAGAGGGTTGTAGGAACGCTGAAAGCAGTAACAAGAAATAGGGTGGTCAGTATGGAAGTGAAGAAGTCCTTGCATGACAGTGTGGTAATCCCGACACTGACTTACGGAAGCGAAGCATGGACGTTGGTTGAGAGACTCAGACCAAGAGTGATAGGAGTGGAAATTAGTTACTTAAGAAGTGCGTGCGGAGTTACATGGAGGGATAGACATATGAATGAGGAAGTAAGAAGGAGGTGTGGTGTGGAGGTAGATGTGCTGGAAAGTGTGAAAAGGAACACCTTGAGATGGTTTGGCCATATAGAACGTATGAGAAGCGAGAGAATGACTAAGAGGGTGTATAAGAGCGAGGTGGAAGGACAGAGAGGGAGAGGTAAACCGAAATAGAGGTGGAAGGATGGAGTGAGGAAGTATATGGATGAAGGCGGTGCTGGTTGGGAGGAGGGGCATATACTAACTGGGGACAGAGGTACACGGGGGCGGTTCGTTCGTGGCCACCCCTTCGGGGATCACGGCGTCAGGCAATAGATAGATAGATAGAAGTTATAGATGATCACAAAATATTTGCAATGGATGGTGTACATTGTTTATGTTGAACTGTATAAAGAGGATACTCACAATTAACCAATAGAAGATTATGACTCATTTTGACAATTTATTCTGGCTATCATTAGACGATTGTCTGCAGTTTAGAAAGGATTTGTGGGAAGGGTAACGACTATCTCAATTAACCCTCTGACTTCCATACACCCTTCCTAATCTGAATAAAACCGTCTAACAATAGCCAGCAAACATAAATGAAATTCGTAATTGGATCTTAAAAGGGTTAAGCGAAACTTGATGCCTGCAAGCTCATTGAAACACGATCAATGAGTATCATTGTTTATACAATTAAACTGTTAACCTCTTCAGCACGATGACGCCTTTTTACCTGTTATTCTGGCGCTAAATTAGCCGAATTTATGCAGTTTAAGAAGGACCTATTATATGCGGAGGGTTTGTTAAGGTCGTATTTACCCCTTTGAATCTCGGAAGTAGATTATAAGCTAAAAAAAAATAATCAAATGGTAACCAGAATATGAATATTATTACGTCACCGTGCTGAAGGGATTAACCCATTCAGTACCGGCGACGTCTTTTTAGCTTTATTCTGGCTACTATTAGACAATTATTTTAATTTTAATAAGGGCCTCCAGCAATTAACAGGCTTCGAAGTATCTCACTTAAGCCTTTCTACTACCACAGATCCGTCTGAAACTGTACAAAATCGTCTAAATATAGCAAAAATAAAATAAAAAAGACCTCGCCGGTACAGAAGGGGTTAAGCACAGATTGGTTAGCTGAGAATAGGTCATCGTACATCATATTAGATAGGTCATAGTACATCATATTAGATAGGTCATAGTACATCATATTAGATAGGTCATAGTACATCATATTAGATAGGTCATCGTACATCATATTAGATAGGTCATAGTACATCATATTAGATAGGTCATCGTACATCATATTAGATAGGTCATAGTACATCATATTAGATAGGTCATAGTACATCATATTAGATAGGTCATCGTACATCATATTAGATAGGTCATAGTACATCATATTAGATAGGCCATCGTACATCATATTAGATAGCGTAATGCATAAATGCGCGGAATTTCGATGTAAGTATACTAGGTTCGAGTCCTTGGAGTGCCACATGTATTTTTTGATTTCATTAATTGAGTTTAGAAGTAAAGTTGGTTAGTGAAAACAAAATATAATTATATCATATTAGGAGAGAATAGAATAAACAGTTTAAAATAAGTTAGTCAATGGGCTAGAATATTGCTGTATTACTAGAAGACTGAATTATTGACTGCTGAATTCTGTTGACATGACCAAATAAATCATTCCAGAACTGGAAATCCATTCCCTTTGTCCAAAATAGAAAGATGCAGACACAAAATCAATGCTGCCTTGCCAAAAAAAAAAAAAAACGTAATAAAAAACATAAAACAAATTGGAACTGACAAACTGCAGCGACTTTTGTTTTATTTATAGCCTACAACCAAATACCGGTAATTTCCGAAAGTTTTTTTTTGACAGATTGATAGACAGAAGGATTTATTCCCGGTGGAGTTGGGAGAGAGAGAGAGAGAGAGAGAGAGAGAGAGAGAGAGAGAGAGAGAGAGAGAGAGAGAGGTCCACATTTAACCCCTTCTGGACTGGTGACGTCCTTTTCAGTTTATTCCGGCAACTATTATTATAGATTATATTATTGCGCTAAGAAAGGACCTCAACAACTAAAACGCTACACACTGTCTTGTTTAATCCTTTTAGCTACCACAGATCCTTCCCAAGCTGAATAAATCCGTCTACTAGGTGCCAGCATATGATGAAAAGGACGCCACCGGTACAGAATGGGTAAATAAAAGATATATGCAGAATAAGAGGAATATTAAGAACAGTGGAGATTGGACTGTAGGAGGGAGAAAGAGAAGACTAGCAATGTCCAGGAAAAACAAGAGGACCTAAAGAAGATGTCAATAAAGAGAGTATAAAGAGTACATAAAGAAGATCTAAATAAGACGTAAATACAGAGGACATAAAGAAGACATCAATAAAGAGGACATAAAGAAGACGTCAATAAAGAGGACATACAGAAGACGTCAATAAAGAGAACATAAACAAGAGGACATGAGAAAGAGGAATGTGGGTAGGCAGAGGAATGTATTGGGGAACGTTCAGGAGGTACAGTCGCGAGCAATAATGCCTGCACATACATTTTTATATCTAAATCTGTAAAGCCAAGTGGTGAAGCCTATTGGATATAACAGAACAGTGAATGGTCTCGCTTGGGTTCGATACAGACTCAAATGGATGTGCAGGTCTTATGGCGCATGACTGTACATTTGGGAGCGAGATATTTCACGTTTATACTATATGAAAATAACGATAAGGCAAAATGAAAAGTGAAAAATAAGGCAGGAGAGAGAGAGAGAGAGAGAGAGAGAGAGAGAGAGAGAGAGAGAGAGAGAGAGAGAGAGAGAGAGATGAAGAGGTAGAGCTATAGAAGTAGGGTGGAAACAAAAGATAAGACTAACAGGACAAACAGAAAGCAATAATATGAGAGAAGAGAAAGAGGTGTAGGGGAAAGAAGTGACCACAAGCCTAAAACATAAAGACACCTAAAAGAAATAAGGGGAGGACCGAGAGATAAACAGACATAATAAAGGAGAACAGAGAGACAGAAGACAGAATTATGATAGGAATGTAAGAAGACAGAATTATATAAGAAAGAAGGAGAACAGAGAGACAGAAGACAGAATTATGATAGGAACGAAAGAAGATAGAGCTAGAAAGACATAATAAAGGAGGAACAGAGAGAAAGCAGACAGAATTATGATAGGAACGATAGCAGACAGAATTATGATAGGAATGAAAGAAGACACATAATAAAGGAGAGGAGAGATACAAAAGACATAATTATGATAGGAATGAAAGAAGACAGAATTATGAGAGGAATGAAAGAAGATATTATACAAGATAGAAGAACAGAGAGGCTGAAGACAGAATTATGATAGTAATGAAAGAAGACATAATAAAGGATAAGAAGAGAGCTACAGAAGACAGAATTATGATAGTAATGAAAGAAGACATAATAAAGGATAAGAAGAGTGCTACATAATACATAATTATGATAGGAACGAAAGAAGACATAATAAAGGATAAGAAGAGAGATACAGAATACAGAATTATGATAGGAATGAAAGAAGACAGAATTATGAGAGGAATGAAAGAAGATATTATACAAGATAGAAGAACAGAGAGGCAGAAGACAGAATTATGATAGTAATGAAAGAAGACATAATAAAGGATAAAAGGAGAGATACAGAAGACAGAATAATGATAGTAATGAAAGAAGACATAATAAAGGAAAAGAAGAGTGCTACATACGACATAATTATGATAGGAACGAAAGAAGACATAATAAAGGATAAGAAGAGAGAAACAGAATACAGAATTATGATAGGAATGAAAGAAGACATAATAAAGGCAAAGAAGAGTGCTACATACGACATAATTATGATAGGAACGAAAGAAGACATAATAAAGGATAAGAAGAGAGATACAGAATACAGAATTATGATAGGAATGAAAGAAGACATAATAAAGGCAAAGAAGAGTGCTACATAAGACATAATTATGATAGGAACGAAAGAAGACATAATAAAGGATAAGAAGAGAGATACAGAATACAGAATTATGATAGGAATGAAAGAAGACATAATAAAGGCAAAGAAGAGTGCTACATACGACATAATTATGATAGGAACGAAAGAAGACATAATAAAGGATAAGAAGAGAGATACAGAATACAGAATTATGATAGGAATGAAAGAAGACATAATAAAGGCAAAGAAGAGTGCTACATACGACATAATTATGATAGGAACGAAAGAAGACATAATACAGAATAAGAAGAGAGATACAGAAGACAGAATTATGATAGGAATGTAAGAAGACAGAATTATGATAAGAACGAGAGAAGACATAATAAAGAATAAGAAGAGAGCTACAGAAGACATAATTATGATAGGAACGGAAGAAGACATAATAAGGGATAAGAAGAGAGCTAGATAGGACAGAATTATGATAGGAATGTCTCGGGGACGGCCAGGTAGGCGGGGAGGGAGAAATATCGCGTTTTAATGACATGTCTGAATGGGAGCACCCGACCGGCTCTCTCAGAGAAGTCGCAAGTCATGTATTATAGTCACAAGTCACCTGAACAGTCTTTCTTCCAGTCAGTTAGAAAGTCAGTCTTGTAGCATAGTCACCAGTCACCCCAACAGTCTTTCGTCCAGTCGGTCAGTCAGTCTTGTAGTATAATCACCAGTCACCTCAACAGTCAGACAGTCAGTCAAGTAGTAGAGTCACCAGTCACCC
Source organism: Paralithodes platypus (assembly GCA_032716605.1). Classification (NCBI taxonomy): domain Eukaryota; kingdom Metazoa; phylum Arthropoda; class Malacostraca; order Decapoda; family Lithodidae; genus Paralithodes; species Paralithodes platypus. Next base: position 18,210,905 of record CM064501.1, on the reverse strand, counting down.
CAACAGTCATTCAGTCAGTCTTGTAGTATTGTCACCAGTCACCTCAACAGTCAGTCAGTCAGTCTTGTAGTAGAGTCACCAGTAACCTCAACAGTCAGTCGGTCAGTCTTGTAGTAAAGTCACCAGTCACCCCAACAGTCAGTCAGTCAGTCTTGTAGTATAGTCACCAGTCACCCCAACAGTCAGTCAGTCAGTGTTGTAGTAGTCACCAGTCACCTCAACAGTCAGTCAGTCAGTCTTGTAGTATAGTCACCAGTCACCTCAACAGTCAGTCAGCCAGTCAGTCTTGTAGTATAGTCACCAGTCACCTCAACAGTCAGTCAGTCAGTCTTGTAGAATAGTCACCAGTCACCTCAACAGTCATTCAGTCAGCCTTGTAGTATAGTCACCAGTCACCTCAACAGTCGGTCAGTCAGTCTTGTAGTATAATCACCAGTCACCTCAACATTCAGACAGTCAGTCATGTAGTATAGTCACCAGTCACCCCAACAGTCAGTCAGTCAGTCTTGTAGTATAGTCACCAGTCACCCCAACAGTCAGTCAGTCAGTCTTGTAGTATAGTCACCAGTCACCTAAACAGTCAGTCAGTCAGTCTTGTAGTATAGTCACCAGTCACCCCAACAGTCGGTCAGTCAGTCTTCTAGTATAGTCACCAGTCACCTCAACAGTCAGTCAGTCAGTCTAGTAGTATAGTCACCAGTCACCTCAACAGTCAGTCAGTCAGTCTTGTAGTATAGTCACCAGTCACCTCAACAGTCAGTCAGTCAGTCTTGTAGTATAGTCACCAGTCACCTCAACAGTCAGTCAGTCTTGTAGTATAGTCACCAGTCACCTCAACAGTCAGTCAGTCAGTGTTGTAGTATAGTCACCAGTCACCACAACACTCAGTCAGTCTTGTATTATAGTCACCAGTCACCTCAACAGTCAGTCAGTCAGTCAGTCTTGTAGTAAAGTCACCAGTCACCCCAACAGTCAGTCAGTCAGTCTTGTAGTATAGTCACCAGTCACCAAACAGTCAGTCAGTCAGTCTTGTAGTATAGTCACCAGTCACCACAACAGTCAGTCAGTCTTGTATTATAGTCACCAGTTACCTCAGCAGTCAGTCAGTCAGTCAGTCTTGTAGTAAATTCACCAGTCACCCCAACAGTCAGTCAGTCAGTCTTGTATTATAGTCACCAGTCACCCAAACAGTCAGTCAGTCAGTGTTGTAGTAGTCACCAGTCACCTCAACAGTCAGTCAGTCAGTCTTGTAGTATAGTCACCAGTCACCTCAACAGTCAGTCAGTCAGTCTTGTAGTATAGTCACCAGTCACCTCAACAGTCAGTCAGTCAGCCTTGTAGTATAGTCACCAGTCACCACAACAGTCAGTCAGTCAGTCTTGTAGTATAGTCACTAGTCACCTAACAGTATGTCAGTCAGTCTTGTAGTACAGTCACCAGTCACCTCAACAGTCTGTCAGTCAGTCTTGTAGTACAGTCACCAGTCACCTCAACAGTCAGTCAGTCAGTCTTGTAGTACAGTCACCAGTCACCACAGCAGTCAGTCAGTCAGTCTTGTAGTACAGTCACCAGTCACCACAACAGTCAGCCAGTCAGTCTTGTAGTATAGTCACCAGTCACCCCAACAGTCAGTCAGTCAGTCCTGTAGTATAGTAACCAGTCACTCCAACAGTCAGTCAGTCATTCAGTCTTGTAGTATAGTCACCAGTCACCTCAACAGTCAGTCAGTCAGTTTTGTAGTATAGTCACCAGTCACCACAACAGTCAGACAGTCAGTCTTGTAGTATAGTCAGCAGTCAGTCTTGTAGTATAGTCACCAGCCAGTCTTGTAGTATAGTCACCATTCACCACAACAGTCAGACAGTCAGTCTTGTAGTATAGTCACCAGTCACCACAACAGTCAGACAGTCAGTCTTGTAGTATAGTCACCAGTCACCACAACAGTCAGTCAGTCAGTCTTGTAGTATAGTCAGCAGTCACCACAACAGTCAGTCAGTCAGTATTGTAGTACAGTCACCAGTCACCCCAACAGTCAGTCAGTCAGTCTTGTAGTACAGTCACCAGTCACCACAACAGTCAGTCAGTCAGTCTTGTAGTACAGTCACCAGTCACCCCAACAGTCAGTCAGTCATTCTTGTAGTAAAGTCACCAGTCAACCCAACAGTCAGGTAGTCAGTCTTGTAGTATAGTTACCAGTCACCTCAACTGTCAGTCAGTCAGTCTTGTAGTATAGTCACCAGTCACCACAACATTCAGACAGTCAGTCATGTAGTATAGTCACCAGTCACCTCAACAGTCAGTCAGTCAGTCTTGTAGTATAGTCACCAGTCACCACAACAGTCAGACATTCAGTCTTGTAGTATAATCACCAGTCACCTCAACAGTCAGTCAGTCAGTCTTGTAGTATAGTCACCAGTCACCTCAACAGTCAGACAGTCAGTCATGTAGTATAGTCACCAGTCACCTCAACAGTCAGTCAGTCAGTTTTGTAGTATAGTCACCAGTCACCACAACAGTCAGACAGTCAGTCTTGTAGTATAGTCACCAATCACCTCAACAGTCAGTCAGTCAGTCATGTAGGATAGTCACCAGTCACCTCAACAGTCAGACAGTCAGTCATGTAGTATAGTCACCAGTCACCTCAACAGTCAGTCAGTCAGTCTTGTAGTATTGTCACCAGTCACCTCAACAGTCAGTCAGCCAGTCAGTCTTGTAGTATAGTCACCAGTCACCTCAACAGTCAGTCAGTCAGTCTAGTAGTATAGTCACCAGTCACCACAACAGATAGTCAGTCCATCTTGTAGTATAGTCACCAGTCACCTCAACAGTCTGTCAGCCAGTCAGTCTTGTAGTATAGTCACCAGTCACCTCAACAGTCAGTCAACCAGTCACCTCAACAGTCAGTCAGTCTTGTAGTATAGTCACCAGTCACCACAGCAGTCAGTTAGTCAGTCTTGTAGTATAGTCACTAGTCACCTAAACAGTCAGTCAGTCAGTCTTGTAGTACAGTCACCAGTCACCTCAACAGTCAGTCAGTCAATCAGGTTTGTAGTATAGCCACCAGTCACCTCAACAGTCAGTCAGTCAGTCTTGTAGTATAGTCACCAGTCACCTCAACAGTCAGTCAGTCAGTCAGGCTTGTAGCATAGTCACCAGTCACCTCAACTGTCAGTCAGTCACTCTTGTAGTATAGTCACCAGTCACCACAATAGTCAGTCAGTCAGTCTTGTAGTAAAGTCACCAGTCACCTCAACAGTCAGTCAGTCAGTCAGGCTTGTAGTATAGTCACCAGTCACCCCAACAGTCAGTCAGTCAGTCTTGTAGTACAGTCACCAATCACCTCAACAGTCAGTCAGTCAATCAGGCTTGTAGTATAGCCACCAGTCACCTCAACAATCAGTCAGTCAGTCTTGTAGTATAGTCACCAGTCACCTCAACAGTCAGTCAGTCAGTCAGGCTTGTAGTATAGTCACCAGTCACCCCAACAGTCAGTCAGTCAGTCTTGTAGTATAGTCACCAGTCACCCCAACAGTCAGACAGTCAGTCATGTAGTATAGTCAACAGTCACCCCAACAGTCAGTCAGTCAATCAGTCTTGTATTATAGTCACCAGTCACCTCAACAGTCAGTCAGTCTGTCTTGTAGTATAGTCACCAGTCACCCCAACAGTCAGACAGTCAGTCATGTAGTATAGTCACCAGTCACCTAAACAGTCAGTCTTGTAGTATAGTCACCAGTCACCCCAACAGTCAGCCAGTCAGTCAGTCTTGTAGTATAGTCTCCAGTCACCTCAACAGTCAGTCAGTCAGTCTTGTAGTATAGTCACCAGTCACCCCAACAGTCAGCCAGTCAGTCAGTCTTGTAGTATAGTCACCAGTCACCTCAACAGTCAGTCAGTCAGTCTTGTAACATAGTCACCAGTCACCACAACAGTCAGTCAGTCAGTCTTGTAGTATAGTCACCAGTCACCACATTAGTCAGTCAGTCAGTGTTGTAGTATAGTCACCAGCCACCACAACAGTCAGTCAGTCAGTCTTGTAGTATAGTCACCAGTCACCTCAACCGTCAGTCAGTCTTGTAGTATAATCACCACTCACCACAACGGTCAGTTAGTCAGTCAGTCTTGTAGTATAGTCACCAGTTACCTAAACAGTCAGACAGTCAGTCTTGTAGTATAGTCACCAGTCACCACAACAGTCAGTCAGTCAGTGTTGTAGTATAGTCACCAGTCACGTAAACAGTCAGTCAGTCAGTCTTGTAGTATAGTCACCAGTCACCTCAACCATCAGTCAGTCTTGTAGTATAATCACCAGTCACCTCAACAGTCAGTTAGTTAGTCAGTCTTGTAGTATAGTCACCAGTCACTTCAACAGTCAGCCAGTCAGTCTTGTAGTATAGTCACCAGTCACCACAACAGTCAGTCAGTCAGTCTTGTAGTATAGTCACCAGTCACCACAACAGTCAGTCAGTCTTGTAGTATAGTCACCAGTCACTTCAACAGTCAGCCAGTCAGTCTTGTAGTATAGTCACCAGTCACCACAACAGTCAGTCAGTCAGTCTTGTAGTATAGTCACCAGTCACCACAACAGTCATACAGTCAGTCTTGTAGTATAGTCATCAGTCACCCCAACAGTCAGTCAGTCAGTCTTGTAGTATAGTCACCAGTCATCTCAACAGTCAGTCAGTCAGTCTTGTAGTATAGTCACCAGTCATCTCAACAGTCTGTCAGCCAGTCAGTCTTGTAGTATAGTCACCAGTCACCTCAACAGTCAGTCAGTCAGTCTTGTAGTATAGTCACCAGTCACCTCAACAGTCTGTCAGTCAGTCTTGTAGTATAGTCACCAGTCACCACAACAGTCAGTCAGTCAGTCTTGTAGTATAGTCACCAGTCACTTCAACAGTCAGCCAGTCAGTCTTGTAGTATAGTCACCAGTCACCACAACAGTCAGTCAGTCAGTCTTGTAGTATAGTCACCAGTCACCTCAACAGTCAGCCAGTCAGTCTTGTAGTATAGTCACCAGTCACCTCAACAGTCATTCAGTCAGTTTTGTAGTATAGTCACCAGTCACCCCAACAGTCAGTCAGTCAGTCAGTCTTGTAGTTTAGTCACCAGTCACCACAACAGTCAGTCAGTCAGTCAGTCTTGTAGTATAGTCACCAGTCACCTCAACAGTCAGTCAGTCAGTCAGTCTTGTAGTATAGTCACCAGTCACCTCAATCAGTCAGTCAGCCTTGTAGTATAGTCACCAGTCACCTCACCACTCAGTCAGTCAGTCAGTCATGTAGTATAGTCACCAGTCACCACAACAGTCAGTCAGTCAGTCTTGTAGTATAGTCACCAGTCACCACAACAGTCAGTCAGTCAGTCTTGTAGTACAGTCACCAGTCACCTCAACAGTCAGTCAGGAATCAGTATTGTAATATAGTCACCACAACAGTCAGTCAGGTAGTATTATCACCAGTCACCACAACAGTCAGTCAGTCAGTCATGTAGTATAGTCACCAGTCACCACAACAGTCAGTCAGTCAGTCAGTCAGTCTTGTAGTATAGTCACCAGTCAGTCAGTCAGTCTTGTAGTATAGTCACCAGTCACCACAACAGTCAGTCAGTCAGTCTTGTAGTACAGTCACCAGTCACCTCAACAGTCAGTCAGTCAGTCTTGTAGTATAGTCACCAGTCACCACAACAGTCAGTCAGTCAGTCTTGTAGTATAGTCACCAGTCACCCCAACAGTCAATCAGTCAGTCAGTCTTGTAGTATAGTCACCAGTCACCTCAACAGTCATTCAGTCAGTCTTGTAGTATAGTCACCAGTTACCCCAACAGTCTTTCGTCCAGTCAGGCAGTCTTCTACTCAAACAGTCACAATTTTAGTCAGTAGATCAGTGTTACAGTCAGTTTTCTATTCAGTAAGGTGATGAGTCAATTAATAAGTCTTCTAGTCAGTCAGTCAGTTAAGGGGGGGTATATGGTTTATCTGGATCCCCTTCTCCCTTATGTTTAACCCCATTAGTTATGGAATTTTTAAGACGTTCGCCCCATTAGTTTGGCGATTTTGATAACTTTTGCTCTATTTCTTTGTCAATATTAAGACCTTTCATGCCAATTAGGTGTCGATTTTTTTCCTGGCGAGCGAAAACGAGCCTGTAATTTAAGAGGAATTGCCTTTGGCCGGTATACTTTTCTACCGAAATATGTACAAATTGATCTCGAAGAGGTGTCTTGGCGGTATTCTATAAAGCTTGATGGAGATTTTGGAAAGAAGCTAAAATAAAATAAAAATAAACTAATAATAAATAAGTAAATAGACCAATAAATATACCGTACCCCTTAAGAGCTAGCTACCTACTGTTTGCAGGAGTCAATATCAAGGACTCATTTAGGACACAGACATTCGATCCTTGGCACGGACTGACATTGGAGACCGATCTATTAATGCAGGTTGTTTATTTTATCAGCCATCATCGGTCTTCATCTCTTTCTCTGTCTGTCACTTCTTAACCCCTTCAGTACCGGTGTCGTCCTTTTAACTTTAGACTGGCTGCTATTATACGATTTTATTCAGCTTAAAAAGGGCGAAAACAGATTTAGAACTATCTCATTTAACCCGTTTTATTTAGCTTAAAAGCTTAATTTTATCTCGAAAGGGGGTTTTGGGGGTATTTTATAAAGCTTGATGGAGGTCTTGGGACGAAAGTAAAGAACATAATATATACATACAAAAGTAAAGAACATAATATATACATACAAAAGTAAAGAACATAATATATACATACAAAAGTAAAGAACATAATATATACATACAAAAGTAAAGAACATAATATATACATACAAAAGTAAAGAACATAATATATACATACAAAAGTAAAGAACATAATATATACATACAAAAGTAAAGAACATAATATATACATACAAATATATGAATACAGAAAGTAAAGAACATAATATATACATACAAAAGTAAAGAACATAATATATACATACAAAAGTAAAGAACATAATATATACATACAAAAGTAAAGAACATAATATATACATACAAAAGTAAAGAACATAATATATACATACAAATATATGAATACAAAAATTCAAACTCTAGCAAGAAAACAGGATTCGAACTATCTCGGTTAACCCTTTTTACCACCACATGTTCTTTTTCAACTGCAAACAATCGTCTAAATAAAGGCAGAGTTTAATTAAAAGGACGTCGCCGGTACTGAAGGGGTTAATCGGGGAGTCCATATATGTCAATCTGCTGTTCAATTTATCCCCCCACCCCCTCTCTCTCTCTCTCTCTCTCACTCTCACTCTCTCTCTCTCTCCCTAAACTCATTTTCACTCAATAAAAACCCATTTCCTCCCCGCCATTCACTGCTCCCCACACCTTCCTCCTCCTTCTCTCTCTCTCTCTCTCTCTCTCTATATATATATATATATATATATATATATATATATATATATGTATGCCTGCATGTATCTCTTATTTTTCATGTGAAGGAAGTGCACAAAAGGCAAGCTAACATGTTCGAGTGTCTCTTCTGTATTAAATTATTTAACTAACCAAAGTCGCAGGCCATTCGTGTACAAATGGCTGACCCCACGTACGGTGTTTGAACAAATGGCTGACCCCACGTACGGTGTTTGAACAAATGGCTGACCCCACGTACGGTGTTTGAACAAATGGCTGACCCCACGTACGGTGTTTGTACAAATGGCTGACCCCACGTACGGTGTTTGAACAAATGGCTGACCCCACGTACGGTGTTTGAACAAATGGCTGACCCCACGTACGGTGTTTGAACAAATGGCTGACCCCACGTACGGTGTTTGAACAAATGGCTGACCCCACGTACGGTGTTTGTACAAATGGCTGACCCCACGTACGGTGTTTGAACAAATGGCTGACCCTACGTACGGTGTTTGTACAAATGGCTGACCCCACGTACGGTGTTTGAACAAATGGCTGACCCCACGTACGGTGTTTGAACAAATGGCTGACCCCACGTACGGTGTTTGTACAAATGGCTGACCCCACGTACGGTGTTTGAACAAATGGCTGACCCCACGTACGGTGTTTGAACAAATGGCTGACCCCACGTACGGTGTTTGTACAAATGGCTGACCCCACGTACGGTGTTTGAACAAATGGCTGACCCCTCGTAAGGTGTTTGAACAAATGGCTGACCCCACGTACGGTGTTTGAACAAATGGCTGACCCCACGTACGGTGTTTGTACAAATGGCTGACCCCACGTACGGTGTTTGTACAAATGGCTGACCCCACGTACGGTGTTTGAACTTTGAAGGGGATTTTTTTTTTCTGAACCCCCTTATCCTCATGTATACTTCCATTAGTTTTTGGTTATTTCAAGACATTAGCTCCATTATTTTGGCGAATTTAAGATCTTTTGTGCCGTTTAGCTGTATATATTTTCCCGGCGTGCTATAGCAAGCCTGTAATTTAGAAAGAAATGGCCTTCGGCCGGTACATTTATCTCGAAAGGGGGTCTTGGGGGTATTTTCTGAAGCTTGATGGAGGTCTTGGGACGAAAGTAGAGAACATAATATATACATATATATATATATGAATAAAACAATTCAAACCTGCCCTTAAAGGTAGGCAAGAAGGATGTATGTTAAGCAGACCTGTGTTATTCCTGAGTAGGCTACTATACCATCTGTGTAAATGTAAGATAGTCAATAGCAGTTCAATCTTGGGTTAGAGAGTTGGTCAGAATAAGCCTGAGTGTGTGTTGAAACATGTGTGCCACCTCCTTCCCGTAAGGGGGAGATCATTCAATAGATAATCATCTGACGTACATTACTGATTGTGACAACATTAAAAAAACAAAAAAAACAGAGAGTGATGCAGCATTGCTACGAATGGCAAGTTATTGTAGAGAGTTGATGAGACACGGGTGTTTCTTTTCGCTCTTGATACCCCCTCCCCCCCACACACACACACTATCTCTCTCTCTCTCTCTCTCTGCTATGCTATCCATTTCTCTGCCATCACTAGTAGAATATAGTCTTGACCACCACTCTTGGATCGCACAGTCTATGTGAACAGTGTACGTACCTACGAACATTATTTACCCGCTCTCTCTCTCTCTCTCTTACACAGATACACACACATTCTCTCTTTCTCTCTCTGTCTCTCCCTCCCTCTATCTCTCTCTCCCATCCCTCACTCACCACCTGACAGCTCACTTCACCCCCCCCCCCCCCCCCTGCATAATATCGCTCCTCCATATTTATCTATCAGCGTCTAATCTGTCCATCTATCTACCCCCCCTTGCCCCTCACCCCCCCCCCATTCTTTACCCCCTCCTCCCCTCCTCTTTATTTAGTCCCCTTTCAATTTCCCTTTTCCACTTTTTTTCTTGTTTTTTTGTCTACGTACCCAACTATCTCCCCCCCCCCCCCCCCCCCCCCCCCACAACAACCACCACTTCCACCTCCACCTCCTCTTTGGTCCTATATTTGGGAATATATATATATATATATATTTTTTTCTCTCTCTTGCTCTCTCTCTCTCTCTCTCTCTCTCTCTCTCTCTCACACACACACACGTAAACAGAGAGAGAGAGAGAGTGAGTGAGTGAGAGTGATGTATATTATAAAGGCTCAACATTTGCAAACTCAAGACACTTAAAGCGATGTCACACGAGCTATATTTCCGTCAATGTTTACAGGCAATTGTAGTCTGACACCTTCAACATTTAAGTTACATCAGAACTCAGCCACCTAGCATAATCTACCTTCAGTCTAGTTTCCGATGCCAATGTGCAAGAGCCTTATAATAGTACGAGAAAAAACGTCCTCATCGCAAATTGCCGAAAAATGTACTCGTGTGACACCACCTTAAGGGGAGATTTTCACTTACGCTATTTTTTCCGGATCTCCTTCTCCCCGATGCATAGCCCCATTTATTTTGATATGATATGACGTTTCCCAAATTAGTTTCGCGATTTTGTGACCTTTTGCACCATTTCGGTCAATTTAAGACCTTTCGTGCCTTAGGTATCGATTTTTTCCTGACGAGCGATAGCGAGCCTGTAATATAGGAGGAACCGGCCTTTGGAAAATTTCCTACCGAAAAATTTACAAATTTATCTCAAAGGGGGGTCGGGGGTTTATTACTTTTAAGCTTGATAGGGGTCTAGGGAGCAAACTAAAAAACCTCCTCTTAATAGAAATTCATAGAGGCAGCATGAAAAAAATCAAATAACTTTAATAACCAACGCCAGAAATAAGGAAGAAAAGAACAGTGCACATTAAATATATAGGCCCGGGTGAATAGTTGGAAATTTACTACACTTCTCCGACCATAAGTGGATAATGAAGAAAAGAGAGAGAGAGAGACAGAGAGACAGAGAGATTATGTGAGTGAGAGTGAGAGTGAGTGAGTGAGTGAGTAGAGAGAGAGAGAAAGAGAGATTGAGTGTGAGATTGAAAGTGAGAGAGAGAGTTATACAGTAGTAACATGACAAAGTGAGAGAGAGAGTTATACAGTAGTAATATGACAAAGTGAGAGAGAGAGAGTTATACAGTAGTAATATGACAAAGTGAGAGAGAGTTATACAGTAGTAATATGACAAAGTGAGAGAGAGAGTTATACAGTAGTAATATGACAAAGTGAGAGAGAGAGTTATACAGTAGTAATATGACAAAGTGAGAGAGAGTTATACAGTAGTAATATGACAAAGTGAGAGAGAGAGAGTTATACAGTAGTAATATGACAAAGTGAGAGAGAGAGTTATACAGTAGTAATATGACAAAGTGAGAGAGAGAGTTATACAGTAGTAATATGACAAAGTGAGAGAGAGAGAGAGAGAGTTATACAGTAGTAATATGACAAAGTGAGAGAGAGAGTTATACAGTAGTAATATGACAAAGTGAGAGAGAGTTATACAGTAGTACTATGACAAAGTGAGAGAGAGAGTTATACAGTAGTAATATGACAAAGTGAGAGAGAGAGTTATACAGTAGTAATATGACAAAGTGAGAGAGAGAGTTATACAGTAGTAATATGACAAAGTGAGAGAGAGTTATACAGTAGTAATATGACAAAGTGAGAGAGAGAGTTATACAGTAGTAATATGACAAAGTGAGAGAGAGAGAGTTATACAGTAGTAATATGACAAAGTGAGAGAGAGAGTTATACAGTAGTAATATGACAAAGTGAGAGAGAGAGTTATACAGTAGTAATATGACAAAGTGAGAGAGAGAGTTATACAGTAGTAATATGACAAAGTGAGAGAGAGAGTTATACAGTAGTAATATGACAAAGTGAGAGAGAGAGAGTTATACAGTAGTAATATGACAAAGTGAGAGAGAGAGAGTTATACAGTAGTAATATGACAAAGTGAGAGAGAGAGTTATACAGTAGTAATATGACAAAGTAAGAGAGAGAGTTATACAGTAGTAATATGACAAAGTGAGAGAGAGAGTTATACAGTAGTAATATGACAAAGTAAGAGAGAGAGTTATACAGTAGTAATATGACAAAGTGAGAGAGAGAGTTATACAGTAGTAATATGACAAAGTGAGAGAGAGAGTTATACAGTAGTAATATGACAAAGTGAGAGAGAGAGTTATACAGTAGTAATATGACAAAGTAAGAGAGAGTTATACAGTAGTAATATGACAAAGTGAGAGAGAGTTATACAGTAGTAATATGACAAAGTAAGAGAGAGAGTTATACAGTAGTAATATGACAAAGTGAGAGAGAGAGTTATACAGTAGTAATATGACAAAGTAAGAGAGAGAGTTATACAGTAGTAATATGACAAAGTAAGAGAGAGAGTTATACAGTAGTAATATGACAAAGTGAGAGAGAGAGTTATACAGTAGTAATATGACAAAGTGAGAGAGAGAGTTATACAGTAGTAATATGACAAAGTGAGAGAGAGAGTTATACAGTAGTAATATGACAAAGTAAGAGAGAGAGTTATACAGTAGTAATATGACAAAGTGAGAGAGAGAGTTATACAGTAGTAATATGACAAAGTAAGAGAGAGAGTTATACAGTAGTAATATGACAAAGTGAGAGAGAGAGTTATACAGTAGTAATATGACAAAGTAAGAGAGAGAGTTATACAGTAGTAATATGACAAAGTGAGAGAGAGAGTTATACAGTAGTAATATGACAAAGTGAGAGAGAGAGTTATACAGTAGTAATATGACAAAGTGAGAGAGAGAGTTATACAGTAGTAATATGACAAAGTGAGAGAGAGAGTTATACAGTAGTAATATGACAAAGTAAGAGAGAGAGTTATACAGTAGTAATATGACAAAGTGAGAGAGAGTAAGTTATACAGTAGTAATATGACAAAGTGAGAGAGAGAGTTATACAGTAGTAATATGACAAAGTGAGAGAGAGAGTTATACAGTAGTAATATGACAAAGTGAGAGAGAGAGTTATACAGTAGTAATATGACAAAGTGAGAGAGAGAGTTATACAGTAGTAATATGACAAAGTGAGAGAGAGAGTTATACAGTAGTAATATGACAAAGTGAGAGAGAGAGAGTTATACAGTAGTAATATGACAAAGTGAGAGAGAGAGTTATACAGTAGTAATATGACAAAGTGAGAGAGAGAGTTATACAGTAGTAATATGACAAAGTGAGAGAGAGAGTTATACAGTAGTACTATGACAAAGTGAGAGAGAGAGTTATACAGTAGTAATATGACAAAGTGAGAGAGAGAGTTATACAGTAGTAATATGACAAAGTGAGAGAGAGAGTTATACAGTAGTAATATGACAAAGTGAGAGAGAGTTATACAGTAGTAATATGACAAAGTGAGAGAGAGAGTTATACAGTAGTAATATGACAAAGTGAGAGAGAGAGTTATACAGTAGTAATATGACAAAGTGAGAGAGAGAGTTATACAGTAGTAATATGACAAAGTGAGAGAGAGAGTTATACAGTAGTAATATGACAAAGTGAGAGAGAGAGAGTTATACAGTAGTAATATGACAAAGTGAGAGAGAGAGTTATACAGTAGTAATATGACAAAGTGAGAGAGAGAGTTATACAGTAGTAATATGACAAAGTGAGAGAGAGTTATACAGTAGTAATATGACAAAGTGAGAGAGAGAGTTATACAGTAGTAATATGACAAAGTGAGAGAGAGAGTTATACAGTAGTAATATGACAAAGTAAGAGAGAGAGTTATACAGTAGTAATATGACAAAGTGAGAGAGAGAGTTATACAGTAGTAATATGACAAAGTAAGAGAGAGAGTTACAGTAGTAATATGACAAAGTGAGAGAGAGAGTTATACAGTAGTAATATGACAAAGTAAGAGAGAGAGTTATACAGTAGTAATATGACAAAGTGAGAGAGAGAGTTATACAGTAGTAATATGACAAAGTAAGAGAGAGAGTTATACAGTAGTAATATGACAAAGTGAGAGAGAGAGTTATACAGTAGTAATATGACAAAGTAAGAGAGAGAGTTATACAGTAGTAATATGACAAAGTAAGAGAGAGAGTTATACAGTAGTAATATGACAAAGTGAGAGAGAGAGTTATACAGTAGTAATATGACAAAGTGAGAGAGAGAGTTATACAGTAGTAATATGACAAAGTGAGAGAGAGAGTTATACAGTAGTAATATGACAAAGTAAGAGAGAGAGTTATACAGTAGTAATATGACAAAGTGAGAGAGAGAGTTATACAGTAGTAATATGACAAAGTAAGAGAGAGAGTTATACAGTAGTAATATGACAAAGTGAGAGAGAGAGTTATACAGTAGTAATATAAAAAAGTAAGAGAGAGAGTTATACAGTAGTAATATGACAAAGTGAGAGAGAGAGTTATACAGTAGTAATATGACAAAGTGAGAGAGAGAGTTATACAGTAGTAATATGACAAAGTGAGAGAGAGAGTTATACAGTAGTAATATGACAAAGTGAGAGAGAGAGTTATACAGTAGTAATATGACAAAGTAAGAGAGAGAGTTATACAGTAGTAATATGACAAAGTGAGAGAGAGTAAGTTATACAGTAGTAATATGACAAAGTGAGAGAGAGAGTTATACAGTAGTAATATGACAAAGTGAGAGAGAGAGTTATACAGTAGTAATATGACAAAGTGAGAGAGAGAGTTATACAGTAGTAATATGACAAAGTGAGAGAGAGAGTTATACAGTAGTAATATGACAAAGTGAGAGAGAGAGTTATACAGTAGTAATATGACAAAGTGAGAGAGAGAGTTATACAGTAGTAATATGACAAAGTGAGAGAGAGAGTTATACAGTAGTAATATGACAAAGTGAGAGAGAGAGTATACAGTAGTACTATGACAAAGTGAGAGAGAGAGTTATACAGTAGTACTATGACAAAGTGAGAGAGAGAGTTATACAGTAGTAATATGACAAAGTGAGAGAGAGAGTTATACAGTAGTAATATGACAAAGTGAGAGAGAGTTATACAGTAGTAATATGACAAAGTGAGAGAGAGTTATACAGTAGTAATATGACAAAGTGAGAGAGAGAGTTATACAGTAGTAATATGACAAAGTGAGAGAGAGAGTTATACAGTAGTAATATGACAAAGTGAGAGAGAGAGTTATACAGTAGTAATATGACAAAGTGAGAGAGAGAGTTATACAGTAGTAATATGACAAAGTGAGAGAGAGAGAGTTATACAGTAGTAATATGACAAAGTGAGAGAGAGAGTTATACAGTAGTAATATGACAAAGTGAGAGAGAGAGTTATACAGTAGTAATATGACAAAGTGAGAGAGAGAGTTATACAGTAGTAATATGACAAAGTGAGAGAGAGAGTTATACAGTAGTAATATGACAAAGTAAGAGAGAGAGTTATACAGTAGTAATATGACAAAGTGAGAGAGAGAGTTATACAGTAGTAATATGACAAAGTGAGAGAGAGAGTTATACAGTAGTAATATGACAAAGTGAGAGAGAGAGTTATACAGTAGTAATATGACAAAGTAAGAGAGAGAGTTATACAGTAGTAATATGACAAAGTGAGAGAGAGAGTTATACAGTAGTAATATGACAAAGTAAGAGAGAGAGTTATACAGTAGTAATATGACAAAGTGAGAGAGAGAGTTATACAGTAGTAATATGACAAAGTAAGAGAGAGAGTTATACAGTAGTAATATGACAAAGTAAGAGAGAGAGTTATACAGTAGTAATATGACAAAGTGAGAGAGAGAGTTATACAGTAGTAATATGACAAAGTGAGAGAGAGAGTTATACAGTAGTAATATGACAAAGTGAGAGAGAGAGTTATACAGTAGTAATATGACAAAGTGAGAGAGAGAGTTATACAGTAGTAATATGACAAAGTGAGAGAGAGAGAGTTATACAGTAGTAATATGACAAAGTGAGAGAGAGAGTTATACAGTAGTAATATAACAAAGTGAGAGAGAGAGTTATACAGTAGTAATATGACAAAGTAAGAGAGAGAGTTATACAGTAGTAATATGACAAAGTGAGAGAGAGTAAGTTATACAGTAGTAATATGACAAAGTGAGAGAGAGAGTTATACAGTAGTAATATGACAAAGTGAGAGAGAGAGTTATACAGTAGTAATATGACAAAGTGAGAGAGAAAGTTATACAGTAGTAATATGACAAAGTGAGAGAGAGAGTTATACAGTAGTAATATGACAAAGTGAGAGAGAGAGTTATACAGTAGTAATATGACAAAGTAAGAGAGAGAGTTATACAGTAGTAATATGACAAAGTGAGAGAGAGTAAGTTATACAGTAGTAATATGACAAAGTGAGAGAGAGAGTTATACAGTAGTAATATGACAAAGTGAGAGAGAGAGAGTTATACAGTAGTAATATGACAAAGTGAGAGAGAGAGTTATACAGTAGTAATATGACAAAGACCAAAGTTTAGCTTAACTTAAGTTTGCTTAAGTTTTTTTTTTTGTATGTGAATGAGGGAGGCAAAAGGTATAACTGCCTGCAGCGAGTACCTCCCCCAGATTTCAAAGAGTGACAGGGCCGAAATCAAGGGACGTTCGGGCTAAAATGCCTGGACACACGGAGTTTGAAGCAATTTAATTCATAGGAAGAGGGAAAGACTGATTCTAGGAGAGAGTTCCAGAGCTCAGCAGTTGAATAGAAGAAAGTCTGAGAATAACGTTTCACTCTTGGGTTGGAGAGTTGCACAGAGTAGGGGTGGGATTGTGTTGCAAGGTGTGTACTACGTACCCTACGTAGAGGAGGTGGTATACACTTGGAAAGGTTCGAGGAACACTGAATATTGTAGTAGCGATAGAATAGCGAGAGAGATGCAACATTGCGGTGAAGAGAGAGAGATTGCAGAGAGTTGGTGAGTGGACGGGAGTTAATGATACGAAAGGCTTTCCTTTCTACTTTATCTAGGAGTGCGGTGTGAGAGGATCCTCCCCACACATGTGAACAATACTCAATACAAGGACGCACTGTGCCCCTGTACAGAGCAAGAAGCTGCGCAGGGGTAAAGAACCCCTTGAGGTGGTTGAGCACACCCAGCTTCTGGGAGGCTGCCTTAGCGAGACTGGTAATATGGTCTTTCCAAGTGAGAGCAGAAGAAAAAGAGACACCGAGAACATTGAGGGAAGATGAAGGGTTGATTTTTGTATTGTTGAGGAATAAGGGATAGTCCTCTGGAGGTTCCTGACGAGTAGTAAGATGGATAAATTGAGTTTTGGAAGCATTAAATGCAACAAGGTTTTCTCTACCCCAATTGGAAATAGTAGCTAGATCAGATGATAAGCATTTTGTGGCTTCCTTACGTTTACTTTTGAGGGATTGCTGGCTGGGGCATTCTGGAAAACTAATTGAGTGGTGTAAACTAGAGTCGTCTGCATATGAATGGATGGGACTGGATGTACAGTTGAGAAGATCATTTATGAAAATTAGAAAGAGAATAGGAGATAGGACAGAACCCTGAGGAACACCGGAGTTGATTGGATGAGAAAATGAGTAAAGGCCGTCCACAACCGCAGCTATGGAACGGCCGGAAAGGAAATTAGAGACAAAGGCACAGATGGAGGGACAGAAACCGAAGGAGGGTAGTTTGGAAATTAAAGATTTGTGCCAGACTTTATCGAAGGCCTTCGATATGTCTAGTGCAACAGAAAAAGTATCACCGAAGTCCCAAAAGTTGGATGACCAAGAGTTAGTAAGATATGACAGAAGGTCACCAGTAGAGCGACCCTTAAGGAAGCCATACTGGCGATCTGAAAGCAGATTATGAGAAGAGAAATGCTTAAGAAATTTGGAAGCAAGAATAGTTTAAAAAACTTTAGAGATACAAGACATGAGAGCAATTGGACGATAGTTGGAGGGTTGAGAGCGGTCAATCTTCTTTGGGACAGGTTGAATGAGAGCAAACTTCCAGCAAGAAGGAAAGACGTTAGAGGAGAGACAGAGATGAAAGAGTTTGCCTAGGCAGGGGGTCAGCACGGAAGCACAGTTTTTAAGTACAACAGGAGGATCACCGTCCGGACCATACGCCTTCTTAGTATTTAGCCCAGAGAGGGTAGAAAGTACATCTTTAGAAGAGATTAGGATATTAGGCATAAGTAGGAGAGAGGGGGGTGGAGTGGGAGGAATAGCACCGGAATCATCCAAGGTAGAGTTTCTGGCAAAAGTTTGAGCAAAGAGTTCAGGTTTGTCAGAGGAAGAAGTGATGGTTGTGCCATCAGAGTGGAAAAGGGGAGGGAAAGACGAGGAAGAAAAGTTGTTGGAGAGGTTTTTGGCTAGATGCCAGAAAGTTTGGGAAGAGCTAGATTTGGATAGTTCAGTGCATTTATTATTGATGAGAGAGTGCTTGGCAAGTCAAAGAACAGATATGGCTTGATTCCGGGCAGAAACATAAGAAGAATGAGATTCTTGAGTTTTAAGGCATCGGTACCGTTTGAATGCTTCCTCCTTGTTGCGAATAGCAGTAGAACAAGCGTGAGTAAACCAAGATTTGTTTCCATTAGACTGAGAGAAAGAAAATGGAATGTACGCTTCCATGCCCGAGAGGATTACCTCGGTAATGCGTTCAGCACTCTCCGAGGGTCCTCGGCCACGGAAGCAGAAGTCATTCCATCGAAAATCAAAGAAGTACTGCTGGAGAGCCTCCCAGTCGGCAGCGCCAAAGTGCCACAAGCGCCGGCGGTTGGGAGGATCGGATGGCCGTACTGAAGAGATAGGACAGGTGACGGAGATAAGTTTATGGTCGGAGGAGCCCAAAGGAGAGAAAAGATTGACAGTATAAGAAGAAGGGTTAGAAGTCAGAAATAAGTCAAGAATGTTGGGCCGATCTCCGAAACGATCCGGGATATGGGTGGGTTGCTGGACCAGCTGCTCCAGGTCATTTATGATAGAAAAGACATAGACTTGTTCAACAGGTGGGTCAGTAGAGTGAGAGGAGAGCCATTGGCGGTGGTGAACGTTGAAATCTCCTAAGATGGAGATTTCAGAGAAGGGAGAGATAGATAGAATGTGTTCCACTTTAGAGTTTAGATAGTCGAAGAATTTGGGAAAGTCGGTAGAGTTAGGAGAAAGATAGACGGCACAGAAATATTTAGTATGAGAATGACAGGATAGTTTGAGCCATAAAGTTGAGAATTCAGGGTAGTTAGGGTAGGTTAGGTTAGATTAAGCTTGTCTAGGTTAGGTTAGGTTATGGTTTAGTTATTCTAACCTTATTCTGAATGCCATTAGACGATTTGACTCAGTTATATCTTTAGAAGCCATAGGAAAAAAACAAAGAACCCTAGATCCCCGTAGGTCCTTCCCTAGTTGAATACAATCGTCTAAAGAATAAAAAAAATGCCGGAAAATCGTTCGTGTGAAACCAGATTTAGTGTTGAGTCACGTTTCCAGGAACAGAGTGAATGGCGAGTCTCCTAAGGTCCCCCCTCCCCCCCCCCCCCCCCTCCCTTCCTTCCTCATCATTCTTCTCATTCTTCTTTATCTTCCTCCTGCGGCCCCCCCCCCCCCTTTCTTCTCCCCCTCCTCCCCCTCATTCCTCTCCTATATTTTAATTCCTCATTCATCCCCCTTCTCCATCTCCTCCTCTCCCTCTTCACTCACTACAGGCAGCTTTTCCTTTTGTCCCCTCCTTATACATAGACAAATAATTTCATGAAGACATATTTCTCTTAATCTACCTTAACAAATAATTTAATTTACCATACGACCAAGAAACTCAACTATATTAGAGGAGATTATGCTATGAGATGTATGTATGTATGTATGTATATACACTCAGGCACAATAACCCATAGCTAAGGGTGGCCGACTCAAAACAGAACCCGAACAGGGACAACACAACACAACATAAAAAACAAAATACAAAATTCACACACATCTAGGTCGCACAGGAGCAGACCTAGAGACCAAAGGATCACTATGGGCCTCCAGCAGCCCCCCAGTCCCAGACCTCCAGGACTAGCTCCGGTCTCAGCAGGCAGACACGCAGCGGAACCATGGCACACTGCCCCGCCCACCTTACATCCAGGCATCAGTCATGACCCTTCATATACACCAGCTCCCTGGGCCAGGAGCCTGATGGACTATGAGATGTAACAAACAGAAATGTAACTTATGAACTTGAAAATAACATGAATATAACATACCAATCGTGACAGGTCGTGTGGAAGGAATATAACATACCAATCGTGACAGGTCGTGTGGAAGGAATATAACATACCAATCGTGACAGGTCGTGTGGAAGGAATATAACATACCAATCGTGACAGGTCGTGTGGAAGGAATATAACATACCAATCGTGACAGGTCGTGTGGAAGGAATATAACATACCAATCGTGACAGGTCGTGTGGAAGGAATATAACATACCAATCGTGACAGGTCGTGTGGAAGGAATATAACATACCAATCGTGACAGGTCGTGTGGAAGGAATATAACATACCAATCGTGACAGGTCGTGTGAAGGAATATAACATACCAATCGTGACAGGTCGTGTGGAAGGAATATAACATACCAATCGTGACAGGTCAGGTCGTGTGGAAGGAATATAACATACAATCGTGACAGGTCGTGTGGAAGGAATATAACATACCAATCGTGACAGGTCGTGTGAAGGAATATAACATACCAATCGTGACAGGTCGTGTGGAAGGAATATAACATACCAATCGTGACAGGTCGTGTGGAAGGAATAAAACATACCAATCGTGACAGGTCGTGTGGAAGGAATATAACATACCAATCGTGACAGGTCGTGTGGAAGGAATTATAGCGATATGAATTGTGTTTCGGTCTTTGACTTACCTGTTTTAGCTCCAGGTGAATTTAGTCACATCATCTTCTTCATCCGTCTCCTCGATGAAGAAGAAAGAAAGACAGTTTTATACAATTACAATACTTTGAGTGGTTCATAAGTGAATGGACGAACACATATAAGGAAACAAATATTATATATATATATATATATATATATATATATATATATATATATATATATATATATATATATATATATATATATATATATATATATATATATACTGTATATATATATACTGTATATATGAAACTAAATGTTGAGGTTTTGGAGGTAGGCATAGGCTTAGATACCTCTATATCACGGTGTGTTAAAACTTGCGTAAACGTAACCATTAGTGATTACAGCATCAGAAAACGTAACCATTAGTGATTACAGCATCAGAAAACGTAACCATTAGTCATTACAGCATCAGAAAACGTAACCATTAGTGATTACAGCATCATAAAACGTAACCATTAGTCATTACAGCATCAGAAAACGTAACCATTAGTCATTAAAGCATCAGAAAACGTAACCATTAGTCATTACAGCATCAGAAAACGTAACCATTAGTCATTACAGCATCAGAATACGTAACCATTAGTCATTACAGCATCAGAATACGTAACCATTAGTCATTGCAGCATCAGAAAAAATAAAATCAATCTAAATTATATTATCCAATTACTAAGGCTTGTGTTGACTCATTACAGAGTATAGTAAAAACGAAGATGGTTTTAGGGGTGACGGGCATATTTATTTACTCATTTATGTATATTTAAGCTATTTTTCTAGTTTCCTCCCTAGACCTCCATCAAACTAAAACATAAAATCCATTAAATTCCCCTTCTAGATTAATTCATTCACTTTTCGGTAGAAATATGTCCTGGCCAAAGGCCGGTTCTTCCAAAATTACAGGGTCACTGTCGTTCGCCAGGAAAATAATCGACACCTAAATAGCACGAAAGGTTTTGATATTGACAACGAAATGAGGCGAAAGGTCTTAAAATCGACAAACTAATGGGACAACCATCTTAAAATCTGAAAACTAATGTGGCTAAACATGAAGAAGAAGGGGATCTATAAAAATGCCGGATCTGCCCTTAAATCCAAGGATACACAACTACAATAAACATAAGTATCGTATTAAGTTCATTATCGCCAACAACGGGGGCAACTAATAAAATAATAGGCGATCATTTCCTATACATTAATACGCATAAAGAATTGTAGTAATTCTGTAATATGGGTCTTCAGATGCTTCATGCATTGGAGAGAGAGAGAGAGAGAGAGAGAGAGAGAGAGAGAGGGGGGAGGGGGGAGAGTATTAGTTACCCACCAAGTGACTGAAGGCGTGAAATTACCTCAGCTGGGATACAGGTGTGATACGTAATATATAATATATACAGAAACATATATATATATATATATATATATATATATATATATATATATATATATATATATATATATATGTTGTACGCGCTGCTTACACATTTTAGGTCTAACGAAAAATATTGTCTTTATTGGAACACATTCGCACACTCTCTCTCTCAAGACTGAGTGCCGTTATCGAGGGTAAAACCAGTGTGATCTTAGGTGACTTCAATTGCCTAGTAAACTGGGAAGCAAGAACTGCCGATGCTGAAGGCAGGCGTCTTGTCGACTTTACTAACGATAACCTTTTGACCCAGTGGGTGAAAGAGCCAACTAGAGGGAACAATATACTAGATCTTGTGTTCACCACTGAAGATGAAAGTGTGACCAGCTTATCTGTAGGGGAATCACTTGGAGGTAGTGACCACAATCTAGTTAGGTTCTCTCTTCCCACCTTTAGCAGCAGACTCACCAATCCTCAGAGTGCAATACTAGATTTCCGTCGTGCAAATTTTGAAGACCTGCAGGGAAGCTTATCCCAGATCAGACTTGAGGGTGAGAATGTTAATGCGATTTGGTGCTCATTCAAACAACAATTTATGGATTGACAAGCTGCATTCGTTCCTACTAAACATACCAAATCAGGCTCAACCCAACCAAAATGGTTCACAAGAGACAGCTTCAGCAATTAAAAATAGAAAGGTTGCATACAGAAAGGCCAAAAGAAATCAAGACCAAAGTAATTTAGATTCCTTCTAAAATATGTGCAGAACAGTGAAATCTCTTATAAAGGAAGCAAAGCAGAATGAAGAACTAGGGGTTGCGCCCTCTGCAAAGAGAGTCCTAAAAAGTTCTTCAGCTATGTGAACAGCAGGAAGCCATTCAAAAGTACCATTGGACCTCTAAAGGATTCAACAGGCCAACTTCAAACTTCTGACACTGATATAGCTAAATCCCTAAACGACTATTTTGCCTCAGTATTCACAAGGGAAAATACCAGTGACATGCCAAGTCGAGGATTAGTGCATGAGGGTGAAGTTCTTAGCAGAATCAGATGTACTCCAGAGGATGTAGCAAAAAGAATAGATAAGTTAAATAGGTTCAAGTCATCCAGCCCAGATAGCTTTCTTCCTCGAGTTGTACGTGAAGTGCGAGATGAAATCACTCCTTTCTTAGCAGACATCAATAAATCACTAAAAAATAGAGAAGTCCCTGAAGACTCGAAATTGGCAAATGTGACCCCAATCTTTAAGAGAGGGGATCATTAGTGTCCCAAGAATTATCGGCCAATTAGCTTGACTTCTATCATAGTAAAACTCTTAGAAGGGATACTAGTAGACAAGATAGTTGACTACCTAGAAACCTACAATTTAATTACAGATTCCCAACATGGATTCAGGCGACACCGATCGTGTCTTACCAATCTGTTGCAAAGATCGCCAAGTATAAGTGGCACCGATTAGCATGTCGCCCATCGGTAATTTGTTTAGGGTTTATTCCCCTAGATGGGTTGCCTGCCAAGGCTATCGAGTCCCATCCACCCGGAAACACCCCTTTCAGATACCAAGGGGACGGCTAACACCAGAGAAAACTACCGAGCCAGAATCTGGTAGGGACGAACAAACCCAAGAATACCAGAGACAACCCTATCACAGGGGGAGCGCCATCCTGAGCTGTTCAACCAGTTTGGGGTCTTTCACATTCATTCCAAGCTTCCTTCAGACTGGGTGAATGGTCGGAGACATGGCAGATGCCTCTAAACTTGGAAAAGTGCAAGGTGATGCATATCAGCCAAGCGAACCACAATTCAGGCTGCCTCTGGAAGTGACTGACTTGGAAAAGGATTTGGGTGTTCTGATTAGCAGTGACCTAAAGTTTTCCAAGCAGTGCATTGAAATAGAGAAGAAAGCTCAGAAATTATTGGGCTATATTAAGAGGCAATTTAAGTATAGAAATAAGGAAATAGTCCTCACAATTTACAATGCTCTAATACTCTTGGAGTATGCTGTTCAATTCTAGTCTGCAGCAATTAGGAAAGATATAGAGCGACTGGAAAGAGTGCAAGCTAGGGCTACAAAACTTATTCCACCGCTTAGAAGAATGAGCAATGAGGACCGGTTGAGAGCTCTTGATCTCTTCCCGTTGGAGACCCGCAGACTACGAGGTCAGTTCATTGAAGTTTTTAAAATACTTAATGGGTTTGACAATGTGGATTAAAGCAAAATGTTTAGCCTCAATATGAATACAACACGCAACCATGGCTGGAAATTAGAATTGAAAAGGTTAAGCACTAGTATCTATGGAAACTTGTTCACATATAAGATCTGTTCTACTTTTTTTTTTTTTTTTTTTTTTTTTTTTTCTATATTCCAACTACTCCCTCTCGGGCATAGGCTGAGAGCCTGTACATTCCACCGCTCAACACGGTGAAGCCTGTGAGGTCTTGTTCCAGCCTGGGGAGTGAGACATGTGAAGCATCCATCATGGCTCAAAGCAGCTCCATCTCTGAAGCGGCTGGTTGCTTCGCTCAAGTGCTTCACCGTCTCACCCTCCAGACTCAGACCCTCACTCTCAGAACGCCACCTATTGAGCAGTGAACTCACTAGGCATTGTCCCCCTGTAACATATTTTGAATATGGGAATATTCATACATTGTTATTTAATCAGGGAACAATGAGGGTATTTTTTTGGCATTTCGGTGGGCTTTGTGGTAATGCACTGATACTAGGTACAGCACAAATTCAATCCCAATAATATCTTCCCATTGACATATCGGGATTTGAACCCGGGTCCATTGGATTACCAATCCAGTGGCATGACCACTCCACCACACCTGGAACAAACTTCCCTCCGAAGTTGTAAATAGTTCTTCAGTAGAACAGTTCAAGAAGAGAGTAGATAGTATTTGCACACTCTGTAAAGACTGTAGTGCACTAAACAGTCTCTCTCCTTCCACTTCGAGTATCTCCTCGGAATGAACCGCAAGGTCTCCGAGATATTAAATATTCCTTGTAACTCCTTGTAACTCTCTCTCTCAGGTCAGCAGATGTCACTCCCAGCCCCCGGACCAGCTGATAGGAGTGACGTCATCAGTAAGTTGATGGACAAGTGGATATATCGAACTACTGATACGGAAGAGGGTGAGAGGAATATTATATTGATGAAATGGCTAATGGATTTTCTTTACCGTCATTGTTTACCCTCTCAGTACCGGCGCCGTCGTTTTAACTTTATTCTGGCTTCTATAAGACGATTGTATTCAGTTTAAAAAGGGCCTCCAGCAATAAGCAGGCTTTCAGCTATCTCACTTAACCCTTCATAATACCACAGATTATTCGTCAACTGCATAAAATCGTTTAGATATAGCTAGACTAAAATAGAAAATACGTCGCCGGTACAGAAGGTGTTAACCGCTTCAGTACAGTTGGCGCATTTATTCCTAATAGTCTGGCTATTATTAGACCATTTTACCTAACTTAGGAAGGACGTCTAGTAATCAGAGAGGTGTATTAATTATATCTTCATTAATTCGTTGACTATCATAAATCCTACCCAAACAGAGTAAAATCGTCTACTGATAACCAGAATAAAGACCAGATAAACCAGATAAAAGTAACATCCGTCGGATTAGAAGGGTTAAGTCTCTGTCTCACCTCTAACGTCTTCCCTTCATGCAGGAAATTTGCTCTCATTCATCTGTCCCAAAGAAGGGTGACCGCTCTCAACCCTCCAACTATCGTCCAATTGCTCTCATCTCTTGTCTTTCTAAAGTTTTTGAAACTATTCTTGCTTCCAAATTTCTTAAGCATTTCCCTTCTCATAATCTGCTCTCAGATCGCCAGTATGGTTTCCTTAAGGGTCGCTCTACTGGTGATCTTCTTTCATATCTTACTAACTCTTGGTCATCCTCCTTTCGGGAATTCGGTGAGAGTTTTTCTATTGCACTAGACATATCGAAAGCCTTCGATAGAGTCTGGCACAAATCTTTGATTTTTAAACTACCCTCCTTCGGTTTCTATCCCTCCATCTGTGCCATTGTCTCTAATTTCCTTTCCGCCCGTTCCATAGCCACGGTTGTGGACGGCCATCGTTCAATTCCTCACCCTATAAACTCCGGTGTTCCTCAGGGCGCTGTCCTATCTCCTATTCTCTTTCTAATTTTTATAAATGATCTCCTCGACTGTACCACAATTCCCATCCATTCATACGCAGAACTCAACCTTACACTACTCCATTGGTTTTTCAAAACGCCCCAGCCAGCAATCCCTCAACGACAAACGTAATGAAGCCATAGAACTCTTAAATTCTGATCTAAATACTATCTCCAATTGGGGCAGAGAAAACCTTGTTACCTTTAATGCTTCCAAAACCCAATTGCTCCATCTATCTACCGGTAAGGAGCTCCCAGCGGACTATCCCTTATTCTTCAACAATACAAAAATCAATCCTTCATCTTCTCTCAATATTCTTGGTGTCTCTTTTTCTTCTGCTCTCAGTTGGAAGGACCATATTACCAGTCTTGCTAAGGCAGCCTCCCAGAAGCTGGGTGTGCTCAACCGCCTTAGGGGGTTCTTTTCCCCTGCACAGCTTCTTGCTCTGTACAGGGGCATAGTGCGTCCTTGTATTGAGTATTGTTCACATGTGTGGGGAGGTTCCTTTCACACCACTCTCCTAGACAAAGTTGAAAGGAAGGCCTTTCGTATCATTAACTCCCGTCCACTCACCAACTCTCTGCAATCTCTCTCTCTCTCCACCGCAATGTTGCATCTCTTTCGCTATTCTATCGCTACTATAATAAGCAGTGTTCCTCAGAGCTTTCCCAGTGTATACCACCTCCTTTACGTAGGGCACGTGGTACCCGTCTTGCAACTCAATCCCACCCCTACTCTGTGCAACTCTCCAACCCAAGAGTGAAACTTTACTCTCAAACTTTCTTCTACTCAACAGCTGAGCTCTGGAACTCTCTCCCAGAATCGGTCTTTCCCTCTTCCTATGACTTAAATTGCTTCAAACTCCGTGTGTCCAGGCATTTTGGCCCGAACGTCCCTTGATTTCGGCCCTGTCACTCTTTCAACTATGGGAGAGGCAATCGTTATAGGCAGTTCTGCCTTTTGCCTCCCTCAATCATATAGAAAAAAAAAAAAAAGTACTTCTGTTTGGCCAGAAATAATATTGGATTTTGTTAAGGGGAGATCTTTACATTGTTTTTTTTCTTTCTGGACCCCCTTCTGCCTCATGTTTAACCCATTTGTTTCGAAATTTGAAGACGTTCGCCAGATTAGTTCGACGATTTTAAGATATCCCCCCCCCCTTTTTAAATTTTAAGTAAGTTCCCTCCATTTAGGTGTCGATTTGTTTCCTGGCGAGTGATAGCGAGCCTGTAATTTATGAGGAATCGGCCTTCGGCCGAGACATTTTTCTATCAAATGTAAAAATGTATCTTGAAGGGAGGTCTTGGAAGTATTTTTGTTAAGCTTGATGGAGGTATAGGGAGAAAACCAAAAATATCCCCTTAAGTGAATAAATATCGATATATGGTCAACAAAATGCCCTAATACCAAGAATATTAGTAATGTTGGAAACAATTAAACCTTTGCTATAAACTGATGGATTTAAGGGGGTCCAGAAAAACAATACCTTCCTTTAATCCCTCAGTAGGTGGTTTATCAATATTTAATGAAATAATATGAAAATACTGTCAACATCCTAACAAGACAGAGAGAGAGAGAGAGAGAGTGAGAGACAAAAAGAGAGAGAGAGAGAGAGAGAAAAAGTAAGTGAGTAAATGAGAGAGAGAGAGTGAGAGTGAGAGAGTAAATGAGAGAGAGAGAGTAAGTGAGTAAATGAGAGAGAGAAAGAGAGTGAGAGTGAGAGTGAGTGAGTAAATGAGAA
Source organism: Paralithodes platypus (assembly GCA_032716605.1). Taxonomy (NCBI): domain Eukaryota; kingdom Metazoa; phylum Arthropoda; class Malacostraca; order Decapoda; family Lithodidae; genus Paralithodes; species Paralithodes platypus. The sequence continues at coordinate 18,183,373 of CM064501.1, read as the reverse complement.
AGAGAGAGAGAGAGAAGGGGGGGGGGGGGGGAGTAAACACGTGACTGTATAAAGAACGGGAAATTAGTTCACCTCCCTCCCCCAAATGACAACTTTCCACTTTCTATTAGTTACCGCCTCTTGAAGTGCAGGGTTAAGGGGAGATGGGCCGCTTTTATGGTCCCCTTTCTATTAGTTACCGCCTCTTGAAGTGCAGGGTTAAGGGGAGATGGGCCGCTTTTATGGTCCCCTTTCTATTAGTTACCGCCTCTTGAAGTGCAGGGTTAAGGGGAGATGGGCCGCTTTTATGGTCCCCTTTCTATTCGTTACCGCCTCTTGAAGTGCAGGGTTAAGGGGAGATGGGCCGCTTTTATGGTCCCCTTTCTATTAGTTATCGCCTCTTGAAGTGCAGGGTTAAGGGGAGATGGGCCGCTTTTATGGTCCCCTTTCTATTAGTTACCGCCTCTTGAAGTGCAGGGTTAAGGGGAGATGGGCCGCTTTTATGGTCCCCTTTCTATTCGTTACCGTCTCTTGAAGTGCAGGGTTAAGGGGAGATGGGCCGCTTTTATGGTCCCCTTTCTATTAGTTACCGCCTCTTGAAGTGCAGGGTTAAGGGGAGATGGGCCGCTTTTATGGTCCCCTTTCTATTAGTTACCGCCTCTTGAAGTGCAGGGTTAAGGGGAGATGGGCCGCTTTTATGGTCCCCTTTCTATTAGTTACCGCCTCTTGAAGTGCAGGGTTAAGGGGAGATGGGCCGCTTTTATGGTCCCCTTTCTATTAGTTACCGCCTCTTGAAGTGCAGGGTTAAGGGGAGATGGGCCGCTTTTATGGTCCCCTTTCTATTCGTTACCGTCTCTTGAAGTGCAGGGTTAAGGGGAGATGGGCCGCTTTTATGGTCCCCTTTCTATTAGTTACCGCCTCTTGAAGTGCAGGGTTAAGGGGAGATGGGCCGCTTTTATGGTCCCCTTTCTATTAGTTACCGCCTCTTGAAGTGCAGGGTTAAGGGGAGATGGGCCGCTTTTATGGTCCCCTTTCTATTAGTTACCGCCTCTTGAAGTGCAGGGTTAAGGGGAGATGGGCCGCTTTTATGGTCCCCTTTCTATTAGTTACCGTCTCTTGAAGTGCAGGGTTAAGGGGAGATGGGCCGCTTTTATGGTCCCCTTTCTATTAGTTACCGCCTCTTGAAGTGCAGGGTTAAGGGGAGATGGGCCGCTTTTATGGTCCCCTTTCTATTAGTTACCGCCTCTTGAAGTGCAGGGTTAAGGGGAGATGGGCCGCTTTTATGGTCCCCTTTCTATTAGTTACCGTCTCTTGAAGTGCAGGGTTAAGGGGAGATGGGCCGCTTTTATGGTCCCCTTTCTCCCACATGTTAAGCCCCATTTGTTTTGAGATTGTATGATGTTCGGCCCATTAGTTTGACGATTTTAACACCTTTCGCCCCATTTCGTTGTTAATTTTACGATCTTTCATGCTATTTAGGTGTCAATTTTTTCATGGCGAGCGATAGCGAGCCTGAAATGTACAAATTTATCTTGAAGGGGGTCGAGGGAGTGTATCAGCTGCTTATATCATCTTGGTTCTAATTTATTTATTTAAAACAAAAATGTATATATATATATACTGTATATATATATAAATATATATACCGGTATACATTAAATTTTATGTACATTTTTTTTTTTTTTTTTTTTTTTTTTTTTTCTTTGAGGGGTGGGTGGGCGGGGTGTAAGTAACCAAATTGAGTAAACAGCCATTTAGAACTAAGCAGGTAATCTGGGTCAACGAGTGGCCAACAATTTGGGCCGAGCGGCCAATAATTTGGGCTGAGCGGGCTATTCGAGCCAAGCAGCTGTATTGTACCAAGAAGCTGATATGGGCACAAACAAGAAGAATAAGAAAAGCAAGCCGAAGGTCCAAATACTATGGACACAAACAAGAGGAAACAAGAAGAGCTATACCCTGTTCCAAATATGTGGATCAAAACTCTCGAACACTATCTTCTATAACTCACAAACGACTAGAGTAATCGAGCTAATATTTCCACATTTTGGAAAGGGTCAGTCAGGGAATAGGTATGGAAATGTACAGCCCATTTACTCTAGCCCCTTTTGAGTTACAGAGGTTAAGGCTTACGATTTCTGTCCTTTTATAGTTACAGAGATTGGGGTTCACGATTTCTGGCCTACCCATTTGGAACCGGGTATAGCTGAAGGTCCAATACTCTCTGACACGAAAAGGTTGAGCTAATACTTCTACCATTTGGGAAGGGTCAGTCAGAGAATAAAGGTGGAAATTCACGGCCCATTTATTCTAGCTCATTTGGAGTTACAGAGGTTAAGGGTTACGATTTCTGGCCTATTTCAGTTATAAAGGTTGGGGTTCACGATTGCTGTCCTATGTAAGTTATAGAGATTGCTGTCCTATGTAAGTTATAGAGATTGCTGTCCTATGTAAGTTATAGAGATTGCTGTCCTATGTAAGTTATAGAGATTGCTGTCCTATGTAAGTTATAGAGATTGCTGTCCTATGTAAGTTATAGAGATTGGGATCCACGATTTGTGGCCTACCCATTTGGAACCTGGTATAGCTGAAGGTCCAAATACTACACCTTCCGCTCTCTGACAGGAAAAGGTGGAATGACAGGACATGACAGGACAGTACCGGTGGAGGTGAGAGGCAGGAGAAGCTGTCAATCATGAAGGGCTCTCTCCGTACTGCTGTCATTAAGATGGGGCCCTGATACTGAGGGTGTTGAGAGGGAGAGTGCTGATAGAGAGGTGTGTATGTCTGTGTGTGGAGGGAAAGAGGGAACTGATAAAGGTGTGTTTGTGTGTGTGTGTGGAGGGAAAGAGGGAGCTGATAGAGGTACACAGGAGTACAAAGGAAATCAAGCAACAACAGATCTAGTGGCCCTTCTAGGCTGCTTGTCCTCCAAAACACTGAGGATCAAGTGTCCAAACAGTGGTTTAGAGAGGGTAAGGGAACATTGGAAAGGGAACTACTGCCCTAGAACTAATGTCCGTGGCAGGATTAGGAAATTAGTAGGGGACAGATGGGGGGGGGATAAAATAAAGTTATTCATTTACAAACGCAGTCAGTCGCGGGTTTGATGCGAGATATTTGTCTAAGCGGAGTTTAAATGAATCAACGGTGCTGCAGTCTATAACGTCTCGGGGAAGCCCATTCCACAAGTTGACAACTCTATTGAAGAAGAAATTCTTAGATTCGTGTGAGTTAAAAGATTTACCAATAATTTTGAAAACGTTTCCCCGCGTGTAATTAGATTGGTCGATAGTGAAGTACTTACTACAGTTCATATTGTCGACGCCATTGATGATTTTGAACACTTGAATTAAGTCACCTCTTAATCTGCGCTGGGTTAAAGGAAATAGATTTAATTCTCTAAGACGCTCTTCGTATGGTTTGTTCTTTAGGCTAGGTATCATTTTGGTAACTACGTTGAACTTGTTCTAGCTTGTTTATATCTTTTTGGTAATAAGGGCACCAGGATTGAACGCAGTATTCCAGAAGAGGGCGGACTAAGGAATTGTAAAGGGTTAGGATAACTTCTTTGGATTTATGCTCAAATGACCTGCCTATAAAGCCAATTATTTTGTTTGCCTTCATAACAACTTCTGAACATGTTGACTCGGTTTTAGGTTACTCGATATTGTTACTCCCAGATCGGTTTCTCTGTTTACATTCTTAAGCTGAGTGCCATTCATCGAATAGTTTGCTTTCTCATTTAGGTATCCGATATGTAGTACTTTACATTTATCCGCATTGAAACTCATTTGCCAAATTTGGGCCCAACATGACAATTTATCTAGATTGTGTTGCATATCGTCAACTTGTTCTTTTGAGAGTATGCTATTTGCAATTTTTGTATCGTCAGCAAATTTTGAGATTGTACAGGTGAGACCCTCATCTATGTCGTTGATATAAATTAGAAAGAGAATTGGTCCTAGTACCGATCCCTGGGGTACCCCGCTACTTACATTGGTCCATTTAGATGCCTTACCGTTTATGACTACTCTTTGCTTTCTGTCGCTGAGCCAATTTTCTATCCATTTCAACACACCGTCTTGTATTCCATGCGCTTTTAGTTTTAGCAGTAAACGTTTGTGGGGAACTTTGTCAAAGGCCTTTTGAAAATCAAGGTATATAATATCTACAGCTTTACTCTCATCGTAGAGGTTGAGGATATCGTGGAAGAAGTCTAAGAGGTTTGTTAAACAGGAACGTTTTTTACGAAAGCCGTGTTGAGTATCTTTAAGTAAGTTATTTGCCTCTAAGTGATTTACGAGTCTGTCTCTTATGACCGTTTCTAGCATTTTACATACAATTGAGGTTAAGCTAATTGGACGATAGTTACTGGGTAGGGATTTGCTGCCTTTTTTGAATATCGGTGTTACGTTGGCTAGCTTCCACTGATCAGGCATAGTCCCAGTGTGTGTGTGTGTTCCTCTGAGTTTGTGTGTGTCTCTGTGTGTGTGGGTGTTGACTCTCTCTCTCTCTCTCTCTCTCTCTCTCTCTCTCAATCGCCAGGACCAGATAAATCCACCTTAGAATACTAAAAAGCATTAAGGAAGAAATCGCGGAACCACTAAGCCAGATCTTCAATGCATCCCTACAACAGGGCCTAGTCCCCACGGCTTGGAAAGAGGCAAATATAACCCCTATTTTCAGAAAAGGAGATAAGTCTCTGGCGAACAACTACTGTACAGACCGATTAGCTTAACCTCAGTTATAGGCAAAATATTAGTATCAACCCTGAGGGATAAAATAGTAGACTATCTAGAAATCAACAATCTAAATAAAAATAGTCAACACGGCTTCAGATCAAACAAATCATGTGTGACTAACCTAATAGAATTTTACAACAGGCTCCTAACGATAAATTATGTGACCAAATTTCTCGATACTATCTTCCTGGACTTCCAAAAGGCATTCAACAAAGTCCCCCATAAGAAACTGCTCACCAAAATGAAGGCCCTAGGCATAACAGGATCAATTTTCAACTGGATCAAGGACTGGCGAACGAGCAGACGACAGAGAGTAGTTAGAAACGGAACAGAATCCGACTGGACACCAGTGACCAGCGGTGTACCACAGGGATCGGTGCTGGGTCCTGTCCTTTTCATAATTTACATAAATGACCTAGATGTTGGGATCAGTAATTACATCTCCAAACTTGCCAATGACCCCAAAATAAGAAACACCATATTAAACAAAGAAAATTGTATAAACTTGCAAGCAGATCTAAAAACAAAATTGATGAATGATCCGTAAAGTGGCAAATGCCTTTCAATATTGATAAATGCCAATTAATTCAATGTGGCAACTCAAACAAGAACTATGAATACAGCCTCTTTGACCAAAATAAAAATAAAGTTCCAAAGGCCAAAGATCTCGGTATAATCATTACAGGGGAAGTGTGGTGGAGTGGTCATGCCACTGGATTGGTAATCCAATGGACCCGGGTTCAAATCCCGATATGTCAATGGGAAGATATTAATGGGATTGAATTTGTGCTGTAACTAGTATCAGTGCATTACCACAAAGCCCACCGAAATGCCAAAAAAATACCCTCATTGTTCCCTGATTAAATAACACTGTATGAATATTCCCATATTCAAAATATGTTACAGGGGGACAATGCCTAGTGAGTTTACTGCTCAATAGGTGGCGTTCTGAGAGTGAGGGTCTGAGTCTGGAGGGTGAGACGGTGAAGCACTTGAGCGAAGCAACCAGCCGCTTCAGAGATGGAGCTGCTTTGAGCCATGATGGATGCTTCACATGTCTCACTCCTCAGACTGGAACAAGACCTCACGGGCTTCACCGTGTTGAGCGGTGGAATGTACAGGCTCTCAGCCTATGCCCGAGAAGGAGTAGTTGGAATATAGAAAAAAAAAAAAAAAAAAAAAGACAACCTGAAATCATCAGACCAATGCACAGCAGCAACGAACAAGGCCAATAGAATGCTAGGTTACATCAAGAGGACCTTCAAATATATGAGTGAAGATATAATGATACAGTTCTACAAGAGCCTAGAAATACAGCACCTTGAATACGGTGTGTAGTTCTGGTCGTCATACCTAGTAAAAGGCATTGAAATGATGGAGAAAGTACAAAGAAGAGCGACCAAACTAATTCCAACTCTGAAAAACAAAACATATGATGAAAGACTGAAAAAATTAACTTATCCTCACTCAAGAAGAGAAGATTAAGGAGCCAACTTATTGAATGTTTCAAAATCTTAAAAGGCTTTGACAGAGTAGACACAAATGCGTTGTTCTCTTTGAATTATCTTCTCACTCGAAATCACAGCATGAAGCTGTTAACCAGAAGAGCTCACCTAGACGTCACTAAGAACTTCTTTAGCTATAGTATAATAAACAAGTGGAACAAGCTACCAAATAATGTAATTGCCAGTACATCTATCAATATGTTTAAGAACAGACTCGATGCTCTTCTGAGAAAAACAGGAGTTTTTAAAAGTGATTGACATGCCCTCCCCCCCCCCCCCCCCCCCGTGGCGTGGAGGCTTTAGCCAGGGCCTGCCAGCCCATACGGTCCAGAAGTCTATGGTAACTCTATGGTAACTCTCTCTCTCTCTCTCTCTAAGTGCGTAAATAAATACAAACTACTGAGCCGTCTACAATCCCGAGGTAAGGGAAATAAAAGCGATCCAAAGATTTATGTAGCCCTTTGAAATAAAGGAAAAGGAAGAAGTAAACACCACGCCACCACCAAGCGATATTACCACCCGTGCCACCACACCCCCGAGGAAAGAAGCCCTAAACGCCACACTACCAAGATACGCCCGAGTCGCCTCTGTCACGCCCGAAATCCCTCCAACACCCGGAAAAGATATCATCATCACTATTAACAACAGGAGTGGTGACAGGAGAAAAAAAACCCAGCAAGGAATGCCAGGCAAGTAAAAACTGGTATAAATCATATTCCTCCACACGCCCTTCTTCCTCCAAGCGTGCCGCACCACCACCACGAGAGAGAAGTTTAGAGGGGCTACCGCAGCCATCACAGGGCCTCCTTCCAGCACAACTGCCCTTCTTACCTGGAGAAGGGACACCGGGATAAACGCCAGAAGAGGTAAGACTATAACAGTCAAAGTTAAGATCTACAACAGTTGGAAATCTCTTAAAACATACTTCACTGGAAGATATGTTAAGAGCTCGAAGATTTGGGCTATACTCAATAAACTATTAAAGCACTGGCACATAAAGGTTTATTGAGGATTTTTAGATCTTGGCTCATCAAAGGAATTATTATTGGATCACCATGGTGGCAACCCAATATTAATTCTTCCGCCTCGATTACTAGGAATTACTGTCGCTAAAGAAGGCTGTACTGACGTGCGCTTTAGCGGTAGTAAACCGACCCCATTCTGGTCCTTCTAAAAAGTTCACGCACTGGCAATTGGCTTTTTAGAAGGTAGGGCTCGCGAGATACCGTAGCAAATTGCATAACGGCACTCTGCATAGAGTCCATGCGGTACATTGTCCCAGGCACTGGCATTAAGACACACGTATGCGTAAAAGGCCCAAATAAACCCATCCAAAAGTCCCTGAAAGACTCTTATAAAAGTCAGGACAGTTAAGAGACGTTGCATTCAACCCTCTTACATTAGTCAGATAATATGATATGTATAGCACTGGCAGAACAGATTCATATTCATTCAAGACCTCAAACCCAAGAGTACTGGAATGTTCTTCATCAAACTCTTATAAAGGTCAGAATAGTTGAGCGAGACAGTACAACACTGGTAGAATCTCTCCTCACGTTAGTTCGATGATATGTTACGTATAACACTGGTATAACGGAACATATTCATTCAAGACCCCAAACCCAAGAGTTCTGCAACAACTTCCATCCGCTGTCATCAACACACACGACAGGACCACCACCACGGCTAAGACCCTCGTCGGAAGTACTACAGAAGTGCCTTATCGTTTGAAGTGTTTAGTGTGACATCTAAAGAGTACAGTGATATTCCCTGGGAATTTAATTGTGGATCCTCGTTCGTGCTATATAAACTGTATATAGTGACCTATCCATGTCGGACAGTAACTATAGTTACATTGAATAATATATCTTATGTGTATACTTATGTGTGTTACTTATGTGTATAACCCCCCTGGGGGTTAGGGAATAGAATATGCCCCACGTGCCTTCTGCGTGTCGTAAGAGGCGACTAAAGAGGTTGGGTCGGTGGGCTTGCGACCCCCACCCGGAAAAAATATCTAAGCAAAGAAAAACGAACGAACAGCCTCGGATGCGGACGGAACCAACGTTGACGAACCACGACCGACTAAGGACATGCCTTCGGACATTCTGAGAATGGCTAGGTGGAATGTTAGTGGCATGAATGATGGCACAAAAGAGAGAGAGGTTCTGGAAGTGTTAGTGAATGCCAGGCTGGATGTATGTGGAATGACAGAGACCAAATGGAAAGGTTCAGATGTGAGAGAGTGGGAGTGTGGAATGGGTGTGTGTGCTGGAGTGAGTGAAGGAACAGTGAGAGAAGGTGCATGTTTGTTTGTAAGTAGCAAATGGAAGGAATGTGTAAGAGAGTATGGGTCTGTGGGTTCAAGGATTGTGTGGGTGAGAATGAAAGTAGGAATACAAACGTGGGTGATTGTATGCGTGTATGCCCCGACAGAGGATATACTTGAAAGAAAGAAAGAGGAGTTCTGGATGAATGTGGAGGCGTGCCGGGAGAAGTTTGACAAGAACGAAAGAATATTTCTGATTGGGGATATGAATGGTAAGGTGGGTGATAGGAAAGTTGAGGGAGTGGTGGGAGGGTGGGGGGTACCATCAGAGGTGAATGGGAATGGTAGTGCACTTGTGGACGTATGTGTGGGGAGGAGGCTGTGGATAGCCAACACCTTCTTCCGACACAGAATGATCCACAGGTACACGTGGAAACGGATGTTGACGATGAAGGATAAGACAGTGGTGGAACGAAAGTCATTGATTGATTATGCATGTGTGGATGAACGAATGAAGAAATCTGTGATGGATGCTAGGGTGTATAGGGGTATTGGAGGGGGTCTAACTGATCATTATGTAGTGGTAGCTAAGGTTAGGATACAAAAGAAGTGGGTGAGGAGAGCGGGAGGGAGGCGAGAGGAGGGTGGAATGGTGAGGAGGGTGGAGAGGTTGCAGGAGGACGAAGTCAGGGAGGAGTACAGGAGAGCAGTGGAAAAACGACTAGGTGGGTTCAACCTGGAAGTTATGGAGGAAGTGGAGGAGATGAGCAAGGTGTTTAAGGATGAGATCTGTGCAGCATGTGAGGAGGTGTGTGGAGTGAGGAGAAGAGGGAGGAGAGTGAAAGGTACAGCATGGTGGACAGAAGAGGTAAGAATAGCTGTGGAAGAAAAGAAGAAAGCATATAGAGAATGGTTGGGTAGTAGAGGGAATGAAGATTCCGAGAGACAGAAACGAGCGAGGTACGTGGAGAGTAAGAGGGTGGTGAAGAGAGTAGTGAAGGAAAGTCAGAGAAGAGTAGATGAGGAATTTGGAAGGAATCTGAGTGTAAAATGGAGGGAGAGTAAGAAACTGTTCTGGAAAGAAGTCAAGAAAGTTAGGGAAGGTAGCAAGGGAAACAGTAAGGGTGTGAAAGATAAGAATGGGAGAATGCTAGCCGAGAAGCAAGAGAGAGTCGAAAGATGAGAGGAGTACTTCAGTGAGTTGCTAAATGTAAGGAATGAAGAGCCAGCAAACATAGCTGGATATGGTATGGGAGGGAGAAGAAGAGAAGTAGTGGAGGAGGAGGTGGGGATCAGGAGGTCAGAAGTGTGGGAAGCCATGAAAAGAGTGAAGTTGGGGAAAGCACCAGGAACAGATGGAGTGTGTGGGGAAATGTTGAGGTATGGTGGTGAGATAGTGATAGAATGGGTATGGAAAATGTGCAAACTAGCATGGGAGAAGGGGAGTGCACCCGATGACTGGAAGAATGGCATAATAGTCCCCCTATATAAGGGCAAAGGGGAAAGAGGAGTGTGTGGTAACCACCGAGGAATATGTCTTCTAAGCGTAGTAGGGAAGGTATACAGTAGGGTAGTGATTGAGAGAGTGAGAGTGAGAACGGAGAAATGGATAGGCGACGAGCAGGGAGGTTTTAGGAAGGGAAGAGGATGTGTAGATCAGATTTTTACCCTGAATTGTGTTGTGGAGAAGTATCTGGAGAAGAAACAAAAGGTGTATGTTGCCTTTATGGACTTGGAGAAGGCCTATGACAGAGTGGATAGAGAAGGTTTGTGGAAAGTACTTAGAATATACAGAGTAGAGGGCAAGTTGCTGAAAGCAGTGAAGAGCATATATGATGGTGCAAAGGCGGCAGTACGTGTGGAGAGTGAGCAGAGCGAGTTCTTTGACCTGAATGTTGGTTTGAAACAGGGGTGTGTGATGTCCCTGTGGTTGTTTACTGTATATATGGATGGAGTCATGAAATAAATACTATCAAGAGCAGTGGATGTTGGTGTATCGCTGAAAAGGGAGGGAATTGAGTGGAAGGTACCTATACTGCTGTTTGCGGATGATACAGTTCTGATGAGTGATAATGAATGGGAGTTGCAGGGTCTGGTAAATGAGTTTGGAACAGTGTGCGAAAAACGGAATTTGAAGGTAAATACGGGGAAGAGCAAGGTTATGGTCTTTGAAAGGGGTGAAGTCACAGAGTGTGATGTGAAGCTGAACGGTCAGGCTATGGAGATCGTCAACTCTTTTAAGTATCTGGGCAGTGTGTTGAGTAAAGTGTGTTGAGTATGGATGAAGAGGTGCGGGAGAGGGTACAACAGGGGAAGAGGGTTGTAGGAATGCTAAAAGCAGTAACAAGAAATAGGGTGGTCAGTATGGAAGTGAAGAAGTCCTTGCATGACAGTGTGGTAATCCCGACACTGACTTACGGAAGCGAAGCATGGGCGTTGGTTGAGAGACTCAGACCAAGAGTGAGAGCAGTGGAAATGAATTACTTAAGGAGTGCGTGCGGAGTTACATGGAGGGATATACAGACAAATGAGGAAGTAAGGAGGTGTGGTGTGGAGGTAGATGTGCTGGAAAGTGTTAAAAGGAACAACTTGAGATGGTTCGGCCATATGGAACGTATGGAAAGCGAGAGAATGACTAAGAGGGTGTACGAGAGCGAGGTGGAAGGATGGAGTGAGGAACTACATGAACGAAGGCGGTGCTGGTTGGGGGGAGGGGTGTCGACTGACTGGGGACAGAGGTGCATGGGGGCGGTTCGTTCGTGGCCACCCCTTCGGGGATCACGGCGTCAGGCAATAGATAGATAGATAGATGTGTATACTCTGTATTACATTTATCCTATATTACCTTTGTGCATGTGTTTATGTGGATTCAACTTCTCCAATTAAGTAAGAACCTACCTAATTAGTCCAGTTAACCCCAGCAAAAACCTGTTCCACAAGTATTTTTTTTTTTTTTTTTTTTAAGAGACAATGAACGGAGGAAGGAAAAACACAGATAAAACAAAAAGGTCCATGTGCCTAAAGGCATCCTCCATTCATAAAATGTTTGTAACAACTGGATTTAAACATTTGTAGATTGTAAGTTTGTGGAAAGCAATTCGAGGGAAGTGAATTCCAAAGAGTAGTAGCTCTGGGGATAAATGAATTCTGATAAGCAGAAGTCCTGCATTGTGAAGGAGAAAGTGTAAATTCATGGGCGCTCTCAGCTGCCCTAGTTCTACGGGGAAAGATGTGGAGAGGAGGCACAATTGAAGCAATTCCTCGGAACAATTGCTGTGAAAATATCTGTAGAATAATGCAAGGGATGCAACGTTTCTTCGTATGGATAATGTAGGCAGTGGTGGGCGTGGGCGCGCCGATTTGGCGCTCTGCGCTCTGCGATCCGGTGCGCACTACCAATATAGAGGAGCGCGGAGCGAGGAGCGGCAAAAATCTGAACTCGGAGTGCAGGCGGGGAGCCCAGCTTGAATTTTGCGCTCCTTTCTGGCGCTCCGGAAGCGATTTTTCCTGTCAACAACAGGTTCAAGAACGTCATTATCGTGTACAGTCATCGTACGGTGTTACTCACGGTGTTAGTGAACTGTGATACAGTGATACTATGATAGTGACAGCTGACAGTGCCACCTTCAAACCCTGGAAAGGTAAGAACCTGGCCAGTGCCAGAGTTTTTTTTTTTTTTTTTTTTTTGCTAAATCTATCAAGTTGGGCGAGAAAAGAAGGATAATGGTAAAAAAAAACACCCCCCTTCTCCATTTTCGCCAGAAATCAGGTCCCCCATAGTCGCGAACGTAGCTGAAAAGAGTTAAAAGACACTATAGACTTCAGAGACTTTTATCATTTTATGGTATCGATACCATCGGAATGTTACTTGAATGTATGGGTGGGAGGGTGGTTTGGGGGATGGTGGGGGGAAGGTAGAAGCGTAATTGACTCGTGTTACAAATATGAAGCCGATTGGTGAGGTAGTTTCGCCACCACAGATATTTCTTTTTTTCCTTATCTTCGTACGGATACGCTGGAAGTGGGTTGTGGGAGGCAGTTGTGGGTGTGGTGGAGGGAAGGCAGAAGGGTAAGGCACTTGTCACACAAATATGGAACCGATTGGTGCAATCGTTTCGCCACCACAGAATTTTCCTTTGTTTTCCTTGTGAGGCGACCGATAGTCAGCGAGTGGGTGGGAGGAGGGGTTTGGGGTAGTGGTGGTGGGTATGCAGAAGGGTAAGGTACATGTGGTAAAAAACTAAAAATATGAAAGCCATAGGTGCAGTCGTTTCGCTGCTACGATTTTTTTTCGGCGAGTCAGTATATAATTATACACGGACCTGGCACTGGGCGTGACAACTGACAAGACCCTAGTCCCGGCCGTATATATACCGTCGAAGACTGGTCAGCGGGTCATCCATGATACGATATCAATCATATCATTGATATGACATAAAGAATTACAGAAACTGAGAAAGTGAGAAACTTAAACTTCAGAAAGACACCATGACTTGAGGTTTTTTGAATTTTTTGAATTTTTTGAATTTAATGAAGTGAAAGACAAAAGATTGTATTAATTTAGGTAAATAATTAAATAACTTCTAGAAGCTGTTTTTTACTTATTTTTATTATATACCTATGTTTGGGAGCGCGGAGCGCAGGAGCGCAGAACGGGAAGCGCATTGGGTCGGCTGACCAAAGGAGCGCGTGAGCGCTGCCGCATTACCTTATGTCTGAGGAGCGCGGAGCGCTGCCGCATTACCGGTCCCACCGGAGCGCGCCCACCACTGAATGTAGGAAGGTCCTGTGTGATTGCAGGGTTATTGATTAATCTAATAGCTTTATTTTGAATTTTGTCCAACTGCCTCAATGCAACCACTCCACTTCCACCCCACAGAGGTGAACAGTAATCCATCTGAGAACGCACATGACTTTTATATATTACGGCCAACTGCTCGTCAGTGAAGAATTCTCGAACTCTGTACAGGAGTCCCAGTTTTTTAGAGGCATTCTTAGCAATGCTTCTAACATAATGTGTCCAGCTCAAGTTAGTAGTTAATGTTACACCGAGAATGTCAATACTAGGGGAAGTGGGAATATTTACATAATTACTAAATATATGGGAGTCAGTGAGATTCTGTCGGTTAGAAAATTGAATATACTTGGTTTTCTGTGCATTAAAGGAAACTAGATTCTTTTGTCCCCATTCATTAATTCTAGAAAGGTCCTGGTTCAGAGAAATTGCAGTGTTAATTTTTGAATTTATAAGATCGGGTTGGGTGAAAGAATTGGTAAATGTGAAGGAACTGTGGAGTGTTGAGTCATCTGCGTAGGAATGTATTGGATTATGAGTAGTAGATATGAGATCATTGATATGAATGAGGAACAGAGTTGGGGCCAAAACTGATCCCTGGGGAACACCAGCATTTATTAAGTGAAATTGAGAATAAAGGCCATCTACCATTACACATATTTTTCTGTTATGAAGATAAGAAGAAATTAGTGGAACTAATGATGCAAGGCCGTAGTGTGACATCTTCGACAATAAGGATTGATGCCAGACTCTATCAAATGCCTTTGATATATCCAGTGCTATTGTATGTGTTTCACCATGTTGGTCTGTAGCTTGGTTGATTTGATGCGTAAGAAGGCAAAGAATGTCTGCAGTTGATCGACATCGTCTAAAACTATATTGCCTATCACTGATTAATTTATTATTCTCAAGATGCTTAATTATGTGATTATTTAATATAATTTCAAAGACTTTACCAAGAGTGGAAGTTATAGCTATTGGTCTGTAGTTTGATGGATCTGAAGAGGCACCTTTTTTAGGAACTGGATGGATGTTTGCTTCTTTCCAGGGTACTGGGAAGCATGAGGTATGAGTACACAGACGGAAAACATTTGCCAATACAGGAGCGAGCACCAAGGAGCAATTCTTAAGTACTATTGGAGGAATTTCATTTGGACCAGGAGCCTTATCTACTGAGAGATTCTGCAAAATAGTTTTGACATGTCTGGTGTGGATCTTAAGTAAGGGAATTTCAGGCGAATTAAAATTAAGTACAGGGACATCTTGATTTATTTCATCTAAGGTTGAGTTGGTGGAGAAAATATCCGCAAGAAGGTTAGCTTTACCTCGTGGGTCACTTACAAGATTGCCAGTCGGAGATTTTAATGGTGGAATGGATGAAGCAGTAGTGAAGTTGGATTTGAATGAGTTAAGAGTAGACCAAAATATTTTGTTATCATTTGGATTATTTAGAATTTATTTGCCTGCTTGTGGAGAAAGTTTGATTTAGTTAGGTTTAATACAGTTTTGGCATGATTTCTGATGTTTCTAAAGTGATTAAAGGCTTCATGTGTATATATAGGGTGTAGTAACATCTCACGAAGATCACCACTCAAATAGTTTTCCATGTTAGTCCATTCATACTCTTTCAATAAACAGCCTCGTGAGGGTCAGTTGATGTGTTGTTGTCTGCTCTCTTCAGGGGAGATGGGCCGGTCTTCTGGACCACTTTCTCCCTCGTGTTTAATTCCATCAGTTTTGAGATTTTAAGACATTTGCCCCATTAGTTTGTCGATTTTAAGACCTTTCACCTCATTTCTTTGTCAATTTTATGATGGATGTGTTTTTTAGTTTGATGGAGGTTTAGGGAGGAAACTAAAATAATAATACAAATATACATAAATGAGCAAATAAATAAGCCCATCCCCCCTTAAAGACCCCATTCACTATAATATATATATTATATAATAATATATATAATAAATTATAATATATAATATATATATTATATAATAATATAATATATATATTATATAATATTATAATATATATATTATATAATAATATAATATAATATATTATATAATAATATAATATATATATTATATAATAATAATATAATATATATAATAATATAATATATAATTATATAATATATTATATATATTATAATATAATATATTATATAATAATATAATATAATATATTATATAATAATATAATATAT
This sequence comes from Paralithodes platypus, assembly GCA_032716605.1. Lineage (NCBI taxonomy): Eukaryota > Metazoa > Arthropoda > Malacostraca > Decapoda > Lithodidae > Paralithodes > Paralithodes platypus. The sequence goes on along the minus strand of CM064501.1, from coordinate 18,167,874 downwards.
ATATTATATAATAATATAATATAATATATTATATAATAATATAATATATATATAATAATATAATATAATATATATAATAATATAATATATATATTATATAATAATATAATATAATATATTATATAATATTATAATATATATATTATATAATATATATAATATATTAATAATAATATAATATATATATTATAATAATATAAATATATATTATATAATAATATAATATAATATATATAATATATAATATATATATTTATAATATATATATATATTATAAATAATATAATATATATATTATATAATATATTATATATATAATAATATAATATATATATTATATAATAATATAATATATATATTATATAATAATATAATATAATATATTATATAATAATATTAAACCGTATATAATACACGTTTTCAATCAATTGTGCCAGCTTTCACCACACCCATACACGACAGTTATGCCAGCACAAACACCTATAGTTTACACACTCATTATTGATAGTGTATGGAGGCCTTTATAGAATGTTTGTATTTTTTCTCTAACTCACTTTCACACACACATACAGGCACAAACGTACACACAGATACACACACCTACAAGGATACGTAACACACGCACACAACACACCACACAGAGAACACACCACACATTACACACCACACATACAGAACACGAAAGAACATACATATTGGCACACACATACACACAGATAGAAACAACACAAAACACACCTACTGTATAGGCATACGTAACACAACCCAACACACATGACAGAACACACACATACACACGAAACACAACACACAGAGAACACAACACACACACACATACAGAACACACACACACGTAACACATACACGCACACACACATACATAAACATATAACACACACACACACATAACAGACACACACACACATAACACACACACACATAGCACACACACAGACAACACACACAGACACACAGAGAACACACACACACACAGAACACAACACATACAGAACACAACACATATAACACACACACACATAACACAACACAGAGAACACACACACATACAGAACACAACACATACAGAACACAACACATATAACACACACACACATAACACAACACAGAGAACACACACACACACACAGAACACAACACATACAGAACACAACACATATAACACACACACACATAACACAACACAGAGAACACACACACACACAGAACACAACACATACAGAACACAACACATTTAATACACACACACACACATAACACAACACACACACACACACACACACACTCACACACAGCACCGGTAACCTTGTATATTATACCTTAGGCGTTGGAATTACCAGAGCGAATACATCAAGACATTAGTGTGAGTTAGGCATCCTGTATGTAGTAAGAGAGAGCGGCCATCTTTATCTTTATCCGCCATATTGGTACCCTAATTATCAAACAACGGGCTACTATTTTATAAATGATAATTTAGAATTAACAGCCGTGTTCTTATACATGTGGGTGGGTGTCATTCAGGCCATAATGAACGAACATATTGGAACCGAGTGTTAATTAATGAAAGTTAACAATTGATCTCATCTTATTTCGTTCATTAAGGTGTAGGGTTTAACGGTGGGAAGGTTTAGGAATATGGCTGTAAGATCCAAAGGCCAAACCATATACTGTAATTATACTGAACCAGTATTGACCAATGTTTATTACTGCGAGTATTGTATACACAGTATATATATATATATATATATATATATATATAAACAAAGAGAAAGAGAGAGAGTATACAGTTAAACATACAAACACGAGGCTGTGGTTTCATGGTTTTCTTTAAGTGTTTCTCTCTCTCTCTCGTTTTTGTTTTTCTTTGTGGCTCAGAACTGCTTACATTTTCCTGGGTCAATTGTACGCTCGCCGACAAAAACCACTATGGAAGTCAGAACAACACGACACTCAAGGGGGTTAGTTGGTCGCGCTGCTCCATTAGAAATACAATTTTGAGACGTTCCTTCCATTAGTTTGGCGATTTTATGACCTTTCACCCCATTTGTTTGTCAATATTAGGACCTCTCGTGCCATTTAGGTGTCGATTATTTTTCCAAGCGAGCCGTAGGAACCGTACCGAAAAATGTACAGTACACAATTATCTAGCGGGTGTGTGAATGTTTTTTTTTTTTTTTTTTAATAGCTTGATGGAGGTCTAGCAAAGAAACTAATAAACACATAAATAAATGGACGAACAAATACCCCCTACCCCCTTAAGACCATTGATTATTGATCATTGTCTTCAATTGCAACACAACGATGCATATACAAAAACACCTAGTCCTTTCAAGATACGATGACGCAATTCGTTTTCGTTTTCTGGCTACGATTAGATGATTGTATTCAGGTTAGGAAAGGTGTATGGAAGTCTCAGGGTTAATTGGATTGGCATTCAACCTTTTGATGCCCACAGATCCTTCCCAAGCTTTATGAAACTGTTTAATGATAGCCAGGATATACTGTCAAAACGCAGGGTTAAATATATGATGTTTTCTATTTTTGAGCACATAAACCGAATAGGGTACACTAAAGCATAATTCACGCTTGCGAGTTTCAGGCTATAAGTAAGTTAGAAAAGTATGGCCATCGATATTTAGCAAAATTAACAACTAATATACGCTCGCAGTACATTAACAACTAATATACGCTCGCAGTACATTAACAACTAATATACGCTCGCAGTACATTAACAACTAATATACGCTCGCAGTACATTAACAACTAATATACGCTCGCAGTACATTAACAACTAATATACGCTCGCAGTACATTAACAACTAATATACGCTCGCAGTACATTTATAAATACATAAAATACATAAAATAAAATTCATCATACTTTCTTTCCACCAGAAACCTACATTTGGTATTGCATTTCTGTTCAATAGCGATGTTTACGGCTCCAACTGATGTACCTCTGTATATATATATATATATATATATATATATATATATATATATATATACCATTTGTGAGGGGTCAGCCAGGGAATATATGTGGAAATGTACAGCCCATTTCGTCTAGCCCTATTCGAGTTCCAGAGGTCAGAGGTCACGTAGAGTTGTATTAGTAAAGCTAGAACCAAACTCTTGATCCAGACTGTACCAGGTGAATCTAAGGTGACAAGAGCGAGTGTGGTGTCTGAAGGTGAGGTTAAAGGGGTGTATACAGGAGCTTAAGGGGAGGTTTGGTTTGTCTGGCCCACCTTCTCCCTCATGCTTAACCCCATTAGTTTGACGATTTTAAGACCTTTTGTGGCATTTAGGTTACAATTTCTTCCTGGCGAGCTATAGCGAGCCTGTTTGTCTGTAGACAAACAAACCAGATAACTTACAAAGTTATGAGCTGATTATCACGACGTTTGGTGGGCAGATAATATATGCGCCAAGGAAGAAATCATTCAATTTAGGAGGCGATCCGGAGGTATTCATGACATTTGGTGGAAGATAGGATAGGCTATGCGTTATGAACCGATTTTCACGAAATTTGGTGGGCAGATAGGATATGCGCCAAGGAAAAAGTTATTCAGTTTAGGAGTTGATCCGGATATTGTCACGAAATTTGGTGAGCAGATACGATATACTCCAAGGATAAAGTTATTCAATTTAGGAGGCGATCCGGATCATATCCAGGAACTCAGATCCAGACGAACATTAAGGTATACATTATTAATGGTAAAAACCAGCCAGCGCGGGCGGAGGTATTCGCTCTACCGAATGCCCTTCTAGGTATTATTATGATGAGTATAATGATGATGATAATGATGACGATTATTATGATGAGTATAATGATGATGATAATGATGACGATTATTATGATGAGTATAATGATGATGATAATAATGACGATTATTATGATGAGTATAATGATGATGATAATGATGACGATTATTATGATGAGTATAATGATGATGATAATGATGACGATTATTATGATGAGTATAATGATGATGATAATGATGACGATTATTATGATGAGTATAATGATGATGATAATGACGATTATTATGATGAGTATAATGATGATGATAATGATGACGATTATTATGATGAGTATAATGATGATGATAATGATGACGATTATTATGATGAGTATAATGATGATGATAATGATGACGATTATTATGATGAGTATAATGATGATGAAAATGATGACGATTATTGGCAATAGTAGTAGTAGTAGTAGTAGTAGTGGTATAATGATGATGATAATGATGACGATTATTGGCAATAGTAGTAGTAGTAGTAGTAGTGGTATAATGATGATGATAATGATGACGATTATTGGCAATAGTAGTAGTAGTAGTAGTAGTGGTATAATGATGATAATGATGACGATTATTGGCAATAGTAGTAGTAGTAGTAGTAGTGGTATAATGATGATGATAATGATGACGATTATTGGCAATAGTAGTAGTAGTAGTAGTAGTGGTATAATGATGATGATAATGATGACGATTATTGGCAATAGTAGTAGTAGTAGTAGTAGTAGTAGTAGTATTCCAATGATGGCGATATAATAGTCATTGCAAGATTAACCAGTAATTTACAAACGTAATATTAAATTGGATAACATAATACACAAGCAGCTGCGAGAGGGGTCGTTGTATATTGATAATGTTTACATAGGAATGGAGGGGAATTTGCGGAGTCACTTAACCCCTTCTGTACCAGCGACGTCTTTTGTATGTTATTCTAGCTGTACTTAAACGATTGTGTGCAGTTTACGAAGGATCTGTGGTAGTCAAAGGGGATAATATACTGTACATAGTTAGAAGCCTCATAAATGCTGGAGGACCCTTTTCAACTAAATCAAATCGTCTACTATAGTTTATTCGCTGTAAGTAGGCGAGAAATCATGACCTCTAACCTCTGTAACTCAAAAACGACTAGTGTAATCGAGCTAATACTTATAATATTTGGGAAGGGTCATAGGTGTAGTAATTGACCGCCCATTTACTCTAGCCCTTTTTGAGTTATAGAGGTAATGGGTCAGGATTTCTGGCCTACCGATACTGAATGGACTATAGTCTCCAGGATATGATGAAAGTTACCGATACTGAATGGACTATAGTGTCCAGGATATGATGAAAGTTACCGGTACTGAATGGACTATAGTGTCCAGGATATGATGAAAGTTACCGGTACTGAATGGACTATAGTGTCCAGGATATGATGAAAGTTACCGGTACTGAATGGACTATAGTGTCCAGGATATGATGAAAGTTACCGATACTGAATGGACTATAGTCTCCAGGATATGATGAAAGTTACCGGTACTGAATGGACTATAGTGTCCAGGATATGATGAAAGTTACCGGTACTGAATGGACTATAGTGTCCAGGATATGATGAAAGTTACCGGTACTGAATGGACTATAGTGTCCAGGATATGATGAAAGTTACCGATACTGAATGGACTATAGTGTCCAGGATATGATGAAAGTTACCGGTACTGAATGGACTATAGTCTCCAGGATATGATGAAAGTTACCGGTACTGAATGGACTATAGTGTCCAGGATATGATGAAAGTTACCGGTACTGAATGGACTATAGTGTCCAGGATATGATGAAAGTTACCGATACTGAATGGACTATAGTGTCCAGGATATGATGAAAGTTACCGGTACTGAATGGACTATAGTCTCCAGGATATGATGAAAGTTACCGGTACTGAATGGACTATAGTGTCCAGGATATAATGAAAGTTACCGATACTGAATGGACTATAGTATCCAGGATATGATGAAAGTTACCGGTACTGAATGGACTATAGTCTCCAGGATATGATGAAAGTTACCGGTACTGAATGGACTATAGTGTCCAGGATATGATGAAAGTTACCGGTACTGAATGGACTATAGTGTCCAGGATATGATGAAAGTTACCGATACTGAATGGACTATAGTGTCCAGGATATGATGAAAGTTACCGGTACTGAATGGACTATAGTCTCCAGGATATGATGAAAGTTACCGGTACTGAATGGACTATAGTGTCCAGGATATGATGAAAGTTACCGGTACTGAATGGACTATAGTGTCCAGGATATGATGAAAGTTACCGGTACTGAATGGACTATAGTGTCCAGGATATGATGAAAGTTACCGGTACTGAATGGGTTACGGTAAGTCTGCGTCAGTGGGCCTTATTCACCCCTTCAGGATATCACGCATCTTACCAGTCTATTCTGGCTAGCATTAGACGATTGTATACAGCTTAGGAAGAGTCTGTGGGAATTAAAGGGGTAAATACCATCTCAATCAACCCTCTGACTGCCATATACCCTTCCTAATCTGAATAAAATCGTCCAATTATAGCCCGAAATATATAAACCAATTGCGTCGTCAATCCTCAAAGGGTTAAAGAGGGCTTGAAGTTGACCATAGAGTAATATTAAATGAGAATTGAAGTTGATTTGGGATTGACTTACCTATAGATGGCAGTTGATCGGGGTTAATGTGACAGGAGATAGAAATTGATCTAGGGTATAGTTGACAAAAACATTGAAGTTGACCCAGTGATAGAATTGACTAGTGATTGAATTACGAGTATGGGAGGAGTTAATATGGTATATACTATATATACAGTATATATATATATATACACAGTATAAATATATATATATATATATATAAAGAGAGTGAAAGTGAGTGAGAGAGAGAGAGAGAGAGAGAAAGATGGAGAGAGAGAAAGAGAGCGAGAGAGAGAGACCTAATGGAGAGGGGGGGGGGGGGGAAACAAAAAGTTGAAGTGCCACGGAGTGTTGAGTTGACCAGAGGATTACTGAATTGACAAAAAGAGTCGCTCAAAAAAGAAAACTCCCAGAATTGAAGGTCCGTGGTGAACTACTCGCACCCAGTGTCCCGTCAACTGAGACGCGACACGCACGACTTGCCCCCTGAGAGTCTGGGGAGAAGAAGAAGAAGAAGAAGAAGAATAATAATAATAAGAAGAAGAAAAAGAAGGAGGAGGAGTGGTAGCCTGTCTTTGGGGAGAGTTGATTGGTGGTAGTTTTATTGGTATCAGTATCTATATTTAGCATTACTAAAATATTCACTATCATTACTATCAACACTAATATTATCATCACCACCAACATCACTTTCACCACCATCATTATTATCACTATAATCCTTACTATCACCATCATTATCACTATGAATATCATCAGTACATTCATCATAATTACTATCATTACTATCATCACCATATTCACCCTCCTTAATTTAGCTTCCTCACCATAGTGATGATAATACTATGATCATCACTACTATCATAATCATCATCACAAAATAAATATCATCATTTAGGGGAGGTGTGGCGGAATGGTCTTGCCACTGGCCTGGTAATCCAAAAGTCCCGGGTTCAAATCCCGATGTATCAATGGGAAGATATTATTGGGATGGAATTTGTGCTGTACCTAGGTGCAGTGCATTACCACAAAGCCCACCGAAACGCTAATAAAATACCCTCATTGTTCCTTGATTAAATAGCACTGTATAAGTATTCCCGTATTCAAAATATGCTATAGGGGTGCAATGCCTGGTGAGTTATCTGCTCAACAGGTGGCGTTGTGTGTGTGTGTAAGAGTGAGAGTCCGAGTGTAGGGGATGAGACAGTGAAGCATGGGAACGAGGTGTCTTCAGAGATGGGGTCACTTCGGGCCATGAGTGAGCACCTTGCCTCATGTGAAGGCAAGATGGCAGGTGCTCGTTGTACTCTACGGGCTTCACATGTTTCACTCCCTAGACTGGAACAAGACCTCACGGGCTTCACTGCTCATTGTACAGCTGTGAATCGCCAGGCTCTCAGCCTATGCCCGAGAGGGAGTAAGTTGAAATATAGAAAAAAAAAAAAAAAAAAAAAAAAAAAAAAAAATCATCACTACGCAGCTGACTCAGCTACAGCAGTCCCTCAAAAACAAACGTAATGAAGCCATAAAACACTTATCTTCTGATTCTCGGTGTCTCGTTTTCTTCTGCTCTCACTTGGAAGGACCATATTACCAGTCTTGCTAAGGCAGCCTCCCAGAAGCTGGGTGTGCTCAACCACCTCAAGGGGTTCTCTACCCCTGCACAGCTTCTTGCTCTGTACAGGGGCACAGTGCGTCCTTGTATTGAGTATTGTTCACATGTGTGGGGAGGATCCTCTCACACCACACTCCTAGACAAAGTAGAAAGGAAAGCCTTTCATATCATTAACTCCCGTCCACTCACCAACTCTCTGCAATCTTTCTCTCTTCGCCGTAATCTTGCATCTCTCTCGCTATTCTATCGCTACTACAATAATCAGTGTTCCTCGGAGCTTTCCCTGTGTATACCACCTCCTCTACGTAGGGTACGTAGTACCCGTCTTGCAACACAATCCCACCCCTACTCTGTGCAACTCTCCAACCCAAGAGTGAAACGCTATTCTCAGACTTTCTTCTATTCAACTGCTGTGATCTGGAACTCTCTCCCTGAATCAGTCTTTCCCTCTTCCTATGACTTAAATTGCTTCAAAGTCCATGTGTCCAGGCATTTTAATCGAACGTCCATTGATTTCGGCCCTGTCACTCTTTCAACTCAGGGGGAGGCACTCGCTACAGGAAGTTATGCCTTTTGTCTCCCTCATTCACATACAAAAATAAAAATAAAAAGGCAGTCTAGTCCTAATGAGGCTGTTGGAGTAAAAGGATATATAAAGTGCATCCAAGTTATCCTGGCAGAAATGTGTAACGCTGCCTTTCTATACATTTATATAGCCAATATTATATATAAGCGGCGTCACACGAGCAGTTTAGGAAGGCAGTATAGGAAGTATAGAAAGCCAGTGTTACCAATTTCTGCCAGGTTAGCTTGAATACACTTTAGTACACTATATAATGTACAGAATATGTATGAGACTCATTCCACTAACTTACTCATAAATTAACCAGATTTGGGTTTCATTGCAAAAATTTATCTCTACGAATTTTGAAAGAGGGTACCATCTCACTGTTTACAATTTCCCGCGGCAGATTATTCCCAATACGACGCGCTTGAAAACAAAATCCTGAGCTTTAACTGGCGCGATATGTTAAGGGGGGTCACCGTTTTTTTTTTTATCTTTCTCTCCTTTTCTCTCTTTCCCTGGCTTGTATCCATTCAGCCAACTGTTTTAAGACGTTTATCCTCATCCGGGTGTCGATTTCGTCCTGGCAAGCGATAGCGAGCCAGCATTGTATGGAGAAATCCGGCTTCGCCGGAGACATTTTTCTATCGAAAAATGTATAAATTTAGCTTGCTGTCAAAACAAAAATATATATATGCTGGCTCGCTACCGCTCGCCAGGAAAATATTGACACCTTGATGGGGACCGTAAACCTCTTAAAACAGTAGGCTGAATGGGGCCGAATGAATACAAGCCAAAGAGACAGGGAGAGAAAGATAAAAAAAGCGAGGTGGGCTCCCTTAAATAAATACAGTCAAATTAACCCTTGTTAGAGGATCATGACGCGCTCTGTCTGTTTATTATGGCTATCAGTAGACGATTTATCCAGCTTAGGGTGAACTTGTGGTAGCTAAAGAGTTAATAAAGATAGTATTTACCCCTTTGGTTCCTAATTATCCTCCCTAAATAACATAACATGGTTTAATGATAACCAAAATCAAATATAGAAATGCGTCTCAGATCCACAAGGGGCAAACCAGAATGACAGCAGGCGGGTGACAGACGGAGAAAGTTATTTGAGTATATATGCATAGACGAAAGTGGGTGAGAAAATAGACGGACAAATACAAAGGTGACAGAACCAATAGAGGGTATGGAGGACAGAAGAGATAGACAAGAAGAGGGAGAGAAAGAATAGAGCAAAGATAGGAGATAATAGCCGAGAAGAGTGATAGGCTAAACAGAGGAAATGGAGGATAGTATAGATAGAAATTTGACAAAATATATATATATATATATAGTAAATGGAGGATATAATGGACAGAAGAGAAGGGTGACAGATTATACAGAGGAAATGGAGAGAGAGAGAGAGAGAGAGAGAGAGAGAGAGTAAGGGAGTGAGGGAAAGGGAGGAAGGGAGAGCGAAAGGGGAGGGAGAGAGAGAGAGTGAGGGGAGAGAGAAAGCGAGTGAGGGAAAGGGAGGAAGTGAGGGAGGGAGGGAGGACAAACAGTAGCAGCAGCCATTTTGTTGATCTCCACCACCACACCCTGCCTCTCTCTCTCTATCTATCTCTCTCTCTTTTGTTACCATACTATCATCACCACCACCACTACTACACACTGTCTCTACTTCATCACTATACCTCTTGTCACCACACTATCATCACCACTATAGCTCATGTCACCAAAGTATCATCACCAACGCCACCAACTCACTATTCCAACATCACCATCATCCTCTCACTACCAATAATTGCTTCATCACAACTTACATCACCATCATCATCATCACTATCACCACCAACACACTCTTACCACTCCTACAGCTTCATCACACCTCATAATACTCCTAATCACCACTCTCGTCACCACTATATCAACCCTTTAGCTTCTTAACACGGCTATCATCATCTCATCACTTCATCACCCACTAGAAATGGAATACAATAAATAAATAAATAAATAAATAAATAAAACATTATAATTGCATAATCACATCTCACATAATCACATCTCACATCATCACCACACTTCTGCTCTCAGTTGGAAGGACCATATTACCAGTCTTGCTCGGCAGCCTCCCAGAAGCTGGGTGTGCTCAACCGCCTGAGAGGGTTCTTTTCCCCTGCACAGCTTCTTGCTTTGTACAGGGGCATAGTGCGTCCTTGTATTGAGTATTGTTCACATGTGTGGGGAGGTTCCTCTCACACTGCTCTCCTAGACAAAGTTGAAAGGAAGGCCTTTCGTATCATTAACTCCCGTCCACTCACCAACTCTCTGCAATATCTCTCTCTCTGCCGCAATGTTGCATCTCTCTCACTATTCTATCGCTACTATAATAAGCAGTGTTCCTCAGAGCTTAATTCCCAGTGTATACCACCTCCTATACGTAGGGCACGTGGTATCCGTCTTGCAACTCAATCCCACCCCTACTCTGTGCAACTCTCCAACCCGAGAGTGAAACGTTACTCTCAAACTTTCTTCTACTCAACAGCTGAGCTCTGGAACTCTCTCCCAGAATCAGTCTTTCCCTCTTCCTATGACTTAAATCGCTTCAAACTCCGTGTGTCCAGGCATTTTGGCTCGAACGTCCCTTGATTTTGGCCCTGTCACTCTTTCAACTATGGGGGAGGCACTCGCTATAGGAAGTTCTGCCTTTTGCCTCCCTCAATAACATAGAACAAAAAAATAAGGGTAAGGGGGGGGGGGGGCCTTCGTTTTGCTGGTCTCTCTTCTTCCTCATTTTTAGCCCCAATGGTTTTTAGATTTTAAGACATTCAGCCCATTAGTTTGGCAATTTTAACACCTTTCGTCCCATTTCTTTGTCAATATTAAGACTGTTCGTGTCATTTAGGTGTCAACTCTATCCTGGCGAGCGATAGTGATCCTGTAATTTGTTAGAGAATGCGGCATTCGACCGGGACTTTTGTTATCGAAAAATGTACAAATTTATCTTGAAGGGGGGTCTAGGGGGTGTTTTTTTAAGCTTGATGGAGGCCTAGGGAGGAAACTAAAAATATATATAGAAAGATAAATAAACAAGCAAATATATGCGCCCATCCCCCCTTAATAAACAAGCACATTAATACGCCCATCCCCCCTTAATAAACAAGCACATAAATACGCCCATCCCCCCTTAATAAACAAGCACATAAATACGCCCATCCCCCCTTAATAAACAAGCACATAAATACGCCCATCCCCCCTTAATTAACACATAAATACGCCCATCCCCCCTTAATTAACACATAAATACGCCCATCCCCCCTTAATTAACACATAAATACGCCCATCCCCCCTTAATTAACACATAAATACGCCCATCCCCCCTTAATTAACACATAAATACGCCCATCCCCCCTTATACCCATAAATACGCCCATCCCACCTTAATAAACAAGAACATAAATACGCCCATCCCCCCTCAATAAACAAGCACATACGCCCATCCCCCCTTAATAAACAAGCACATAAATACGCCCATCCCCCCTTAATAAACAAGCACATAAATACGCCCATCCCCCCTTAATAAACAAGCACATAAATACGCCCATCCCCCCTTAACCCCTTCACCACGAAATTACGTATATTTACCTTCGAATCTGGATAAAATTAGACGATTGTTTTGCAGTTTATGACCTATATATGGTTAAGAGGGTTTATGAATGACCTATATATGGTTAAGAGGGTTTATGAATGACCTATATATGGTTAAGAGGGTTTATGAATGACCTATATATGGTTAAGAGGGTTTATGAATGACCTATATATGGTTAAGAGGGTTTATGAATGACCTATATATGGTTAAGAGGGTTTATGAATGACCTATATATGGTTAAGAGGGTTTACAGAGATTGTATTTACCCATATGAGAAGTAGAAGTTGAGTATAAGCTAAAGAAATTCATCTAATGGTAACCAGAATATGATGAGAATGACGTGATCGTGGTGAAGGGGTTACGGGGGCCAAGGCAGTATTGATTTACTGGTTCGGTTCACTGGGTTAACCCCTTCTGTACCACTGATGTCTTTTTCAGTCTATTTCTTCTACATTTAGACGATATTGTGTAGCTTAAGAAGGATCTGTGGTAGTGAAAGGGGTTAAGTGACAGAATTCCAAGCCTGTTAATTACTGGAGGCCCTATTTAATCTGACTATAATTACTGGAGGCCCTATTTAATCTGACTATAATTACTGGAGGCCCTATTTAATCTGACTATAATTACTGGAGGCCCTATTTAATCTGACTATAATTACTGGAGGCCCTATTTAATCTGACTATAATTACTGGAGGCCCTATTTAATCTGACTATAATTACTGGAGGCCCTATTTAATCTGACTATAATTACTGGAGGCCCTATTTAATTCCAAGCCTGTTAATTACTGGAGGCCCTATTTAATCTGACTATAATTACTGGAGGCCCTATTTAATCTGACTATAATTACTGGAGGCCCTATTTAATCTGACTATAATTACTGGAGGCCCTATTTAATCTGACTATAATTACTGGAGGCCCTATTTAATCTGACTATAATTACTGGAGGCCCTATTTAATCTGACTATAATTACTGGAGGCCCTATTTAATCTGACTATAATTACTGGAGGCCCTATTTAATCTGGCTAAAATCGTCGAATAGTAGCCAGAATAAAGTTAAAAATAGCACCGTTACTGAAAGGGTTAAGCAGAGTTATTGTTTAGTTTGCTCCCTAGACATATATCAATCTACAAACACACACACACACACACAAACACTTCGATATAAATTTTTATATTTTTCGGTAGATAAATGTCCCGGACGAAGACCGGTTCCTTGTTAATTACAGGCTCGCTATCGTTTACGAGGATCACAATTGACACCTAAATGGCACGGAATGTCTTAATATTGGCAAACATATGGGGCAAAAGTTCTTAAAACCACCCAACTAATGGGACAAACGTCTTAAATCTCTGAATTAATGGGGCTAAGCATGACGGAGAAGGGGGTCCATAAAAAGCAACTACCTCCCCCTTAATATATCAGCCTCTTCATCACATTATCCTCACCACTCTCACCACACTCACTATTATATTATCACTATCACTGCTTTATCGCTTGTATTTTCATCACCACCACCACCACCAACAACAACACCACACTTTGTATATCTCAGCCTTCTCATCACATTAGCCTCACCACTACTCTCACCATCATATCATCACTATCACTGCTTTATCATCACTTACATCATCTATCACTATCACCACCAACATACTCTCACCACTCTCACTATTATATCATCACTATCACTGCTTTATCATCACTTACATTATCTATCACTATCACCACCAACATACTCTCACCACTCTCACTATTTTATTTTCATTACCATAAGCCTTTCACCATTATCACTTATATTATCATCACTATCACCACCACCATCACCACACTTATATTATCATCACTATCACAATATCCTCACCACTCTCACCACCACTCACTATTACACCATCATTAGGGCGGGTGCCCAACACCGAAAAGGGTTGAAATAGGGGAGCTATCCCCCCGCCAAAGGCAGCTTTCTAGGGCCTTTCCTAGCTGATGCTGAGAGGATTGGGTTCTAGTCATGTGGTGATGGGCTGGTCTATCAGAGTGACAACTGAGCGATCTCTGCCATACCCATAGCTTACTCTGACTGTTCCTTTTACTTATATATTTTCTAGATCTCAAGTGACGGCGTCTCTTGCGTGGATTGACCTCCTAATCTACCAAGATTGGAAGCCAAAGCGTCACATCTTTCCTTTGCCCTTCAACTTTCTCTTCATAATTGCTGAGGGGCACAGGGCCCTGGGTGGGGCTTTGGTTTCCCGGGCGTTTCCGCGCCCTCCTCAGCTCCCCGCCATGGAGTGGCTTCGGTCACCCAGGCTTTATTGTGGTCGGCAGGGAGGGTTCTGTGGGGGCGCTCGGTTATGGCCTTGGCCTTGCTCGGGGCCTTGGGGCTGTTCGGCCAGGCAGCTTGGGGAAAAACAACAACAACAACACCATCATTATCATCACTATCGCTGTTTTATCATCACCAACTCACTATCCCACCACCATCATCCTCTCACTACCAATCATTGCTTCCTCACAACTTACATCATCACTATCACCACCAACGCACTCACACCACTAAAGTACAGCTTCATCACACCTTATAATATATCCTAATCACCAAACCTGTCACCACGGACATTAGGACATTAGTTCCAGGGCAGTAATTCCCTTTCCAATGTTCCCTTACCCACTCTAAACCACTGTTTGGACACTTGATCCTCAGTGTTTTGGAGGACAAGCAACCTAGAAGGGTCACTAGATCTGTTGTTGCTTGATTTCCTTTGTACTCCTTTGTACTCCTTTGTACTCCTTTGTACCACCATCACCACAGTAGCAACCCTTTGAGGAGATGACTCGTTTTAGCAATTTTATTTGGCTATCATTAGACGATTGTATACAGCTTAGGAAGGATCTGTGGGAATGAAAAGGGTATAAACTATCTCCATAAACCCTCTGAATTCCATATACCCTTCGTAATCTGAATACAATCGTTTAATGCTAGCCAGCAAACAGACAAGAAGTGCGTCATCGATCCTCAGAGGGTCAACCCTTTAACTTATTCCCATGGCTGTCATCACTGCATATATGCATCACCACTAGCTCATCACACACAACAAATACAAGACAATAACAAAGAAGCCTCAGTAAATCATCACATCTCACATCATCACCACACTCTTATGGGGGGTCACCGGCTTTTTTTTTATCTTGCTCTCCTTCTCTCTCTTTCTCTGGTTTTTATCCATTCGGCCCCATTCGGCCTGCTGTTTTAAGACGTTTATCCTCATCCAGGTGTTGATTTCTTCCTGGCGAGCGATAGCGAGACAGCATTTTATGGAGAAATCCGGCTTCGCCAGAGACTTTTTTTATCAACAAAATTACAAATTTAGCTTGCTGTCAAAATATATATATATATATATACAGTATATATGCTGGCTCGCTACCGCTCGCCAGGAAAATATTGACACCTGGATGGGGGTAAATGTCTTAAAACAGTAGGCTGAACGGGGCCGAATGGATACAAACCAAAGAGAGAGGGAGAGAAAGAGAAAAAATGCGAGGTGGGCTCCCTTAACCCGGCTTAGGCAACCAAGACGGAGGTACTGGTTCGGTTCAATAGTTTAAGATTTTTTTTTTTTTTTTTTTTGTGTGGCTCCCTAGACCTCAAGAAACTTAAATAAAATAATACTAATGAATAAATTTATCAATAAATGCGCCCCCCCCCCCCCCCCTCCCAGACATAAATTTGACCATTTTTCGGTAGCGTCAAATAGTGCTAATCACCACCAGCAGTTCCACAGTAATATCAGTTTAACCTCTCTTATATATCGTTATCATCCCCTCATCACCACTATAACCTCTCTTATATATCGTTATCATCCCCTCATCACCACTATAACCTCTCTTATATCGTTATCATCCCCTCATCACCACTATAACCTCTCTTATATATCGTTATCATCCCCTCATCACCACTATAACCTCTCTTATATATCGTTATCATCCCCTCATCACCACTATAACCTCTCTTATATATCGTTATCATCCCCTCATCACCACCATAACCACTCTTATATATCGTTATCATCCCCTCATCACCACTATAACCTCTCTTATATATCGTTATCATCCCCTCATCACCACTATAACCTCTCTTATATATCGTTATCATCCCCTCATCACCACTATAACCTCTCTTATATATCGTTATCATCCCCTCATCACCACTATAACCTCTCTTATATATCGTTATCATCCCCTCATCACCACTATAACCTCTCTTATATCGTTGTCATCCCCTCATCACCACTATAACCTCTCTTATATATCGTTATCATCCCCTCATCACCACTATAACCTCTCTTATATATCGTTATCATCCCCTCATCACCACTATAACCTCTCTTATATATCGTTGTCATCCCCTCATCACCACTATAACCTCTCTTATATATCGTTATCATCCCCTCATCACCACTATAACCTCTCTTATATATCGGTATCATCCCTTCATCACCACTATAACCTCTCTTATATCGTTGTCATCCCCTCATCACCACTATAACCTCTCTTATATATTGTTATCATCCCCTCATCACCACTATAACCTCTCTTATATATCGTTATCATCCCCTCATCACCACTATAACCTCTTATATATCGTTATCATCCCCTCATCACCACTATAACCTCTCTTATATATCGTTATCATCCCCTCATCACCACTATAACCTCTCTTATATATCGTTATCATCCCCTCATCACCACTATAACCTCTCTTATATATCGGTATCATCCCTTCATCACCACTATAACCTCTCTTATATATCGTTATCATCCCCTCATCACCACTATAACCTCTCTTATATATCGTTGTCATCCCCTCATCACCACTATAACCTCTCTTATATATCGTTATCATCCCCTCATCACCACTATAACCTCTCTTATATATCGTTATCATCCCCTCATCACCACTATAACCTCTCTTATATATCGGTATCATCCCTTCATCACCACTATAACCTCTCTTATATATCGTTATCATCCCCTCATCACCACTATAACCTCTCTTATATATCGTTATCATCCCCTCATCACCACTATAACCTCTCTTATATATCGTTATCATCCCCTCATCACCACTATAACCTCTCTTATATATCGTTATCATCCCCTCATCACCACTATAACCTCTCTTATATATCGTTATCATCCCCTCATCACCACTATAACCTCTCTTATATATCGTTATCATCCCCTCATCACCACTATAACCTCTCTTATATATCGTTATCATCCCCTCATCACCACTATAACCTCTCTTATATCGTTGTCATCCCCTCATCACCACTATAACCTCTCTTATATATCGTTATCATCCCCTCATCACCACTATAACCTCTCTTATATATCGTTATCATCCCCTCATCACCACTATAACCTCTCTTATATATCGTTGTCATCCCCTCATCACCACTATAACCTCTCTTATATATCGTTATCATCCCCTCATCACCACTATAACCTCTCTTATATATCGGTATCATCCCTTCATCACCACTATAACCTCTCTTATATATCGTTGTCATCCCCTCATCACCACTATAACCTCTCTTATATATTGTTATCATCCCCTCATCACCACTATAACCTCTCTTATATATCGTTATCATCCCCTCATCACCACTATAACCTCTCTTATATCGTTATCATCCCCTCATCACCACTATAACCTCTCTTATATATCGTTATCATCCCCTCATCACCACTATAACCTCTCTTATATCGTTATCATCCCCTCATCACCACTATAACCTCTCTTAAATATCGGTATCATCCCTTCATCACCACTATAACCTCTCTTATATATCGTTATCATCCCCTCATCACCACTATAACCTCTCTTATATCGTTGTCATCCCCTCATCACCACTATAACCTCTCTTATATCGTTATCATCCCCTCATCACCACTATAACCTCTCTTATATATCGTTATCATCCCCTCATCACCACTATAACCTCTCTTATATATCGGTATCATCCCTTCATCACCACTATAACCTCTCTTATATATCGTTATCATCCCCTCATCACCACTATAACCTCTCTTATATATCGTTGTCATCCCCTCATCACCACTATAACCTCTCTTATATATCGTTATCATCCCCTCATCACCACTATAACCTCTTATATATCGTTATCATCCCCTCATCACCACTATAACCTCTCTTATATATCGTTATCATCCCCTCAGCACCACTATAACCTCTCTTATATATCGTTATCATCCCCTCAGCACCACTATAACCTCTCTTATATATCGTTATCATCCCCTCATCACCACTATAACCTCTCTTATATATCGTTGTCATCCCCTCATCACCACTATAACCTCTCTTATATATCGTTATCATCCCCTCATCACCACTATAACCTCTCTTATATATCGTTGTCATCCCCTCATCACCACTATAACCTCTGTTATATATCGTTATCATCCCCTCATCACCACTATAACCTCTCTTATATATCGTTATCATCCCCTCATCACCACTATAACCTCTCTTATATATCGTTATCATCCCCTCATCACCACTATAACCTCTCTTATATATCGTTATCATCCCCTCATCACCACTATAACCTCTCTTATATATCGTTATCATCCCCTCATCACCACTATAACCTCTCTTATATATCGTTATCATCCCCTCATCACCACTATAACCTCTCTTATATATCGGTATCATCCCCTCATCACCACTATAACCTCTCTTATATATCGTTATCATCCCCTCATCACCACTATAACCTCTCTTATATATCGTTATCATCCCCTCATCACCACTATAACCTCTCTTATATATCGGTATCATCCCCTCATCACCACTATAACCTCTCTTATATATCGTTATCATCCCCTCATCACCACTATAACCTATCTTATATATTGTTACCATCCCCTCATCACCACTATAACCTCTCTTATATATCGGTATCATCCCCTCATCACCACTATAACCTCTCTTATATATCGTTATCATCCCCTCATCACCACTATAACCTCTCTTATATATCGTTATCATCCCCTCATCACCACTATAACCTCTCTTATATATCGTTATCATCCCCTCATCACCACTATAACCTATCTTATATATCGTTATCATCCCTTCATCACCACTATAACCTCTCTTATATATTGTTATCATCCCCTCATCACCACTATAACCTCTCTTATATATCGTTATCATCCCCTCATCACCACTATAACCTCTCTTATATATCGTTATCATCCCCTCATCACCACTATAACCTCTCTTATATATCGTTATCATCCCCTCATCACCACTATAACCTCTCTTATATATCGTTATCATCCACTCATCACCACTATAACCTCTCTTACATATCGTTATCATCCCCTCATCACCACTATAACCTCTTATATATCGTTATCATCCCCTCATCACCACTATAACCTCTTATATATCGTTATCATCCCCTCATCACCACTATAACCTCTCTTATAATCGTTATCATCCCCTCATCACCACTATAACCTCTCTAATATATCGTTATCATCCCCTCATCACCACTATAACCTCTCTTATAATCGTTATCATCCCCTCATCACCACTATAACCTCTCTTATATATCGTTATCATCCCCTCATCACCACTATAACCTCTCTTATAATCGTTATCATCCCCTCATCACCACTATAACCTCTCTTATATATCGTTATCATCCCCTCATCACCACTATAACCTTTCCCTCTGCCCTCATCACTAATTCATCACATCGCTCACATCATCATCATCATCATCATTACCATCATCATCATTACCACCATCATATATTTAGTATTTCGGGCTCTTAACGGGGTAGTGGTTATTTGTTGGTCTATATATTTGTTGGTCTATATATTTGTTGTTGTTGTTGTTGTTGTTCCCCAAGCTGCCTGGCCGAACAGCCCCAAGGCCCTGAGCAAGGCCAAGGCCATAACCGAGCGCCCCCACAGAACCCTCCCCGCCGACCACAATAAAGCCTGGGTGACCGAAGCCACTCCATGGCGGGGAGCTGAGGAGGGTGCGGAAATGCCCGGGAAACCAAAGCCCCACCCAGGGCCCTGTGTCCCTCAGCAATTATGAAGAGAAAGTTGAGGGGCAAGGGACAAATGTGACGCTTTGGCTTCCAATCTTGGTAGATTGGGAGGTCAATCCACGTTAGAGACGCCGTCACTTGAGATCTAGAAAATATATAAGTAAAAGGAACAGTCAGAGTAAGCTATGGGTATGGCAGAGATTGCTCAGTTCTCACTCTAATAGACCAGCCCATCACCACATGACTAGAACCCAATCCTCTCAGCATCAGCTAGGAAAGGCCCTAGAAAGCCGCCTTTGGCGGGGGGATAGCTCCCCTATTTCAACCCTTTTCGGGGTTGGGCACCCGCCCTCTATATCTATATATCTATATACATCTATACATTTGTTGGTCTATATATTTGTTGGTCTATATATTTGTTGGTCTATATATTTGTTGGTCTATATATTTGTTGGTCTCTATATTTAATTACTTATTTATTTTTTACTTTCCTCGTTAGAAATCCATCAAACTTAAATAAGCCACCCACTACACCCCCTGACAAGAAAAATCCGGTCGAAGGACGGTTCCTCGTAAAATTACAGGCTCGCTATCGCTCGCTAGGGAGAAATCGACACCTAAATGGCACGAAAGGTCTTAATATTGACAAATAAAAGGGGTGAAAGTTCTTAAAATCGTCAAACTAATGGGCCGAACGTCTGAAAACCTGAAAACTAATGGGGCTAAACATGAGAAAGAAGGGGGACCAGAAAAACGACCTCTCTCCCCTCAACAAGATCCTTGCTATTATGGGCTAGGCTATTATATTAAACGACCCCTCTCCCCTCAACACGATCCTTGCTATTATGGTCTAGGCTATTATATTAAACGACCTCTCTCCCCTCAACAAGATCCTTGCTATTATGGGCTAGGCTATTATATTAAACGACCTCTCTCCCTCAACAAGATCCTTGCTATTATGGTCTAGGCTATTATATTAAACGACCTCTCTCCCCTCAACAAGATCCTTGCTATTATGGGCTAGGCTATTATATTAAACGACCTCTCTCCCCTCAACAAGATCCTTGCTATTATGGTCTAGGCTATTATATTAAACGACCTCTCTCCCCTCAACAAGATCCTTGCTATTATGGGCTAGGCTATTATATTTAAACGACCTCTCTCCCCTCAACAAGATCCTTGCTATTATGGTCTAGGCTATTATATTAAACGACCTCTCTCCCCTCAACAAGATCCTTGCTATTATGGGCTAGGCTATTATATTTAAACGACCTCTCTCCCCTCAACAAGATCCTTGCTATTATGGGCTAGGCTATTATATTTAAACGACCTCTCTCCCCTCAACAAGATCCTTGCTATTATGGGCTAGGCTATTATATTAAACGACCTCTCTCCCCTCAACAAGATCCTTGCTATTATGGGCTAGGCTATTATATTAAACGACCTCTCTCCCCTCAACAAGATCCTTGCTATTATGGTCTAGGCTATTATATTAAACGACCTCTCTCCCCTCAACAAGATCCTTGCTATTATGGGCTAGGCTATTATATTTAAACGACCTCTCTCCCCTCAACAAGATCCTTGCTATTATGGGCTAGGCTATTATATTTAAACGACCTCTCTCCCCTCAACAAGATCCTTGCTATTATGGGCTAGGCTATTATATTAAACGACCTCTCTCCCCTCAACAAGATCCTTGCTATTATGGGCTAGGCTATTATATTTAAACGACCCCTCTCCCCTCAACAAGATCCTTGCTATTATGGGCTAGGCTATTATATTTAAACGACCCCTCTCCCCTCAACAAGATCCTTGCTATTATGGGCTAGGCTATTATATTTAAACGACCCCTCTCCCCTCAACAAGATCCTTGCTATTATGGTCTAGGCTATTATATTAAACGACCTCTCTCCCCTCAACAAGATCCTTGCTATTATGGGCTAGGCTATTATATTAAACGACCTCTCTCCCCTCAACAAGATCCTTGCTATTATGGTCTAGGCTATTATATTAAACGACCTCTCTCCCCTCAACAAGATCCTTGCTATTATGGGCTAGGCTATTATATTTCGCCTGATCATACTTTGTAAATTAATAAAGGTATAACAAAAGTATATAAGATAATTGGGTATATGGATGGTGATATACCTTTGTGTCCTTATATTAACCCCTTCTGTACCGCGACGTCTTTTTAACTTCATTCTGGCTACTATTAGACGATTTTATTCAGTTGAAAAGGGCCTCCAGCAATTAATAGGTTTGGAACTATCTCTCTGCAGGGAGGGTTCTGTGGGGACGCTCGGTTATGGCCTTGGCCTTGCTCGGGACCTTGGGGCTGCTCGGCCAGACACCCTGGGGAACAACAACAACAATTTTTACTACCACAGATCCTTCTTAAACTGCAAACAATCGTCTAAATATCGCTAGAATACAGTACAAAAAGACGCCGCCGGTACCGAAGGGGTTAAACGGATATATTACAGTTAATATACTTCATTGATAAGGGTACATTATTATGGACACTTTATAGACCCTTTTCATACCCATAGTTGTTAAGGGGAGATGGGTCGTTTGTCTGGTCCCCCTTCTACCTCATGCTTAGCCCATTAGTTTTCAGATTTAAAAGACGTTCGCCCCATTAGTTGGTCGATTTTAAAACCCTTCGTCCCATTTATATATCAATATGAAGACCTTTCGTGCCACTTAGGCGTTGATTTCTTCCTGGCGAGCGAAAGCGAGCCTGTAATTTTAAGAGAAACCGGCCTTTAGGTGGGACATTTTCTATCGAAGAAATGTACACATTTATCTTGAAGGGGTCTAAGGAGTATTTTTGTTTTCTCTTTTTTTTTTTTTTTTTTTTTTTTAAGCTTGATGGAAGTCTAGCGAGGAAACTAAAAAAAAAATTAATATATAAATAAAGAGACCCAAAAAACCAGTCACTGTCCCCTTAAATTAGTAGACTGTAGAGATAAATTAGAATCTTGCCTATTATGGCTTTGAGTCTATTACACCTTTCCAGTTTGAGTCTATCATATATTTTCAGTTTGAGTCTATTACACCTTTTCAGTTTGAGTCTATTATATATATTCAGTTTGAGTCTATTACACCTTTTCAGTTTGAGTCTATTACACCTTTTCAGTTTGAGTCTATCATATATTTTCAGTTTGAATCTATTACACCTTTTCAGTTTGAGTCTATTATATCTTTTCAGTTTGAGTCTATTATATCTTTTCAGTTTGAGTCTATTATACATTTTCAGTTTGAGTCTATTACACCTTTTCAGTTTGAGTCTATCATATATTTTCAGTTTGAATCTATTACACCTTTTCAGTTTGAGTCTATTATATCTTTTCAGTTTGAGTCTATTATATATTTTCAGTTTGAGTCTATTACACCTTTTCAGTTTGAGTCTATTATACATTTTCAGTTTGAATCTATTACACCTTTTCAGTTTGAGTCTATTATATATTTTCAGTTTGAGTCTATTACACCTTTTCAGTTTGAGTCTATTATACATTTTCAGTTTGAGTCTATTACACCTTTTCAGTTTGAGTCTATTATATATTTTCAGTTTGAGTCTATTATACATTTTCAGTTTGAGTCTATTACACCTTTTCAGTTTGAGTCTATTATATCTTCTCAGTTTGAGTATATTACACCTTTTCAGTTTGAGTCTATTATACATTTTCAGTTTGAGTCTATTACACATTTTCAGTTTGAGTCTATTATATCTTTTCAGTTTGAGTCTATTACACCTTTTCAGTTTGAGTCTATTATATTTTTTCAGTTTGAGTATATTATACATTTTCAGTTTGAGTCTATTATATCTATTCAGTTTGAGTCTATTATACATTTTCAGTTGGAGTCTATTACACCTTTTCAGTTTGAGTCTATTATACATTTTCAGTTGGAGTCTATTACACCTTTTCAGTTTGAGTCTATTACACCTTTTCAGTTTGAGTCTATTATATCTTTTCAGTTTGAGTCTATTATATCTTTTCAGTTTGAGTCTATTATATCTTTTCAGTTTCAGTCTATTACACATTTTCAGTTGGAGTCTATTACACCTTTTCAGTTTGAGTCTATTATACATTTTCAGTTGGAGTTTATTACATCTTTCCTGTTATTGTTGCCTACCATTAATTTTCCTCTTGCCTTATAATTACTTAAGGGAAGATTTGTTATGTTTTTGTTTGTGATTAATTAATCAAATCATTAATTCATTTATTTTCTATTTATTTACTTGTTCTTTCCTAGGCCTTTATTAAGTTTTTAAAAACACCCCCAAGAACCCCCTTCGAGGTCAATTTGTGCAATTTTCGGCAGGAAAGTGCCGCGGCCGAAACGTCGGTTCCTCCTAAACTATAAGTTCGCCATCCCTTGCCAGGAAAGTAAAAAATCTCAAAACTTGTGTGCTAAACATGAGGGAAAAGGGAGTCCTGAAAACCCCAGAGGATATATACTGGACCTTGGATATGTACTGGACTATTTGGTAATAGTTATGTGGGAGTCATTTACTGGACCTTGGATAATATGTACTGGACTATTTGGTAATAGTTATGTGGGAGTCATTTACTTTATTACATTTGGTAATAGTTATGTGGGAGTCATTTACTTTATTACATTTGGTAATAGTTATGTGGGAGTCATTTACTTTATTACATTTGGTAATAGTTATGTGGGAGTCATTTACTGTATTACATTTGGTAATAGTTATGTGGGAGTCATTTACTTTATTACATTTGGTAATAGTTATGTGGGAGTCATTTACTTTATTACATTTGGTAATAGTTATGTGGGAGTCATTACTTTATTACATTTGGTAATAGTTATGTGGGAGTCATTTACTTTATTACATTTGGTAATAGTTATGTGGGAGTCATTTACTTTATTACATTTGGTAATAGTTATGTGGGAGTCATTTACTTTATTACATTTGGTAATAGTTATGTGGGAGTCATTTACTTTATTACATTTGCTTTTAATTTTACGTTTTATGGGGCTGTTTTTTCTGGACTCCATTCTCCCTCATGCTTAGCTCCATTAGTTTTGATATTTTATGACGTTCGACCTATTAGTTTGGCGATTCTAAAACCTTTCGCCCCACCTCTTCGTCAATTTTAAGACCTTTTGTGTAATTTACAGTAGGTGTCGATTTGTTCCTGTCGAGTAATAGCGAGCCTGCAATTTAGGAGTAATAGCGAGCCTGCAATTTAGGAGTAATAGCGAGCCTGTAATTTAGGAGTAATAGCGAGCCTGCAATTTAGGAGTAATAGCGAGCCTGCAATTTAGGAGTAATAGCGAGCCTGCAATTTAGGAGTAACCGGACTAAAAATGTAAAAATATACCTCGAAGAGAGGTCTTGGGTGTAATATACCTCGAAGAGAGGTCTTGGGTGTAATATACCTCGAAGAGAGGTCTTGGGTGTAATATACCTCGAAGAGAGGTCTTGGATGTAATTTGTTCAAGCTTGATGGATGTCTAGGGAGTAAACTAAAAAACCTCCCCTTAAGGGGAGTCTCGTTAGTTTTCAGATTATAGAAGGTTCGGCCCATTAGTTTGGCGATTTTAACACCTTTCGCCCCATTTCTTCGTCAATATTAAGACTTTCCGTGTCATTCAGGTGTCGATTTTTTTCCTGGCGAGCGATATCATGCCTGTAATTTAAGGGACACCCATTTTTCTACCGAAATATGTACAAACAAATCTTGAAGGGGGGGGGGGGGGGGGTCTAGAGGGTGATTTTTAAGCTTGATGGAAGTCTAGGGTAGAAACTAAAAATAATATATATATAACAAAAAATAACAAAATATAAAGCTCTATCCCCTTAAGTAATGCGGTGACACATATTGCACTCCATTATGGGTTGGTGGCTTACATTTTGTAGAGTTAGTGCTTCTCTGTCTGGCAGGGGTTTAGAAGAGCTGAAAGTTGGATTTTCACTTAAGAGGGTGCTTTGTCTGGACCCCCTTCTACCTCGTGTTTTGACATATTAAGACGTTTGCCCCATTTATTTTTGTTTTCAATGTTAAGACCTTTTATGCCAGTTAGGTGTCGATTTTATCTCATTTCTTTTGTCAATTTTAAGACCTTTCATGTCATTTAGGTGTCGATTTTTTCCTGGCGAGCGATAGCGACCCTTCAATTCAGAAGAAACCGACCTTCGGCCGCAACATTTTTCTACCGACAAATATACACATTTATCTCGAAGGGAGGTCATGGGGATATTTTGTTAAGCTTGGAGGAGGTCTAGGGAGGAAACTAAAAAAGCAATAAACAGATAAATAAATAATAAAATAAATACCCTCCCCCCCCCCCCCCTCCATTAAATAGTGACCTCCAACCTATCAAAGTCCATCCTGGGGTGGTTGCTTACCTTTCTGTACAATTGGTGCTTCTCCATCTGGCCAGGGTTTGTAAGAGCTGACAGGCAGAACACCATTTATATGAAGGAGAGAACACAAATATTATTAGGATAAATATTATGGTTTTCATTATAAATGCCAGATTAAACTTGTCTATAATATTAACTGCACATACCTCGGTCTGAACAATAGAAGGGAAACAAAGTATATGCATTAAAATTATGGTTGCATTATAATTAGTAGGTTATTATATACAGATACAACATTGCTTGTAAAACATCCTTACTATGTCAAATTAAAATTGTGTATTTCGATGATAATATAACCTACTTGAAATATAGTAAATGCTTTACCAGAACTGACTGACCAAACTGTACGACAATCATTAAGTGGGCTCACCTCCATGTTTTCTCTCTCTACCTCTCTCTCTCTCTAGGTTGTATCCATTCGGCCCTACTCAGCCTACTGTTTTAGAACGTTTATCCCCATCCAGGTGTCGATTTTTGTCTTAGCGTGCGGCAGCGAGCCAAAATATATTTTAAAATGTGTTTGACAGCAGGGTATATATGTACATTTTTCAATAGA
Organism: Paralithodes platypus; assembly: GCA_032716605.1. Taxonomy (NCBI): domain Eukaryota; kingdom Metazoa; phylum Arthropoda; class Malacostraca; order Decapoda; family Lithodidae; genus Paralithodes; species Paralithodes platypus. The sequence continues at coordinate 18,140,537 of CM064501.1, read as the reverse complement.
CAAAATTCTCCGGCTATGCCGGATATCTCCATAAAATGCTGGCTCGCTTTCGCTCACCAGGAAGAAATCAACACCTGGATGGGTATAAACGTCCTAAAACAGTAGGCTGAATGGGACCGAATGGATACAAGCCAGAGGAAGAAAGAAAAAGAGAGAAAAATAGAAGGGGACCCCCTTAAAGTTCCTGGACCTCTTAAGATGTTATGTATGGCTATATAACCACTGGGATGAATATATGGATGTGCCTTGCTGTTCATATAGGTGATGTAATATATGAGTGTGCCTTGCTGTTCATATAGGTGATGTAATATATGGATGTGCCTTGCTGTTCATATAGGTGATGTAATATATGGATGTGCCTTGCTGTTCATATAGGTGATGTAATATATGGATGTGCCTTGCTGTTCATATAGGTGATGTAATATATGGATGTGCCTTGCTGTTCATATAGGTGATGTAATATATGGATGTGCCTTGCTGTTCATATAGGTGATGTAATATATGGATGTGCCTTGCTGTTCATATAGGTGATGTAATATATGGATGTGCCTTGCTGTTCATATAGGTGATGTAATATATGGATGTGCCTTGCTGTTCATATAGGTGATGTAATATATGGATGTGCCTTGCTGTTCATATAGGTGATGTAATATATGGATGTGCCTTGCTGTTCATATAGGTGATGTAATATATGGATGTGCCTTGCTGTTCATATAGGTGATGTAATATATGGATGTGCCTTGCTGTTCATATAGGTGATGTAATATGATGTGCCTTGCTGTTCATATAGGTGATGTAATATATGGATGTGCCTTGCTGTTCATATAGGTGATGTAATATATGGATGTGCCTTGCTGTTCATATAGGTGATGTAATATATGGATGTGCCTTGCTGTTCATATAGGTGATGTAATATATGGATGTGCCTTGCTGTTCATATAGGTGATGTAATATATGGATGTGCCTTGCTGTTCATATAGGTGATGTAATATATGGATGTGCCTTGCTGTTCATATAGGTGATGTAATATATGAGTGTGCCTTGCTGTTCATATAGGTGATGTAATATATGGGTGTGCCTTGCTGTTCATATAGGTGATGTAATATATGAGTGTGCCTTGCTGTTCATATAGGTGACATAATATTTAATTAATGAAGGTATACAAATAACACACACAAACAGGTTGTGTGCAATTTCAACAGCAATATATAATATATAGTGGATGTGCACTACATAATTCTATGTGCTCAATAGTCTACATAAATGGCTATAATAACTGTATATAAATTACTTTGAAAATTACATTAAATTGTAGGTTGTAAACGTATGGAACTTTATTTTAACAGATGAACAACATAAATATATATAAGAATATTAAGGAATAGTAATTTGATTTCGGCTACCTCTAGACGATTTTGTGAAGCTTAAGAAGGATATATGGTAGCTAAAAGGATTAATTGTGATGTTTTCCTGGTGAGAGATAGCGAGCCTGTATTTTGTGAAGCTTAGGAAGGATATATGGTAGCTAAAAGGATTAATTGTGATGTTTTCCTGGTGAAAGATAGCGAGCCTGTATTTTTTAGGAAGAACCGGCCTTCGGCTGGGACATTTTTCTACCGAAAAATGCACAAATATATCTTGAAAGGGGTTCTAGGGGGTGTTTTTTAAAGCTTGATGAAGGTTTATCGAGGAAACTAAAAAAATAAATGTATATATAAATAAACCAAAAAATAACCACTACCCCCTTAATTATTATGTTACATACATACATACATACAAACATACATAACCAGTATTAGTCGATTTATCTTCTCAAATGTTAACCCGTTCAGTACCGGTGCCGTCCTTTTAATTTTATTCTGGGTACTATTAGACGATTGTATTCAGCTTAAAGGGCCCACAACAATTAAAAGGCTTCGAACTATCTTACTTAACCCTTTTGACTACCACAGATCCTTTTTAAACTGCACAACATCGCTAAAATAGAACTAAGGTAGATTCCAAAAGACGTCGCCGGTACAGAAGGGTTAAAATGATCACGGTTAGCCTCTTGACTCTCACAGTTCCTTTCTAAGATTAAACAAATGATCACGGTTAGCCTCTTGACTCTCACAGTTCCTTTCTAAGATTAAACAAATGATCACGGTTAGCCTCTTGACTCTCACAGTTCCTTTCTAAGATTAAACAAATGATCACGGTTAGCCTCTTGACTCTCACAGTTCCTTTCTAAGATTAAACAAATGATCACGGTTAGCCTCTTGACTCTCACAGTTCCTTTCTAAGATTAAACAAATGATCACGGTTAGCCTCTTGACTCTCACAGTTCCTTTCTAAGATTAAACAAATGATCACGGTTAGCCTCTTGACTCTCACAGTTCCTTTCTAAGATTAAACAAATGATCACGGTTAGCCTCTTGACTCTCACAGTTCCTTTCTAAGATTAAACAAATGATCACGGTTAGCCTCTTGACTCTCACAGTTCCTTTCTAAGATTAAACAAATGATCACGGTTAGCCTCTTGACTCTCACAGTTCCTTTCTAAGATTAAACAAATGATCACGGTTAGCCTCTTGACTCTCACAGTTCCTTTCTAAGATTAAACAAATGATCACGGTTAGCCTCTTGACTCTCACAGTTCCTTTCTAAGATTAAACAAATGATCACGGTTAGCCTCTTGACTCTCACAGTTCCTTTCTAAGATTAAACAAATGATCACGGTTAGCCTCTTGACTCTCACAGTTCCTTTCTAAGATTAAACAAATGATCACGGTTAGCCTCTTGACTCTCACAGTTCCTTTCTAAGATTAAACAAATGATCACGGTTAGCCTCTTGACTCTCACAGTTCCTTTCTAAGATTAAACAAATGATCACGGTTAGCCTCTTGACTCTCACAGTTCCTTTCTAAGATTAAACAAATGATCACGGTTAGCCTCTTGACTCTCACAGTTCCTTTCTAAGATTAAACAAATGATCACGGTTAGCCTCTTGACTCTCACAGTTCCTTTCTAAGATTAACAAATGATCACGGTTAGCCTCTTGACTCTCACAGTTCCTTTCTAAGATTAAACAAATGATCACGGTTAGCCTCTTGACTCTCACAGTTCCTTTCTAAGATTAAACAAATGATCACGGTTAGCCTCTTGACTCTCACAGTTCCTTTCTAAGATTAAACAAATGATCACGGTTAGCCTCTTGACTCTCACAGTTCCTTTCTAAGATTAAACAAATGATCACGGTTAGCCTCTTGACTCTCACAGTTCCTTTCTAAGATTAAACAAATGATCACGGTTAGCCTCTTGACTCTCACAGTTCCTTTCTAAGATTAAACAAATGATCACGGTTAGCCTCTTGACTCTCACAGTTCCTTTCTAAGATTAAACAAATGATCACGGTTAGCCTCTTGACTCTCACAGTTCCTTTCTAAGATTAAACAAATGATCACGGTTAGCCTCTTGACTCTCACAGTTCCTTTCTAAGATTAAACAAATGATCACGGTTAGCCTCTTGACTCTCACAGTTCCTTTCTAAGATTAAACAAATGATCACGGTTAGCCTCTTGACTCTCACAGTTCCTTTCTAAGATTAAACAAATGATCACGGTTAGCCTCTTGACTCTCACAGTTCCTTTCTAAGATTAAACAAATGATCACGGTTAGCCTCTTGACTCTCACAGTTCCTTTCTAAGATTAAACAAATGATCACGGTTAGCCTCTTGACTCTCACAGTTCCTTTCTAAGATTAAACAAATGATCACGGTTAGCCTCTTGACTCTCACAGTTCCTTTCTAAGATTAAACAAATGATCACGGTTAGCCTCTTGACTCTCACAGTTCCTTTCTAAGATTAAACAAATGATCACGGTTAGCCTCTTGACTCTCACAGTTCCTTTCTAAGATTAAACAAATGATCACGGTTAGCCTCTTGACTCTCACAGTTCCTTTCTAAGATTAAACAAATGATCACGGTTAGCCTCTTGACTCTCACAGTTCCTTTCTAAGATTAAACAAATGATCACGGTTAGCCTCTTGACTCTCACAGTTCCTTTCTAAGATTAAACAAATGATCACGGTTAGCCTCTTGACTCTCACAGTTCCTTTCTAAGATTAAACAAATGATCACGGTTAGCCTCTTGACTCTCACAGTTCCTTTCTAAGATTAAACAAATGATCACGGTTAGCCTCTTGACTCTCACAGTTCCTTTCTAAGATTAAACAAATGATCACGGTTAGCCTCTTGACTCTCACAGTTCCTTTCTAAGATTAAACAAATGATCACGGTTAGCCTCTTGACTCTCACAGTTCCTTTCTAAGATTAAACAAATGATCACGGTTAGCCTCTTGACTCTCACAGTTCCTTTCTAAGATTAAACAAATGATCACGGTTAGCCTCTTGACTCTCACAGTTCCTTTCTAAGATTAAACAAATGATCACGGTTAGCCTCTTGACTCTCACAGTTCCTTTCTAAGATTAAACAAATGATCACGGTTAGCCTCTTGACTCTCACAGTTCCTTTCTAAGATTAAACAAATGATCACGGTTAGCCTCTTGACTCTCACAGTTCCTTTCTAAGATTAAACAAATGATCACGGTTAGCCTCTTGACTCTCACAGTTCCTTTCTAAGATTAAACAAATGATCACGGTTAGCCTCTTGACTCTCACAGTTCCTTTCTAAGATTAAACAAATGATCACGGTTAGCCTCTTGACTCTCACAGTTCCTTTCTAAGATTAAACAAATGATCACGGTTAGCCTCTTGACTCTCACAGTTCCTTTCTAAGATTAAACAAATGATCACGGTTAGCCTCTTGACTCTCACAGTTCCTTTCTAAGATTAAACAAATGATCACGGTTAGCCTCTTGACTCTCACAGTTCCTTTCTAAGATTAAACAAATGATCACGGTTAGCCTCTTGACTCTCACAGTTCCTTTCTAAGATTAAACAAATGATCACGGTTAGCCTCTTGACTCTCACAGTTCCTTTCTAATATTAAACAAATGATCACGGTTAGCCTCTTGACTCTCACAGTTCCTTTCTAAGATTAAACAAATGATCACGGTTAGCCTCTTGACTCTCACAGTTCCTTTCTAAGATTAAACAAATGATCACGGTTAGCCTCTTGACTCTCACAGTTCCTTTCTAAGATTAAACAAATGATCACGGTTAGCCTCTTGACTCTCACAGTTCCTTTCTAAGATTAAACAAATGATCACGGTTAGCCTCTTGACTCTCACAGTTCCTTTCTAAGATTAAACAAATGATCACGGTTAGCCTCTTGACTCTCACAGTTCCTTTCTAAGATTAAACAAATGATCACGGTTAGCCTCTTGACTCTCACAGTTCCTTTCTAAGATTAAACAAATGATCACGGTTAGCCTCTTGACTCTCACAATTCCTTTCTAAGATTAAACAAATCGTCTCATAGTATTCCCTTTGCCAATTCGAGTTGAATTTCTTGCGATCGATAATATAAACAAAATATTGATTTTTGTCATGTGATTCTCATGTTGATTTTACTCATTTGAATATGGTTTTAAGAGGGGGGGGGGGGTTTATTTATTGGTAGATTTATTAAATTATGATTTATTATTTAGTTTCCTCCCTAGACCTCCCTCAAGCTTAACAAAACATCCCCGAGACACCCCCCCCCCCTTCTAGATAAGTTAGTACAAATTTTGGTGTAACAATGTAATATACCTAAATTACAGGCTTGCTATCGCTCGTCAGGGAAATATTGACACCTAATTGGCACGAAAGATCTTAATATCGACAAAGAAAAGGGGTCAGAAATCTTAAAATCGCAAAAGAAAGGGCCGAACGTCTTAAAATCTGAAAACTAATGAGACTAAACATGAGGGAGAAGGGAGTCGAGAAAAAAACATTCCCCCCCCCCCCCCTTGAGCATAACAATGTTCTATTCGTAAGTGTATTGAAACGATTTGAGAATCAATGAGAAACGTCTATTAATTTACGGGATTGTCAAATTTGGTAACAATATATATATATATATACATATATATATATATATATATATATATATGTATATGTATACAGTATATATACAGTATACACTGTATATATTCGGACGGACAAAAGACTATTAATCGGCAATTTGAGTCAGCTGAAGAAGGACCTGTGGCAGTCATGAAGGTAATCGTGATGGTGTTAACTCCCTCAGCACGATGACATATTTTTCATCTTATCTTGGTTACGATTAGACGATTTTTTTTAACTTCTACTCTACATCTAGGACTCAAAGGGGAAAGTATGATCTCAATAAATTCTTAGAATAACATAGGTCCTTCTTAAAGTGCACAACATCGTCTAACTTAGAATAACATAGGTCCTTCTTAAAGTGCACAACATCGTCTAACTTAAAATAACATAGGTCCTTCTTAAAGTGCACAACATCGTCTAACTTAGAATAACATAGGTCCTTCTTAAAGTGCACAACATCGTCTAACTTAGAATAACATAGGTCCTTCTTAAAGTGCACAACATCGTCTAACTTAGAATAACATAGGTCCTTCTTAAAGTGCACAACATCGTCTAACTTAGAATAACATAGGTCCTTCTTAAAGTGCACAACATCGTCTAACTTTAGCCAGAATAAGAGTGAAAAAGGCGTCATCGTGCTGAAAAGGTTAATTGTCAACCCTTCGAGGACACTAACACGCAATCTGTCATTATCATCAGGTTAGTATTACACCAATTATGCATTTTACTAAGGGGAGATGGGTCGTTTTTCTGGTCCCCCTTCTTCCTCATGTGAAGCCCCATTAGTTTTCAGATTTTAAGACGTTCGCCCTATTAGTTTGTCGATTTTAAAACCTTTCGTCCCATTTCTATATCAATGTCAAGACCTTTTGTGCCATATAGGTGTCGATATTTTCCTGGCGAGCAATAGCGAGCCTGTAATTATGGCCAGGACATGTTTCTATATTTATCTGAAAGGGGGGTCTTGTTTTTTTTGTTTTTTTTTAAGCTTGATGGAGGTCTAGAGAGGAAACAAAAAATAATAATAATAATATAATGATAAATAAATAAGTTGATAAATAAGCACATCCCCCTTAAGATCTTCTAGGAATCTAAAGGGTCAAAACTAACTGAATTATATCTCTGCCTCCCACAGATCCTTTGGTATGTGAATATATTCGTCTAATTATATCTCTGCCTCCCACAGATCCTTTGGTATGTGAATATATTCGTCTAATTATATCTCTGCCTCCCACAGATCCTTTGCTATGTGAATATATTCGTCTAATTATATCTCTGCCTCCCACAGATCCTTTGCTATGTGAATATATTCGTCTAATTATATCTCTGCCTCCCACAGATTCTTTGCTATGTGAATATATTCGTCTAATTATATCTCTGCCTCCCACAGATCCTTTGCTATGTGAATATATTCGTCTAATTATATATCTGCCTCCCACAGATCCTTTGCTATGTGAATATATTCGTCTAATTATATCTCTGCCTCCCACAGATTCTTTGCTATGTGAATATATTCGTCTAATTATATCTCTGCCTCCCACAGATCCTTTGCTATGTGAATATATTCGTCTAATTATATCTCTGCCTCCCACAGATCCTTTGCTATGTGAATATATTCGTCTAATTATTCTCTGCCTCCCACAGATCCTTTGCTATGTGAATATATTCGTCTAATTATATCTCTGCCTCCCACAGATCCTTTGCTATGTGAATATATTCGTCTAATTATATCTCTGCCTCCCACAGATCCTTTGCTATGTGAATATTCGTCTAATTATATCTCTGCCTCCCACAGATCCTTTGCTATGTGAATATATTCGTCTAATTATATCTCTGCCTCCCACAGATCCTTTGCTATGTGAATATATTCGTCTAATTATATCTCTGCCTCCCACAGATTCTTTGCTATGTGAATATTCGTCTAATTATATCTCTGCCTCCCACAGATCCTTTGCTATGTGAATATATTCGTCTAATTATATCTCTGCCTCCCACAGATCCTTTGCTATGTGAATATATTCGTCTAATAAATAGCCAGACAAACTGTTATTAAGCGTCATAATCTTCAAGGGGTTAATATCTGTTAACCCCTTCTGTACCAGCGACGTCTTTTTAATTTTGTTTAGGTAAATGTAAACGATTTTGTGAAGTTAAAGAAGGATTTGTGGTAGTTTAAAGAGTTAGCCTAAATGAGTTAGTTTGAAGCCTGTTAATTATTGTTGTTGGCCCTTATTAAACTGAACACAATAGTCTTATAGTAGCCAGAATCAACTATAAAACACGTCGCCGGTACAGAAAGAGTTAACAAGGGACTGGGATTCTCGTTCAGAGGCCCTAGTCCTGGTCGTGATTAAGGAAGGCGTCTGGGGTTCTCGAGCAGGACAACCTCCAGGTTTATATTCCCAGTATACCTAGAGGTATAAACTTGGGGGTCTCGGGGACTCCGGCTCGTTCTTCCTGACTTAAGGTGGGCTTAATAATCCTCATGGGTTGATAGCCTCTAAAGTCCTATTTTAACTAACTAAAGAAAGAGTTAAGGATGTGTTTTCAATTATAACTTGGATATAATGTAAAATTAAATGCACTTGTCACTAAGCTAGCCAAAGCATTAACATTACCGGTTTGAAATAACTAATTAACCCTCTGAGGATTGATGACGCACCTCGTTTCTGTTTTCTAGCTATCATTAGACGATTTTATTCAGATTAGGAAGGGTTTATGAAGTCAGAGGGTTGATTGGGATAGTTCTTACCCTTTAATTAACACAGATCCTTCCTAAGCTGTATAAGAGCGTCTAATGATAGCCAGAATACACTGTCAAAATGTGTCTCATATAATCTTCATATGGGTAATTAACATGAATAACTTGTTTAAGATAGTGGCCAATTATTCTTACGATACATAATCTATTCCCAGGAGAATTTGGGCAGAGCAAACTAAACCGAACTAATTCCTGAGCAGATTCCAGGTTTCGGGAATTCAGATTAGCCCAAAACGATTCCCCATGACATATTAACTATGCTCTCTCTGGGACCGAACCGCAGAATTGGATAATGCTTGTTGAGAGAGATGAAGGAAATTTAGCTTGCTATTCCCAAATGTTTCGTGAATACCGTAACATATTGTGAACACCGTGCTGAGGGGGGGAGGGGGGGGGAGGGGGGTAGATAATTATATACTCTAAGGGGGGGATTGGCGTATGTATTTGCTCATTTATATATACTGTATATTTGTTGTATATATAGTTTTATATATACTGTATATTTGTTGTATATATAGTTTTATATATACTGTATATTTGTTGTATATATAGTTTTATATATACTGTATATTTGTTGTATATATAGTTTTATATATACTGTATATTTGTTGTATATATAGTTTTATATATACTGTATATTTGTTGTATATATAGTTTTATATATACTGTATATTTGTTGTATATATAGTTTTATATATACTGTATATTTGTTGTATATATAGTTTTATATATACTGTATATTTGTTGTATATATAGTTTTTAGTTTCTTCCCTAGACTTCTATCAAGCTTAAAATAACACCCCCCAGAACCCCTTTCAAGATAAATGTGTAAATTTTTTCGGTAGAAAAATTTCCCGGCCGAAAGGCCGGTTGCCCTGAAATTACAGGTTCGCTATCATTCGCCAAGAAAAAAATGACACCTAAATGGCCCGAAAGGTTTTTAATATGACAGAAATAGAGCAAAAGTGTTTAATATCGCCAAACTAATGGGGTGAACGTCATAAAATCTCAAAAGCAATGGGCCTAAACATGAGGGAGAAAGGGGTCCAGAAAAAAACCTCAAGTGGAAATCTCCCATTAAGTGAAAGTATCTAGCGGGATATATATATATATATATATATATATATATATATATATATATATATATATATATATATATCCACTATATTGTATATAGATATATATATATATATATATATATATATATATATATATATACAGTATATATTGCAGACATATACATATAGAATTATAGATCTATATATGAACCAGAAAATAATTCCTATTACAATTAAATATATAGACATAATAAAATGGAAAATAAAAATAATGACAATAACAATAATAATAATAATAATAATAACAACAACAAATACTAAAGATGAATAGGCATACTGTAGATAAATGTACGTACTATACCCACCCTAATTTTTCAATTCTGCAGCCCCTAACAACACTATCGCGACACCGGAAACGAAAATATCACCGCTCGGACGCGATTCAATGCTTCGTCTCGTGTCTCGCTGTTTCGGAGTCTCGTTGTTTCACTATTTTTCCCTGGTGTATAATGGAGACAGACGGGAGGCTGTCATTGGCTGCCGCTCTAGGATTTTGGCAGGTGATGGACAGGGCGGGAGGGGAGTTTTGGGTGCAAATGACGTGTGTGGGGAGAGAGAGAGAGAGAGAGAGTATGTTATCAAAGTGCTGCGATCTCGGTACTGTTGTTTAACCCACACAGCTTGCGGGTACCTAGGTTAGTTTACTGTTATTATCTCCGCCAACGAAGGTAGACATATATTATGTTTTCACCTCCGTATGTTTGTTGTCTGTTTATTTGTTTGTCTGTAAACAAGATATCTAATAAAGTTACGAACCGAATTTTACGAAAAAATGGTGGGCAGATAAGCTAAGCACCAAAAAAGAAGTGATTCAATTTAGGAGGGTATCCGTACATAATCAGTTTGTATGTTGGTGTGTTTGTCTGTAAACAAGATATCTCACAAAGTTATGAACCAATGTTCACGAAATATGGTGGGCAGATAGGATATGCGCCAAGGAAGAAATGACTCAATTGTGGAGGCGATCCAGAGATTATAACTTGAAGGGAGTCTGGGTGGGTAATTTTAACTTGAAGGGAGTCTGGGTGGGTAATTTTAACTTGAAGGGAGTCTGGGTGGGTAATTTTAACTTGAAGGGAGTCTGGGTGGGTAATTTTCTAGTTTGAAGGAAGTCGAGGAAGGCGCTTTGTTAGCCTAGAATACCAACTAAAATGCAATGAAATAAAAATGGCAAGATCAAGCAAATTCCTCAATGGTAATTAACCCTTTCTGTACCGGCGCCGTCCTTTTGACTATATTCTGGCTAGTATTAGACGATTTCATTCAGCGTATAATGGAACTCTAGCAATTAACAGGCTTCGAACTACCTCACTTAACCTTTTTTGACTACCACAGATCCTTCTTAAACAGAACCAAATAGTCTAAATATAGCTAGACAAAAAATAAAAAAAGACGTCGCCGGTACAGAAGGGGTTAAACAGAATGCCATAATAGCCCTCAATACGTCAACCAAGATAGTGTTAAGGGGGGGGGGGGATGGTTGTTTTATTTTCTGGCCCCCCTTCTCCCTCATGTTTAGCCCATTAGTTTTCAGATTCTAAGACATTCCGTATATTAGTTTGGCGATTTCAAGAACTTTTGTCCCATTTCTTTGACAATTTTAAGACCTTTCATGCCATTTAGGTGTCGATTTTTTCCTGTCGATCGATACCGAGCCTGTATTTTAGGAGGAATCGACCTTGGGCCGGGAAATTTTTCAACCGAAAAATGTACAAAATTATCCAAAAGGAGGATCTTGGGGATGATTTGTTTTAACCCCTTCTGTACCGGCGACGTCTTTTAATATTATTCTAGCTATATTTAGACGAATTTGTGCAGTTGAAGAATGATCTGTGGTAGTAAAAAGGGCTAAGTTAGAAAGATCAAAGTCTGTTAATTGCTGGAGGCCCTTTTAAAACTTAAGAAAATCGTCTAATAGTAGCCAGAATAAAGTTAAAAGGACGCCACCGGTACTGTACGGGTTAAACTTGATAATGGTCTAGGGAGGGAAAACATAATACATTAATTAATAGACCAATAAATAAACCCTTCCCCCCCCCCCCCTTAAGACCAAGCCAGCATATACGTCTTGGAGTATACCCTATCAAAAGTATAATAATTATACTTGGATAAAAGAGATTGCGATAGATACGATTACGCATTGCGTGTCTGTGTTATGGCTATTATTACACGATGTTATGCAGATTAGGAAGGGTATCTGGAAGGCGCAGGGTTAATTGAGACAGTCTTTACCATTTGAATTAACCCAGATCCTTCCCAAGCTGTATATAATCGTCTTATGATAGCCAGAATAAACTGCTAAAATGCGGCATAATTCTCTAAGGGTTAAATAGCTACTCCTGAAAATAACTGTACCATATCAAAATTATACAAGAGGGTAGAAGAGAAGGGGATACATAAATACAAAGGTTTCTAACATAAATACAAAGGTTTCTAACATAAATACAAAGGTTTCTAACATAGATACAAGGTTACTAACATACAGTAAATATAAAGGTGTCTAACATAAATACAAAGGTTTCTAACATAAATACAAAGGTTTCTAACACAAATACAAAAGTTTCTAACATAAATATAAAGGTTTCTAATATAAATACAAAGGTTTCATACATAAATGCAAATGTTTCATACATAAATGCAAAGGTTTCTAACATAAATACAAAGGTTTCTAACATAAATGCAAAGGTTTTTAACATAAATACAAAGATTTCTAACATAAATACAAGTTTCTAACAAATACAAGGTTTCCAACATACAGTAAATACAAAGGTTTCTAACATAAATACAAAGGTTTCTAACATAAATACAAAGTTTCCTAATAAAAACATAAAGGTTTATAATATAAATACAAGGTTTCTAACATGCATACAAAGGTTTCTAGCATAAGCATAAAGGTTTATAATATAAATACAAAGGTTTCTATCATAAATACAAAGGTTCTTAAGGGGGCCCACCTCGCTTTTTTTCTCTTTCTCTCCCTCTCTCTCTTTGGCTTGTATCCAGTCGGCCCCATTCATCCTACTGTTTTAAGACGTTTACCCCCATCCAGGTGTCAATATTTTCCTGGCGAGCGGTAGCGAGCCAGCATATACAGTATATATATTTGTTTTGACAGCAAGCTAAATTTGTACATTTTTCGATAGAAAAATGTCTCCGACGAAGCCTGATTTCTCCATACAATACTGGCTCGCTATCGCTCGCCAGGAAGAAATCGACACCTGAATGGGGATAAACGTCTTAAAGCAGTTGGCTGAATGGGGCCGAATGGATGCAAGCCATAGAAAGAGAGAAAAGGAGAGAAAGAGAAAAAAAAACAGGTGACCCCCCTTAATATACATATACTGTGCATACAAAGGTTTCTAACATAATTATACAGTACATACTGTACATGAGTGAATTAATGCCTCGCCTTACCTATTTTGTAAACAGGATCCGGAACACTGAATTGGCAAGAGGAAATGGCGGACGGCTGGGGGAGAGAGAGAGAGAGAGAGAGAGAGAGAGGGGGCGGGGTGGGGGGGGGGTGGGGGGGGGGATAGCTAGGTAGATACAGTAGTAGATCTATTACCTATATACACTATTTTATACACATCAATTTTTACTTCTGCTGAGCCCATAATGTTTAGAGTGTATGTTGTATGAATAATTTGAATATATATATAGCTTTCACGAATGAATAATAACTGGTATATGGGAGTAAATGACGTGCATAACTATTTGAACACAATCAAATAATTTTAAACACGAAATATGTAACCTGAATGGCGGTGAAGGGGTGGGGTAAGAAAGGTTGGGGGTAAGGTAGGGGTAGGGGATGATTGGGGAAGGTTAGGTAGAGTAGGGTTCTTTAGGGTAGGGTAGGAATGATAAGAGAAGGGTAGGGATGGCTGGTGTGATTGGGTAAGCTTAGTTAGGGTAGGGTAGGGATGGTTAGGGTAGAGTAGGGATGGCTGGTGTGATTGGGTAAGCTTAGTTAGGGTTAGTTAGGGTAGGGTAGGAATGATATGAGAAGGGTAGGGATGGCTGGTGTGATTGGGTAAGCTTAGTTAGGGTTAGTTAGGGTAGGGTAGGAATGATAAGAGAACGGTAGGGATGGCTGGTGTGATTGGGTAAGTTTAGTTAGGGTAGGGTAGGGTTGGAGTCATTAGAGAAGGGTAAGGATGGGTAGGATAGAGGATGATTGGTTAGGGTAGGGATAGGTAGGGTAGAGTAAGGTAGAGTAGGGTAGGGTAGAACAAAGTAGGGTAAGGTAGGGTAGGGTAGGATAAGGCTGGGGTAAGGTAGGGTAAGGTAGGGTAGGTTAGGGTAAGGTAGGGTAGGCTAGGGTAAGGTAGGGTAGGCTAGGGTAAGGTAGGGTAGGGTAGGGTAGGCTAGGGTAAGGTAGGATAGGCTAGGGTAAGGTAGGGTAGGCTAGGGTAAGGTAAGGTAGGCTAGGGTAAGGTAGGGTAGGGTAGGTTAGGGTAAGGTAAGGTAGGCTAGGGTAAGGTAAGGTAAGAGTTGATTGGTAAAAATAGCGAAGAATAGAGGATGGTTGATTAGTATGAAGGGTACGTAATTGCCTAGGGGTATGGAAGAATAGACGAGATAGAGAGAGAGAGAGATGGTGAGTCGGGTCAATACCACCTAGCACCCTGCGCTAGAACTAACCCCAGCCACGCAGCTCTCTCAAATATTCATAACACTACACAGGCGCACTCCGACCTCCCCCTCCTCCCTCCTAGCGGCTCCCTTGATAAACAACTAAATCAACCATTACCCAGGCATTAACTTTACACTCTCATGTATACGCCTCGTGAATGATGAAAGCCCCCCTCGCCCCCCGCCATTCGACTTTTATATTGAGCCCCCCGCGGGAATCAGGGGGCGTGTGGGGCTAAACAACGGGTATTTTGTAGACGTTCCCCGGGGATATCGACGGGCGGATGAAATATTGAGACGGTCGAGGTGCCGGGGACCAATGACAGGCGCTGGCACTCCTAGCCCCGCCCAGACAGTGCCAGGCGAGGGGGGGTGGGGGAGGGGCTTAAGTGGGAGTGCCAATGAGAGACTGAGGAGGGAGGGTTGACAGGGAGAGTGCCAATTAGAGACTGAAGAGTAGAGGGGAGGGGGAGGAGGGGTAATAGAGGGAGTGCCAATGAGCGCCTGAGGAGGGTGGGGTGATAGGGTGGGTAGGGGAAGTAGAGAGCCAAAGGAGGGAGGGTTGGAGTGGGGTGAGGGGTGAGGTAGGGGGAGTGCCAATGAGAGATTGAGGAGGGGGAGGGGTGGGGTCGGGGGAGTGCCAATGAGAGCCTGAGGAGGGGTGGTAGGGGGAGAGAGGGGGGGGGGGGGATGTGTTATATTGCAGAGGTGTACAGTATTATGATGATGGTAGTGGTGGTGGTGGAAGATGCTATCTTTCCCCCTGCTCGCTAGCATACCCCCCCCCCACCTCCCCACCTCTCTCTCTCTCGCCCTCTCTCTCTCTCTCTCTCTCTCTTTCCTCTTTGCTCCCTACTCCTTCCTCTCTCGTCTTTCATTCCTAGTCTTAACCGGCCACTCTGCTTTAGACACAATACAAAAGTACTAAAACATAATAAAATAATAATGATAACATTATTATTATTAACACAAATAATATTATTACAAATAATAATAATATTAATAAATTGATAGACGTCATCGTGCTGAAGGGGTTAAGGAACCTATTTTCTTATTTAATACTCTTAGCTAACATTTTGTTTCCCTCTCTTTCCTATTTTCGCTGACAATACTATTTTCCTAAAGCGGAGGTTTTTAGTTTGTTCCCTAGACCTCCATCAAGCTTAAAATTACACCCCTTAGATCCACTTTCAAGATAAATGTGTAAATTTTTTGGTAGAAAAATGTTCAGGCCGATTGCCGGTTCCTCTTAAATTACAGGCTCGCCAGGTAATTATCGCTCGCCAGGTAAAAATCGACACCTAATTGGCACGAAAGGTCTTAACATTGACAACAATTAGGCGAAAGTTCTTAAAATCGCCAAACTAATGGGGTGAACGTCTTAAAATCTCAAAAGCAATAGGGCTAAACAAGGGAGAAAGCGGTCCATAAAAAAAATCCCTCAAGTGGAAATCTCCCCTTAAACTCTCATCCCTTTTCTTTCCTGGCATTTCTACCTCCGACTTTCCTAAATTCATTCCTCCGTTATTTCCTTCTCTGGATGTGGAAACATTTTAGTCAGTTTATCTCCAATGGTCGCTGATAATTAACCCCTTCAGCACGATGACGCCTTTTTACCTTGGATTCTGCCCAAACTTCGACGATTTTATTCAATTCAGAGGGTTTATTGAGATCGTATTTACCCCTTTGAGTCCTAGAGGCAGTTTATTATAAGCTAACACAAATTGTCTAATGGAAACCAGAATATGATGACAATTATGTCATCGTGCTGAAGGAAATCATAATTAATTTTCCTCCTTCCGTTTTCTTCGCTGGCACTTCTACCTGCAATTGTCACCACAGTTTCTTTCTTGCTGTGTTCTCGTTTTCTGTTTGTTTGCGGTCATTTATTATTATTCTCAATGCCAAAATAATTATTCGTCATCATTTCTGGCGGCATTTCCAGGAGAGAGAGAGAAAGGATGATGAATCCAAAGAGAGTGCGAATCAGTGCAAGAGAAAGAAGGGAAATGAAAGAAAGCCAAGGAGAGAGAGAAAGAGAGAGAGAGAGAGAGAGAACAAACCAGAAAGCGAGTGTGCGAGCGAAATCAAGAGCAGAGAATAAGTGGTAGGGGGGGGGGGGGAGAGTTGGAGGAGGGAGGGAGGGAGGGATAGTTAAGGGGGAAGTGCCAGTGCCATCAAGTCCCGCCCATAACCCCCCCCCCCCCCACGCCGGCATATTGTGACATCAGAGTGCCACCACCACCGCCACCATCTCCTCTTCCCGGCTTCCTCACCAGGTGGCACTGCACGCCAAATATTTCCGTTCTTTGGCCCCTCCTCCCTCCTCCTCCCTTCCACCTCCTCCTTCCTTCTCCCTCCTCCTCCCTTCCCCCCTCCTCACCCCTTCCACCTCATCCTCCCTTCCCCCTCCTCTTCCCTTCTCCTCCTCCTCCTCCCTTCCTCCCTTACCTCTCCTCTTCCTTTCCCCTCCCCCTCCTCCCTCCTTCCTCCCCCCTCCACACCCAAACTACGCAGCGGCTGAGGCACTCGGAGACCACCTAGCCTTCGGAGAGCAGCAGGGGGTACATGTCAACGAAAGGTAATATATGCAGCCTTATAACATGTTAACCCCTTCTGTTACAGTTATGTAATTTTGACTATATTCTGGCTACTATTAAACGATGTTGTTCAGTTTAAGAAGGGCCTCCAGTAATTAAGAGGTTTCGAACTATCTCACCTAACCCTTTTTAATACCTCAGGTCCTACTTAATTAACTGCATAAACTCGTCAAAACATAGCAAGAATAAAATAAAAAAGAAGTCACCGGTACAGAAGGGGTTAAGGGGGAGGTAGTCGCTTTTAATGGACCGCCTTCTCCCTCATGTTTAGCATATCAGTTTTTAGATTTAAGACGTTCGTTCCGTTAGTTTGGCGATTTTTAGACCTAACATCATCATATAATCTCATTTTTAGACCTAACATCATCATATAATCTCATTTGCCCATCATAAAGTTTCTTAAATACATCATGCCACTTGTAAAATTACACTGATTGTAATCCTGGACACATTAATAGTCTATGGGCTGATATAAATAAGATGATGCAATATTAAGCAAGAACCCTTCACTCTTAGAACGTTATATAAATAATTAACTGTTTTTCAACATTTAAAAGCACATAGATGATATACTGCTCACACAAGTGATATCCTGACGTTCTGGCGCTGGCCAAGGGCCGGTATACCTTACACCCTCCTCCTGCAAACACAAAATTTCTTGGAGCATACAAAAACAAAATTATGTCAGTCCACACACCTAGATAGCAGGTCAGGCATGATATCCTTATCTCTAATGTGAACTACTTCTAAATCATACTCTTGCAATAGAAGGCTCCATCTAGTCAATCTTTGGTTCTTATTATGGAATTTATTAAGGTACTTTAAAGGATGATGGTCGGTGTAAACGACCAATTTATTGTCTGAGGGACTCACATAAGCATTATGAAATTGCAAGGCTAGTATCAGTGCAAGGAGTTCCTTCTCAATTACTGAATAATTACGCTAGGCCGAGTTGAACTTCTTACTGTAATAACTGACAGGTCTCTCTATTCCTTGACAGTCATTCTGCAAAAGTACGGCCCCAGCACCTATGTTACTCGCACCAATAGCTAGCTTAAAAGGTTTTTCAAAGTCAGGGGCAAGCAAAAGAGGTGAGGAAGACAGAGTGAGTTTAAGAAGCTTAAATGCTGCATCACACTCAGGATTCCAGGTGAACTTCTTTTCCTTCCTCAACAGGTCAGTCAAGGGTGCAACCACATCTGCAAAGTTCAATATAAACATGCGGTAGTAACCCGCTATACCTAGAATTCTCCTCACGTCCTTCCTATTCTTAGGAGGTTGCAGGTCACAGATGACCCTTACCTTAGCCTCAGGAGGGGCCACAGTCCCTCGACCTACTACATAGCCTAAGTATTCTACTTGTGCGTGCACAAAGTTGCACTTGCTCAGTTTGACTACTAAGTTAGCACGGCTTAAGGCCTTTAACAAACTCTCAAGTCTAGTCAGGTGATCTTCCCAGGTATCACTGTAAACAATTAAGTCATCTATATATGCCACACAACCTTCGAGACCCTTGGTTATCTCGTTCATTAGTCTTTGAAAAGTGGCGCTGGCATTCTTCATACCGAAAGGCATGACTCTACATTTATAAGTGTTCCCGAGAGTCACAAAGCATGAATCCTCTTGTGCCCTCTCTGTCAGTGGTACTTGCCAAAAACCCTTTAAGAGATCAAGCTTAGTTATGAATTTGGCTTTACCTACTGTATCAACACATTCATCCACACGAGGTAATGGATAAGTATCAGTTTTAGAGTTTTTGTTTAGAACCCTGTAGTCTATACAAAATCTCACTGACCCACCTGGTTTGTCTACTAGGGTGACTGGTGAGGACCACTCGCTGGTGCAAGACTCAATCATCTCATTGCGCAGCATGTAGTCCAGCTCCTCCTTGATCAGCTTCGCCTTCTTGGGGTTCACACGGTAGGCCCTCTGCTTCACTGGTCGAGCTCCCTGCACATCCACGTCATGTTGTATTAGAGTAGTCCTTCCTGGGGAGCCTCTGAACACCTCTCTGTGTCTCAGGAGCAACTCTCTGAGCTCATCACTTTCCTGTCTCGGTAGGTGCTTCAACTTCTCTGGGAGCTCCTCCTCAAAACAGGTCTCGTTGCTCCACATAGTATCCAGGTGGTCAAGTTTTACATCATCATGTGGCTCCATTACTGCTGCTATTGGGGACTGGTTGTTGCACTTTTCTGTGGCCATGTCCATGATGCTTAAAATGTACTCGTAACCACTGGCAGTCTTCGGTAGGGGTCCCAATATGTCGATTAATACTCTCTTGAAGGGTTCATCAAATCTCGGCATGGGAATGAGAGGTGCGTCCTTGATAGCTTGATTTGGCTTTCCCACTTGTTGACAGATGTCGCAAGACCGACACCACTGAGCCACGTCCTTTCTAATGCCGGGCCACCAGAAGCATTTCAGTAGTCTGTCAAAATTCTTGCATACTCCCAGGTGTGCGGCTAGTTTTCCGTCGTGGGCCATCCTTAGTAGCTCCTCTCGGTATGGCGAAGGAACCACCACCTGCACAACGGAGCGCCATGTCTCATCCTCCTTGTCACAGTAGCGGGGCGTGAAGTGACGCAGTAGCAGGCCATCACTAACACGGTAGCCGGAATCTGGGTCCTCCTCGGCTTCCGTCCAGAGAGGCTTCAAGTCTGGGTCCTCACGCTGACACTGCCTGAGGGATGAATCTCGGAACACATGGGGGCGAGCATATGGGGTCCCCTGACCCTTGAATAATTCAGCTAGGCCATATGAATCCTCAGTCACACCCTCAGCATTCTTTACTGAGCCCTCGTCCTCTATATGGGACCTTTCAGACTCAGACACTGACTCAGGTTGACTCTCACACGGCTTAACCTCCTGTTCCCTCATCTCCTGAGCCTTATGAACCTTAGCCCGTGTCACGGCACAAACAGGAAAGAGGTCGGGGATCTCACTCACCAGGTCATTGGTTTCCACATAACTCACTGGGTAAGTCGAAACAATGGGAGACATATACTTACTTCCCTCAACTAAGTCATTTCCCAATAGTATGTCTGCTTCAGGAATGGGCAGAGTATCTAAGACAGCAACCTTGGCACTCCCCTGGTATCTTTCACACTCTAATCCTATGTCTACCAGAGGGGCAGATACTGTGCCGCCTATACCACACAGAATGGCGTACTGATCACTCTCGATCCCGTCCTCAAACATACTGCGCGTCACAAGGGTACGAGACGCACCAGTGTCTCTCACAATTCTTACACGCCTCAGTTTATCTCCACACTTCATGATACCTACAAGTCTGTGTTCTCTATATGGGTCCAGCACATTACCTAATTCATTCAACATTTCATTGACCAAGGCAATGGATTTGAACTCACACAAGTATGACTCCTTGCTTGAACCCATCTCCTTCTTTCGGAGGAAGCAATACTTGGCTATGTGGCCTGGTTTACCACAATAGTTACATTTAATCTGAGACTTATAGCTTTTATCTGAATTGGAAGATTTATTACTTGATGTAGGCTGTTGCATCTCTTCAGATTTTTGGGATGTGTGAGTGACATAAGTGGCGTTTTTATCATATTTGTTTACATTAGATCCTTTGGTAGGATTGCTTCCTCCCTTCTTAACTCTATGCTCAGGTCCTGCTACAGATATCTTGTGGGTTAATGAGTATTTGTCTGCTGTGATGGCTGCATTCTCAGGGTCAAAGATATTGTTATCAGCTAAATGAACTTTAATTTCCTTGGGAATTGTATGACAGAAGTTTTCAAATAGCATAAGATCATAAAGAGCCTGGTAATCTTCACCAGTCTGAGTGGAATGCAACCATCTGTCCAGAGCCTTGCGCATGCCATGTAAATGTTGTGAGAAAGTTACATTAGGGGCTTTTGTACAATTACGAAACCTCACTCTGTAGGCTTCTGGGACTAACTCATACACATGCAATATACTCTCTTTAACAGTGGCATAGTCACGGCTCTGTTCATTTGTTAATGAAGTAAAAACCTCTAGTGCCCTGCCCTTTAACACGCTGTGCAGCAGCATGGTCAATTTGTCCTCTGGCCAAGCAAGATTCTCGGCCACCCTTTCAAAGGACAAAAAGTATCCCGTGGGATCATCCTCATTAAATGCTGGGACCATGTGTACATGTTTTGTTACATCAAAGGCAGGCATACGGTTATCACGGTTATAACACGGGCATATGATCATTAGGCGGAACACGCTCACGCTCCACTTGGACTCTCTCTCTCTCTATTTGGTTCCTCTCTCTCACTTTCACGCTCCATTTCTATCCTCATTCTCTCTCTTTGATCTTCAATTTGCATTCTCTCTCTTTCAACCTCAAGTTGCATTCTAGCTAGTTCGAGTCTCGTGGCATCACTCATAGAACTGCCACCAGAATGAGCACTAGAAATGCATATGGCACTCCTTAGAGTTCTCGGACTTGTCGGACTTCTTGGGCTCCTCGGGCTTGTTGGGCCCCTAGGAACTCCCACAGTACTCTCTCTAGCGGGAGGCGAGTGAAGACTGAACCCACTAAAGTCTGGTGAAGCCGAAACGTACATTTTGCTGAGGACCTTCGCTAAAATCTCTTCTTCAGAGTCCTCGGACTCTAACTCAACATTTATAAACCTAGCTAGAATACGTAACTCTCCATCAGTGAGAGCTCGGACCGCTCTAGACTCGGGTGAGTGTGTGAGCAGGAAAGCTCCTACACTATTTTCAGTAATAGTCGGCATGGTGGCGGCAAAGGCAAAAATACGTGGGCAGCAGAAAAAATATCAGGCAGAGAATTATAGCTTATTCAATCACACAACAAATGGCATGGCATGATAAATTGCAGGTGATCTCTTTAAAATAACAGTCTAACCATGACTCCTGAATCATGAATCCTCCATATGACATAAGGTGTGATTTATACAAAATTGGGATCCTGGCATAAGGTTGCCAAAACAATCCTGACCGAGGTCGCCAAAACAAGATGGGAACCCTCCGGTCACTATTTTGATATATCGACTGTTACGAATTCTCTTCAGAACTCATACAAAGTCTAAATAGGCCTCGGACACAACAACGCGAATCTGACTACTTCAGAAGACAGGTAGGGTCAATATCCCAATTCAGGTAAATCTACACTGCTATCACATGGAAGGAAATCATATTGATACAGCGTCAATGGATTCATATCATATTATAATTTACTTCTGTCACCGTACAATAGCCTACTGTGAAGTAAATTATATAGGCACTCCTCAAAACGAAATGAGTTAGGCTAAGCAGACTTCTCAAAAATATCAGAAGATAAATTGATTAACTATCAAAGAAACACGTTGATAAATTACTCCTATAAAGTATCAAGACTCCTCATTTAAACAGGCAATAATAAATACAGTGAATTTGATTGAGAAATAAAGAAACATTTTGACTCAAATGACTCATCAAATATCGGGTGCTTAATTCAGCCAATAAAATATAAATGTCCCACTGGGATGTAGTCAAAAAACAATATGGGAAATATAAATGTCCCACTGGGATATAGTCAAACACAATATGGGATATCTGTATGACAATGTCAGCCCAGGTGGTTCTTAACCCTTGTCCATCGGGGCCCGACTTAAGTCCGTATCGAAAAATCTGGACTATGTGGCGGGGCCCGACTTAAGTCCATGTGCAATTTTGGCGCAATATTGGCTCTGAGAGAGAGACGAGCGATGGGAGGAGCGTAGGTTACCTCATGACCGCTCGCCACGGCTGCTGTGGGCCTACTGACATTTACTCCACACACATCCACCCTCCCTCCCTCGCTACACATGTAATTATGTAACAAAATTACCAATTACCGTATTTTAGCGATTTTGCCCTTTGGTTGCACGATCGTTGCAAGACAACCAGTGATCGTAGAAGGATGGTTCAGGTGTCATTGGAAAGCTCAATTAACGCCCTTTCAGGGATACATAATTGTATTATGCTCTGGCTCTTGTTTATGCATGAAAAAGAGCATGGAAACAAGGCCATTTATGGTAAAAAAAAAAACGCTGGGCGCGTAGTGGAAAAAAACTGACCCGCCCGCTCGTAAGGCGTTAATGTGCAACCGAAAATCATTAATCATGCATTCTTTAAGTAAGCTATTTCACTGGAATGTTAAATCTGTAGGGGTGGCATTTATCACACAAATACCCCATATGAACATCCTAACTAATGCGCACATATAAAATATATAACCCAGTTCATTAGAGATACAATTATAGGTTTGACTCCTGCAAGGAGATAAAGAAAACCTAATATTTAGTAGTGGCCCCGTAATCATTGACGATTATGCCTATTACATAAGGCACCCTCTTCAAACACTCATCCGCCGTAGTTTTGAATCTACCGCGCAGAGCATAAAAAATTGAGGAGCCTTCATCATGAGCGCACGCAACCTCACTCATGGTTCAGTCATTATGAAATTGGGTTCTCACTACGAAAAAACTTCGTAACAAATAAAAAACAAAAACAAAATAAGAATAACTATTCATAAGCTTTCCATATACTCGTGGATGTACTTGTGTGGATCTTTGACCAGACGCTGACTCAGGCGTCATTCTTCTTTCACTGACATATCAAGTAAACCAAAATCCTTAATACATCAACGAATGGGAAGGGGATGGTCGGGAGGGCCCCAGTCGTCAATGATTACGGGGCCACTACTAAATATTAGGTTTTCTTTATCTCCTTGCAGGAGTCAAACCTATAATTTATTAGTGGCCCCTCCATCATTGACGATTATGCCTGATATCTAAGACTGGAGGGGGACATTCGTAATCATATCATAACTCTAGCAAAGGCAGATAATCAAACAACCACATAGTATTCTTACTTTGTAAAAAAGATATATATTTGGTGCATAAACTTTATACAGCACAACTTATACAAAAAGGGGTACAAGCAGGAGCGTGCTTCAAAGAAGCCTGCTTGATAGAAAAGGGTGTTAACTCTGAGATTCTGAGAACAGATCCGCCAGTTAACAAGGCACCCCACTTAAATTAAGTGGTGAAAAATAAAACTTATAAGTTTACATGTGCATTGTGCACATATAAACCCCATAAAATTAGTGGATATACCTTGCAAAATATAACCAATGCTTAAATTAGATTGCTTCTCAGCCCAAAAACTACTTACAACAACACTGTTGTTTGTACTAAAATTGTACTAGCACAATTTCCTGTAATGAATAGTACAGAGAAATTTAAATATCACAACACCCATAAACAATATCACAGCTTTCATATTCTGGCGGGGTCTAGGGTGTCCTATGTTACACTGACTGCACCCCCCCCCCCCTTTTCTTGAAATTAAACAATAAGTGACTTAGGGGCCACCTAGACCCTTTGCCTTAAAGCTATACATGGCAAGGAAGGTTTGTCTAGAGCTACTGAGAGGTAACGAGTCAAAAACGTATGATTAGAGGCCCACAACTGTGTGGACGTAATATCTTCAACAGAAAAATTCTTAAGGAAACGTAACGAAGCCGCCCACTTGCGTAAATCGTGGGCCCTACCCACAACGCCGGGATTACTCTCTTTAATGACCTCAACCAAGAGAGAAGCCAGTCTACGTTTCATCAAGCGTTTACCCGTACTTGCTACCCATAAAGCACCGTGGTGATTTAGAGGTGCCACTCTCAAATATTTGGTTAGAGCTTGCACTGGACATAAATTATGGTGCACCTTTCCCCTTTTCAACGCCGGGACCGTGAACTCTGAAAACACGTGTTCACTGTGCTCATTCTTGGCTATGAACCCTGGGGAAGGTGCAATGTGAATACACTCATTAAGCCTACCAAACCTGAGGCAATTAGGTGTGTTGCTCATCGCCGCCAGCTCAGATACTCTGTTCCCGGTAGTCAAGGCCATAAGGAATACTGCCCTTTTTAAAAGTAATGTAAAATCTGCAGTATTTTGGTACAGACGGGAATGAAGTAAAGACAATGCCTTGTCCAGAGACCAGGTAGGCATGAGCTGACGGGGAGGTGGGCGGAGTTTAAAACATGCCCTCATAAAACCTTTTTCCTCCGCCACTGGTATGGATAGACCGGTAAGGTCCAAAAACGGTATCCTAATCGCTGTTAACCCGGGAACTGCGGGGAGACTCTTAAGAGTTCCCCCGGCGGACTGCGGGGAGACTCTTAAGAGTGAGTGAAAAAAAAAATAAACTTTTGACATCGAAAAAAAAAAAAAAAAAAAAAAAAAAAAAAAAAAAAAATTTTTTGGCCCCTGGGCCATGCGAAATCTCAGTCCTCTACCTCCCCTCCTTCCCCACTTTCCTCCTCTCCTTCAGTTATCACCTATTTTCCCTGTTATTCCCTTATTCTGAGGTATATTTTCGTGCTAACATTAGCGAGTTGCAAGCAGGGTGTTGTCATCACTGATGGCAAGCGAGTGCAAGAGAGAGAGAGAGTATCGATCGACTGTGTCTCAGTGGCCTTGGGGGAAATTGGCGGGAAAGCAGCTTGCCTCACCCATACATTATACAACTCGCGGGCTATATCTCCGATTTTGACCATCCAAACGCTGTTTTCACTCGATTTATTGTTGTTTCAGGTTAATACCTTTATAATCAACCCATAATAGGCGCATATGGATAAGTATTAATGCTATTAATGGTACAATGAATATTTTAGTGACGGAAACACCTCAAATACATGCGCACAGGGAGAGGTGTCTAATTACCCCCATGCGCACTTCATAGGTTAAGTGATTTTTTAACGTTACTACAGATAAACGTTTCTGCTCGAACAGATAATTTAAATAATTAAAAACCAAAGCCACCGAGGGCACAATTTGTTCTGTTCTAAGAATCCAAGAAGTAAAGGCTTGCCAATGCGATTGATACTGTCGCTTAGTAGACTGGGTATATTGATTCATGAATTTATTGGTCACGTCTCTACCATATGGTGCTAGCCATTTGGCCTCCTGAATGTCCATAATGCAAAAGTCAGTGAGGTCTTTAGGTTGCCAATTGTGTCTAAGTGGAAAAAACCCACCGGGAGTGATACCGGGTCCGGGCACCACGTCTTCAATTGCTGGTACCACAACTGCGCCGGCCACAGGGGCGCGATTAGCGAGACTACGCCCCGATAATCCTGTAGTTTGTTTACTACGTGGCACATTAGAGACGCATCTGGCGGCGGAAACAGATAAATGGAACTCCACCTGTTCCAGTCTGTCACCAGTGCATCTGGCCCGCCCGCCGGCGTTATCGTCCGGCGGGTGAGGTACAGTGGGAGTTTGTGAGTCTCCTCTGACGCAAACAAATTCACTTGTGGATGGTAAGGCTCCGCAATCATTTGGTCGAAAATGGTTTGATTGAGCGCCCATTCTACTGTTGTGCTCTGTCTTCGAGACAGAGCGTCTGCCCAGACGTTTGCTACGCCTGGGAGATAAGATGCGTGAAGCTGAATGTCCAGCCTGTTGGCTAGAATAAAAATATCTTCTGACACGTTTAGCAACCCTCGAGATCTCGTCGACCCTTGTTTCTGAATACAGTGAACTGCATTCAGATTGTCCATTCTGAAGGCCACCGCCTTGCCCCGTAAAGTAGAGCCGTGAGCCTGAAGGAAATATAAGGGGACTAGTAATTCTTTGACATTGATGTGGGAGATTTCTAAATGGGACCAAAGCCCTTGACCCTGGTGCCCTTGGTTTGACTGAAAGCCCCAACCTATCGTTCCTGACGCATCCGTGTCTACCCATACCGTCGGCGGAGGTGAGGTCCATGACATGACTGAGTGCAATGTTTCCCTCTTCGCCCAGACCGCTAGCAAGTTGTGGATTAATTTTGGTATGGGCCATAATTTTTTCGCTGGCAATAGCGGAAAATATTTGTTGCCCTCCAATATTAAACGTTTGACTCTCAACCGGCCCAACTGTACCGTTAGTTGAATCCAGTTGACAGAGCCGACCAGAGACTCCCAGATTCTCCGTGTCGTAGTCAGACTGTGAAGGAACAGAAACAATTTCCTGCGAAATCTGTTGCGATTGTCCACACTCTGACTCAGAGTGAGAGTAGCTGTGTCCCAGACTAGCCCTATCCACTGAACTACTCTTGAGGGAACAAGGTTTGACTTTACCAGGTTGACCTTGAATCCTAGAGTTTTGACATGTTTTAATGTTATGTTGACATGATTTATGCATACTTGTTCCGTCTCTGCCACCACTAGCCAGTCGTCTAGATACCATAAAATCCTGATCCCTTGCCTTAACAAGGGCATCAGGGCTTGCCGGACTAATTTCGTGAATAAGCGAGGTGCTAGGTTCAATCCAAACGGCATCCTCTGAAAGACATAAGTCTGATGCTTTATTCTTAATGCCAGAAACCTTTGAAATCTTTTGTTGACCGAGACGTGCCAATACGCGTCTGTCAGGTCTAAAGAACACATCCATCCTCCCGGCGGAAGTGTTAGCCTGATCTGGTTTACTGTTAGCATCCTGAATGACATGTTGTGAATATGGAGGTTCAGATAAGACAGGTCTACGACTGGTCTCATCTGAACACTGTCCCTTTTGGGCACTAGAAATAGTTTGGATGTGAAAACTGGGTAATTTTGAGGAACCGGGATGATGACATTCTTGGCGATCATTTCCTGGACTAGTGACTCCACCCCTAATGAAACTAAATTTGCCTTTGTCGGCTGACGTAAACGAGGTCGCCGGAGCCACTGCCAGTTGATGCCCTTGCGTGCCACCATCCTCGCCCAAGTATTTACTGGCCATGCGCGGTGACACGTCCGGAACAACCCAGTTAGCAGACAAGGGTTCGCCGGCTGTACTACCCTCTGATCCACCCGCCGTGAGACCGGCCCTGGGAGGAGTGAGAGAGACTTTAGTTTTTTGGTGGTGGTGGAGGAGGTGGAGGAGGTGGTGGTGGATGCTTAGCCGACTGGCTGGCGTTGGTAGAAAACGGGCCCTGGCCCGGTCTGCTATAGTTTCGTCCTCTATGACCTGCAAACTTACCTTGTTTATACCTGTACTGACCTTGGGGGGAAACGGACTTAGGTATCTGAAAGGGCTTTGACCCACCCGGCTGAGCTTTTGCGACTGGCTTGGGTTTGGGAAAGTTAAAAGCAGGTTTCTTAGAAGGGGTGGGACTTTGCTTAAAGGCCTGAGCCATATTGAAAACAGTTCTCCACACATCAGGGGACATTAACGAGGGAGTTAGCACCGGCGACATGACCACCTGGTTCGCAATTCTGTCAGGAAGTTTCCTCACCAGGGACATCCTAAGATCCTGTCTCGCCCGCACCGCCTCGAGCAAGGCTGTGCGTATATCCCCCAACGACTGAATCGAAGTCTGAAGGAGTAATCGCCGAGATAGTTCAACCGATCTTCTGGCTTCCGCGTCCGCGATTGCCTGAGTGGATCGTAACATAGATTTCGCCACCTGGTGCGTAACGATGTACTGGGAAAAAAGTCTATACGCCTTCCCTCGTAGCCTAAACTCCCGGTCTAGGTGGGCTGGTGAAGGCGTAGTTAAAGGATCTTTCAGTTCGCATAGATTGATTTTGGGGGAAGCTAAAAAAGCAAACAAAGCAGATGGAACTCCGCCGGCTGAAAAGACTGGCATAGAGAACCAAGAATGGCTATCCTGAGGAATCTGGTGCGAAGATTTTGAGGTGAAGGTGGTCGCAAAGTTCTGAGCCTCTACCTCCCAATCCACCCAAGGTCCTGGACCCAACTGCCCCACCTTCAACACTGGGTTAGCGGCTGTGTCTGTGACCGTTTGTAAATCTAATTCTGGAGTGAGAGCTGACAGTGCTTTTATATCATTAAAACCGTCATGCTTGGTCCAGTCAGAAAACAGTGTTGAAGCTGAGGCAGGGGGCAGTGCAGGTGTAGCTGTATACACAAAAAAGTCATGGTGATAATGGTTCGGAATGGCCTTAATATTAACATCAAGTACATTACCCGCAATATCCAAGGCTCGTATCTTTCTAGATTTATTTCCCTGGATTACCCACTCACGTGGCACTGGAAGTTCCCCTGACAAAGTGGGCTGCGCCGTCTCTGGCTTAGTTGGGATCATTTGAACCCATGAGTCATCTGGACCGTATAACAGGGGCATAGCTACCTTTCTTAATGGTGCTCTATCCAACGGGGGAGGATTCATATCCGTTACCACCCTTACATTAGAAGTAGTTAGTGCCGCCGAAGCAGGCTTAGCGACTACATTAGGTGATATAGAGGGAGGGTGCGGAATCTTGGTCAAAGCAATAGAAGCGATCAGAGGCCGAACACTTGAACTTGTCATGGGAGCTCCCAGGTCCACTGTAGGAGTCTCCGGCTGTTGGCCAATTTTTTTTGTTAGAGCAGTAACTAACAACCCTTCTATTTCCTCCGCCGTGACAAATTTAGTGGATGCAGAACTCAGAGGTGAATCATTCCTATCTTGCGAGTCGTCTAGAACTGAACCCGACTCTTGCACTTCCATGTCAGAGATTATAGACACCTCATCCTTGTCATCTGGCCCATCATGAGAGGGTTCCGCCGAAGCCAGAACCTCGTCTTGGTGCCAAGTTAAATCAGGAATGGATGATGGGATCACCGTTTCCCGGTGGACATCCGTCCGTACCTGTGGCTCCTGAACCAAACGTGGGCCTTCATGCCCTGGTTGGGAATACCGCCATACACCCAGGCCTTGGCCCGAACTCCCTTGGGAGTCAGATACACCATCAACCACTGAGCCCCCACTAGACTCTTCTAAAGGGCGATCACTGCCTACAGAACTCTCTAACTCTAAGTGTGTAATATCCATAGGTAACCTGTCCGCCGGCAACACCCCCACCACAGTCTCTGACTCCACTCCCGCCCCATCAGATTGGACACTAGATAAGTCGGGAGTAGAGGCAAAAAGTGAGGCACGAGGCTCCGGCGAATGCCGGGAGGCCTTTCGTTCCTTAGAATCTTTCCTGGAAGATTTGTGGCTGCGGTGTGACTTAGATCTTTCACTGCTCTTAGACTTTTCCGATCTTTCACTAGAACTGTCCTTGGACTTTTCCTCTTTGCTCCTCTTTCTTGCTGGTGAAGAAGAATGACTAGGCGGCTGTTGTCTGAGGGGCGACCTGGACCTGGACCGCACTCGTGACGTGGAGGCTGTCACCGGGGGCGTGGGTTCACGAGGTCTCTTAGAAGTTGTAGGGACCAGAGAAAGTGCTGTACCCTGCCCAGTCTCTGCCGACTTTCGTACAGTTACTCTAGAGGTACGTTTAAGAGGGGGGTGCTCAATCAGTAATTTATCCCAAAGAATCACATTATCACATTGCAGCGCTTTATGAGCCACTGTGGTAGCATAACTTGACAACTGCTGCCTGACCTCCCTCAAAGCGACCGCCGCGGATCTACTATTGTCCCGTAACACTTTGGCACTCAATTGAGTACAGAAGGTACAGTTCCCCGTTACCCACAAACCCCTTGAGCGATCTAAACATTTAACACATCTAATGCAAAGAGTGTGTGCAAAGATAGGGATACCTGAACAGGAGGGAGCAATACACAAGGCAAAAACAGGGTCTATGGTAGCCATGACAGAGACTGGTGGAAAACACGAACCCACCCCCGGTTTACTCCAGGTTCTCGAAAGTCTCGCCGGAACTCAGCCCTGGAAAAAATAAAATTTCCAGGAATTAATGCTCATAAGGCTACACCAACATGTTCGAACACAAGTGTTAGACAACCCGCCGGGTAACGAGACGTAATACACAACTATCACGGCTCGCTATGCGGAAGGTTCATGTATAAAGATTTCAGCATATCTTAACTTGTCCAAAAGATTTATGAATATCCTCTGACATAATATAAAGACCAGCATGGCTTTTTATAAATGACGCAGTCTTCCCAGTGGTGTTTGTTAAGTTCTTACTGGAAAAAACCCTTAAAGACGCCGGCCCCCGTATTATCTCGCAGATCAAAAACTGGAAAGCCTGTCTTAAATGCTAGATCTGGCTTCTCCCGAAGCGTTCTAGATCGCCGTATGTTGAATGGCGGCGATACGTATCGTATCCCTCGATTGTCTGGTTAACTACACTGAATTAAGCAAATCCGTTAATCCTACCCTCCCAAGGTGCAACCGGCAGGTGTGAATTTTTAACGTTAACCCCAAAGTTCCTATCCCCACTTCTTTGCAAAAGATCGCCGGGGAGGAAAGACCAATCAACCAACAGCCTAGTTTTACTGGCTTTGCAAAAACCGGGAAAAACTCAACTCAACAAGTGTCCGTATGAACACTTAGTTAAATGGGTAAAGCCATCCTGCCGGGAAACACAGTATGCCTGAACACAGGCCCCACCACAGAGACGCAGTCCTGGAGAGCCTCAGGCCACTATTCGCCGGGGAAAACAAGCCTTTTTTAATCACGCGTGATTAAAACTCGGCAACCATCCGGGTTTTCATGGTGTAACCGAGAAAACCCGCCGGAAAGGCAACCCACCTCGTTCAGATTCAATCTGAACGCACCAAATAGACCGTGGAATTATCCAAAGCACAACTAACCCAGGACACACAAATAGTCCGTGGAATTAGCCAATACACAACTAATCCAGGACACATATATAGTCCGTGGAATTAGCCAATACACAACTAAACCAGGACACACATGACACAGTAGTACATATTTATAACATAAATCAATAACACTTGTACATGTGGCAAAGCTACGAGAGGCTGGCTAGGCCTAAGCAGACGGAAATACACAGTAAACATGTCATAATATAAACAAAAATCACCGAATTATATTACAACAGGAACCACTGTCAACACACCACTGTAGCAAAAACTTCCCGGCAAAGGGAAGAACTGACTCGGGACCCAGAAAAAACTTCACTAAGTGAAGAAAAATACGCTGGGAATGTCAGAGAATAAAAAGCTACCTCATCAGAAAGATAAAAGGCAGCAATAATAACGCGTAATGAAAGCCGCCTGCATCACAAAGCTAGCTAACCGTGAAAAAGTTCACATGTCCACAACAGGACCACGAGGGTACACCCGAAATAGATGCCCCAAACACACGACCCAAAATACACTGCACTGCGGGCAACCCGCCCAGGACACTCCTGCTACGCATATCCTAACCTTACTCGATACATCCCGGAGTAAACAAATGAGAAAAAACTCACTAGGGACGCAACAAATGCGGAACTAGCGGAGCGTGGGGAGGCACGTCCGGGTCGGTTGAGAGCAGAGAAGGAAGAATGACGCCTGAGTCAGCGTCTGGTCAAAGATCCACACAAGTACATCCACGAGTATATGGAAAGCTTATGAATAGTTATTCTTATTTTCTTTTTGTTTTTTATTTGTTACGAAGTTTTTTCGTAGTGAGAACCCAATTTCATAATGACTGAACCATGAGTGAGGTTGCGTGCGCTCATGATGAAGGCTCCTCAATTTTTTATGCTCTGCGCGGTAGATTCAAAACTACGGCGGATGAGTGTTTGAAGAGGGTGCCTTATGTAATAGGCATAATCGTCAATGATGGAGGGGCCACTAATAAATATATAATTATATCTTTGATCAAAAGGTCAATCAACACACATAGCCTAAATATAAATCAATACAAGAGATCACTGCAAAAATGTATATATTGAGAATAGCAAGGCTCAACACAACAAGTATCAACACACAAATACTCACACACACAATCGTGTCTGTAGTTCAAGATGACAGGAGCAGCCCTCCTCTGCCATCAGCTGTCACCACTCGTCTCTGTCTGAGGGACCGCGTACACACGCACACACACACGCCTGCAACACCAGCAGTCGCCCTCAACCTGCCACACCTAGCCCTCGTCTTCCCCTCCTGGGTGCCGGCGAGGGAGTGTATATACGGGCGGGGCCTTATGCTCACTGAGGGGCACTCCTCACATTCAAAATGTCCAAGATGACAAAACACAGTTATTGGTCCCATATATACATTAGAGGGTGAATATCCCAATCACAAGACCCTCACTCGGTAGATAGACACCGCCCACACAATCTATTTCACAAGGCATCCTCGGACAATGCGGGGTATTCATATAAGCACAGATAATATCACTTATCAAGTCTTGCAAACCCTCGACTTGATTATAAAGTTCTAACATCATATAATCTCATTTGCCCATCATAAAGTTTCTTAAATACATCATGCCACTTGTAAAATTACACTGATTGTAATCCTGGACACATTAATAGTCTATGGGCTGATATAAATAAGATGGTGCAATATTAGGCAAGAACCCGTCACTCTTAGAACCGTTAGTTGGGTCCTCTATAGGGAGACATTCCACACTCCTTGTCTTTTACAGTAGTAGTGTCCCTATATAAATAATTAACGGTTTTTCAACATTTAAAAGCACATAGATGATATACTGCTCACACAAGTGATGTCCTGACGTCCTGGCGCTGGCCAAGGGCTGGTATGCCTTACAATATATATATATATGTATATGTTCTATCCAACAACCAACTCTACTCCTAAAATTGATCAATGAAATATTACAAACACATGTGGCAGTCCGTGG
Organism: Paralithodes platypus; assembly: GCA_032716605.1. NCBI lineage: Eukaryota > Metazoa > Arthropoda > Malacostraca > Decapoda > Lithodidae > Paralithodes > Paralithodes platypus. The sequence goes on along the minus strand of CM064501.1, from coordinate 18,106,901 downwards.
ATTCGAACCCAGGACGCTCACACCGAAAATCAACACCTTATGCATTGCGCCACGAAGACAGTTAAAGAATGGTGGACACTGCCTACGATTTATTATGCAACTTCGAATCCTGCATATCAATCTAAGCATGTACACACATCCCAACTGCAACTCACGTAGGCTATGCATATGTGAATGGAAAGAGCAACTAATGGGGCCTTAACCACTAGGGAAGTCCTCTCGATAAATTATATTTATATGGAGTATGTGCCAGAGTATATACATACATATTGTACATAACAAAGTATGTATTCTAAAACATGGCTATTCCATATTGATATTGAAACATACATTACTATTGTGTATTCTTGTTTCCCAATTGATAGTAAATTGAATCCCTTTCCATCTGATTTCTCGATTATTAATGGAAAAATATGATACTGCTTTGTCTATGCATCATAATATTGCCAAGTTCTCACAATTAGCAACACATTTTGCTACAACATGTTGGTAATAGCCGAGTAATCAGAATGGCGAAATAGCAATTGACCACTAACTGGAAAAAACTGACTTATAATATATTACATATTTTACTATTAAACATAATATCACTTGAGGATACCTATTATAAATATAGCCTCTGATTTCTATGTTTTCGATTATCATGCCAAATGGTTTCATCGAGTTCCGAGGCGTTTTTTGTTGTCTTCTTTATTCTGACTAACTGCAGACTAATTTAACCCTCTCACGTTTTTGACGCAATTTTGAGCCTATTAGGGATACTTTAAAGCCTTTGTTACCATCAGGGGTATTTGGAAAACTTTAGTTTAGTTACTTCAACCTCTGCAGTTGTCTTTGAGTTAGCTGTGGGCAGAAAACTAATTTTGGAGAGATAATTATAAGAGTGAGAGAACTCTATTTCGTATTGCTAATCTGGCAACCTCTGCGTCATATAAGCGTGAAAGGGTTAATAACGGACCTCTATGTTTCAAAGAGGTAAGGCCGACCTCAACCAACCTCTAACCTCAACTAAATCTCTCCTAAATTGAACACAACCGTCTGGAGGTGGTCAGAAAGAAAAATATATTATTATTTTTATATGAGATGCCGAAGTCTCCAACCAGGGTGCAGAAACACCATCAAGATGAATCCACACAAAACACCCGGAGGCACTGGAGAGAGACTACGGCAACTTAGGAAAAAATAAAAACATATACTGTATACTGTACATAGGCCTATACACATATTAAACACAGATAACATATTATGCAGTGGAGGATATCAAGTATAAATATAATACAATAAAATAGAATAAAATAAGTTTAAAAATTAGAATTAATGCTGCAAAAAAGCATTAACTCTAGACTTAAAAATAGAGATATGAGCTGAATTGACTAGCTCATTTGGCAACTTATTCCACAAGTCAACCATGGCCGGCACAAAACACCGTGAAAACTGTGTAGTAGAAACATTAACACGGCTCATGGCAAGATCATTAAGATTGCTTGTGAATCTAGTTGCACGAGCCCGGACATAGACATAGGGCCCAGGCAGAACCCCATGTAAGGGATGCTGAGGATTGTTAAAAACTTTATATAAAAGACTAAGGGCACCAACTTTACGTCGATGACACAGATCAAGAGACAAATGAGGTAGAATAAAACTGATGGAATTTAGCGACCTGTCAAGTGTGACGCTCACCGCTTCCCCCAGAACCGCATGGCTTACTCGCTAGGACTCGCCAGGGCAGAGAATATAGCTACAGTCTACCTATCATTGTGTACTTTCCTTCTCGAGAAAGCTTGTGTTGCATACAGTTCAGAACTGTTCTTTATTTTCGTCTGTCACAATCCTTTCTATTTTATTTAGTCAATTGAAAGTATTGTGTTAAGTAGTTGAATGATGGGAAGGCGAGCGGGAGAGAGAGAGAGAGAGAGACCAGGTGGTGTGACTTGGTGGTGAGTGTGGCGCGTGGCTGGCCCCATTACATAGGCCTCGCGGGATTCGTTGCCTCCTGCCTAACACTGCCTACTAGGCGGCTGCTTACTGGGCGACTGTCGCGCGCCCTCGTGCCATTCCTGCGAACTGGGACTCCAGCCATGCGGTCCCTGGGAATATCCTTGCCAGATCCGTCCCAGACAGCATACTCTAAGCATCTCCCATGAACTGTTCCACACTCTTGTCTTAGAACCTTTCTCTCCTACTGCCTCTATCATTTCCACTACTTCCTCACCTTTTATTATTTATTTATTTTTTATTTATTTATTTATTTATTTATTTATTTTTTATTAACCCATATATGATTATTTGATGATTTCATTATTCCAAAGTTAATCTCATAAATACGTTTTTATATATAAACTCGCACACATAAAATATATAGGATCCATGAATGTTTATAAGTGACTAGTGCCAACACTGAATATACTGCGTCGGTGTGAGAAAATATTGAGTAATTTGGGGCCGAAATTACCCTGGATGGAGTGCGAAAATGCTGGAGTAGCTCCTGGTGTTCAATAATTAACAGCAAATGGTGTTCTTATAAACTGTATTTTTATGCTGCGAACACTTATCCTTGGTAACCTCACTTATTATTATTAGTCTGTGACTTGCATTATTTGTTCACGTGAAAATGTCGAGTTTATGTCCTCAATCTCACACCCATTGTTTATGTCCTCAATCTCACACTCATTGTTTTCAAGGTTTTCAGCGAAATATTTACTTTGACTGAATTTATTATGAATGGTGGGGATCTAATGTGATATCAGATTAAATTATTGTTACACTGGATAGACTGGATAGATGTGTCTGTAATGGGGACGCCGGGGTTGGGCGGCGTAGTCCATATAGGGTCTCACTGGTGACAGGTGGAGTTTTGGGATGGCATCGGCGGTTCTGTTGCTCGCACTCCTGGAGGTGAGCCCGGGGGTCCTGTTTGCCTTGTTTCGAGCGCTTGTGTGCTGTTGTCTGGGCTTCGGGTCGTTGCTGGCGGGCACGCCTGGGTCTTTCTCACGGTTCGAGTTTTCTGGTTCCACATTGGCTGGTTTGTGTTTGGCATTTGTGTGTGTCTTCCCTGTCTTTGGTGCCTTGCATTTGTCGGTGTTGGGCTTCATCTGCCAATTTGCGGACCGTTAGTGTGGGGTGTCTGGGTCCCTTTGGGGGCGCTCTGTGTCTCCATCTGAATCGGTTGTTCTCCCCATTTTGGTGTCGTCTGCAGGTTTGTTTATCCTGCTGGTTGATTTAGATATAACTGGTGGGATGGGTGAGTTTGCGGACGATGCTGGGGTGAGGAGATCAGTTGGTTCAGATGGAGATGTGGAGTGCCTCGGGGGGGATCTGGATGCCTTGCACGAGTGGTCGGTGGGTTGGCGGATGAAGTTTGGCATTGACAGGTGCAGGGTGTTGGGGATGGGGAGGATGCATGCAAGTGTTGGATATGGGCTGGCTGGTGTGGAGTTGGAGGGCTCGAGTTGTGGGAGGGATCTGGGTGTGTTTGTTGGCGGTGATTTGGGGCCTGGACGGCAGTGTGTGGGCGTTCGGGGCGGGGCGGGCAGGATTCTCGGGTTCGTCTCTGGGAGTGTGAGTGGCGGAGCTGCTGATGTTGTCTTGGAGCTCTGCTTGTCATTGGTGGGACCCCATATGGATTGTGCTGTTCAGTTTTGGTGTCCTTATTACAGAATGGACATAGATTCATTGGAGAGAGTACAACGTAGAATGACAAAAATGATCCATAATATTAGAAATCTTCCGTTTAAAGAAAGGTTGAAGAAATTAGGCTTTCATTCGTTAGAGAGACGCAGAGTTAGAGGGGATATGATAGAGGTGTTCAAGTGGGTTAGTGGGATTAACAAAGGGGACATGACAAATGTACTAAAGTTCAGTGATAGCGAAAGAACTCGTACCAATGGTTTCAAATTAGATAAATTTAGTTTCAGAAAAGATATAGGCAAATATTGGTTTGGTAACAGAGTTGTAGATGGGTGGAATGGACTACCAAGTGCTATAGTGGGATTAAAAACGATAGGGAGCTTTAAGATAAAATTGGATAAGCATATGGACGAGAAGGGTTGGGTGTGAAGGGGGATCAGCAGGGTTGGGCCAATCAGCGCTCTGCAGACCCCCGTAATCCTGCGTTAATCTCTAACCGTTTTGGTAAGATGATCCTCAGGGTATTAGAGTGTTGAGCCTATAATTGGGCTTTGTAATTGGGGTTGTGTGGGACAGGGATCTGCCTTGCTTAGGCCAATCGGCTTTCTGCAGACTCCCATTTTCTTATGTTCTTATGTTTATTAATATCAATCCCCCTCTGGTTCCCTGCATCCACACCTTGAATTGGTGGCCAGACTGTATTATATGCTGGATCTCACATTTCTTATGTACTAGGCTAAGGTTGAAGATAGTCATTGTCTTTTTGGGAGATTGTATTGCTCGGACTGTCTCCATCAATCACTAATGTTTCTACAGGGTTAAATAATGCTAGACTAGGGATCAGGTACCTTGCTGTTGGTGTTTTCACTGTGTGTAGGCTACTTTTGAGCTGCACGACACTACGGATTCTGTGGGTTACCTGGGTGGATCTTTTGTCTGTGTACCTTGGAGTTTAGACTGTGTAGTGCGTGAGGGCTGCTTGCCTAATCCACCCAACACTGTTCTAACTCTATTTGCTTTTACTTTTGAGGGTCGCCAGGAGGATACTCGATACTTGTGATCGAGAATCCTCAAGAGAGCACCCCTTCATATTAACGTAATCAGGCCGCACAGACCCAAAGTCCACACTAGGCTAGGAGCTGCCTTGCTCCACCAGAATTCTGTACCTTTGCGCATCCCAGCTAGACTTTATTAACCCGGGTAGACATTAGCTGGATTAGATCATTTACTCTTTTATGCATACCCATTATTTCTACATAAGCATTTTGAGGTCTAGGTTGCTGTAGAGAGACACAACCAGCATAGACCGGTTTTGTTAATAGGAGTACTACTTTTTCGTGGCGAGCATTATTACAGTTGCACCGCTTATAATATTCTTGTGTCCAATAACATTATAGGTCCAGCCTTTTTGTGTATTTAGCCTACACGTGCATTGTCATGCCTCCTGCTATTTTGTGGTTCCATTTCCGATACGTTCTTCTTAGTAGCATCCGACATTATTCAGAAGATTCCTTGTTCGGTGCTTGAGGACTTTACAACACTTTCTTTCATAAAGGAGTGACAGATATTATTGATTAAAGTAACGTTAAGTAAACCTTCTTCTTGTTTGCATTAGATCACTCTTGTGATTTAATTAAGTTAACTATCTTTTCCTTGTGTACCATAACTAAGCAACCATATGTTATAGGTAATAGGCTGTTTCAGAGAACATCAGCCTATAGTAGAAGCACATAGATACTGAGAGTTAAGATACCCCGCTATCGCAGATATAACTCTGGAGGGTATATGTGTTCTTTGTTCGACGGGATTATATATCAGGGGTTGGATCTAGCGTTTCCGTTGTTGCATTTATGCCAGTCTAGTCCAATGTATAAGAGCCACTGATTTATACGAGACCCCCGATCGTAACACAAGCAACTTGAGATGGCAGTCAGCTGCTGACAACCAGACAGGTGAGTAGTACTCGAAATGTGGCAAAATAAAAGCATAAAAAGACTTGATAACTGTGGCGTCACAAGCAAATGTTTTATAAACCTTGCGAAGCAGACCAATTTTTTGGGAAAAGGAAGAGGAGAAAGAACGAATATGCTTTTCAAAAGTAAGTTTGGGATCAAGAGTAACTCCTAACAAACGCAGAGTATCCACATTCTCAATTTGCTCGCCAGAAACTTGTAGATAAGGATGGGGAGGATCCAAGGTACGAGATCTGCTGATGATAATGGAGTGTGTTTTACTAGCATTAACACCTTACGAGCGGCCTATGCGGTTTATTTATATGTACCGCCCAGCGGGGTGTTTTTAGCCAAAATAGGGCTGTTTACGTGATCATTTTCATGCCTAAATAAGACCCAGAACGTAAAACAAGTATCTATCCCTGAAAGGGCATAAACAGAGCTTTCGAATGACACCATAACGATCCTTTTATGATGGCTAGTTTTCTTGCAATAACCGTGCAACGCGAGTGCAAAAAGCATGTAATTAGGCACTTTCCCCATACAATTCCGTATATAGCGAGTGAGAGAGGGAGGGAGGAGGTGGGATTCGTGGCAGTAGGTTCGCCGCGGTGGTCTGGAGCAGTCATACGCTCGCTACTCTCCTGCCACCACTTGTCTCTCTCTCTCAGCAACATTACGTGCTGAAATTGCCACACGACCTATGTCGAGCGCCGCCACATAGTCCAGCTTTATTTAACTCGACTTATGTTGCTCGCCGCTAATTAAGGGTTAAGTTTCATGCCCCAAAGTTCACACCATGATGTAATTTTGGCTAAATCCCTATTCAGAGCAGTAGCAATTACGTGTCGATCTATTGGTGATGGAATTGACGCATATAAAGTTGTATCATCAGCATAGGAGATTAGTTTATTTTCAAGCTCGGAACACAGGTCAGCAGTAAAAATAATAAAAAGCAAAGGCCCAAGGACACTGCCTTGTGGAACACCAGAAACAACAGTAACAGAAGGGGAATGACACCCATCAATGACCACAGACTGAGATCTTTTCGTCAAAAAATCTTCAAAGATCCTTAAAAAATTGCCACCAATACCGATGAGCTGTAACTTATACAGAAGTGCTTTTTGGTTGACTAAATCAAAAGCAGAACTAAAGTCAATAGCCACGACACGAGACTCATGTCCCTGGTCCAATGAAGATTGCAAGTCATCTGGCGTCATTGATTGCAGTATGGCAACATGCGGATAGGTTCATCCTATAAATATGCTACACAAATAATTAGTCTTTTATATTTACTAACACATATGTCTAGCCCTTGTGGGCCTCAGATTTACCTCATTGTATTCTATGTATATGTATTTTTTCACGAATAAAAATAAATAAAATACATATACAATTAAACACATTAACACAATCCGTTGTATTATTTCTACCCCTCAATGTTCAGTGTCTAAGCTTAACCCTTAGAAGCTACGAGGACCCTTCTGTTTTCTGGCTATCATTAGACGATTTTATGCAGATTAGGAAGGTCAAATGGAGGTTAGAGGCTTAATAAAGATAATCTCTACCCTCAATTCCCACAGACCCTTCCTAATTTGCATAAAATCGTCTAATGATGGCCAGAATAAACAGTCATAATCTTCTAAGGGTTACGTTCTAAACTTAATATACAGTAGCTTCAATCAACATGAGTATAGCACTATTACTAGGGGGGAGAGAGAGAGAGTGAGAGTGAGAAAGAAAATGAAAGAAAGAAACAAACAAACAAAGCATGAGCAAATGATAGATAGATAGATAGATAGAGAAAGTGAGAGTGAGTGAAAGAGAGAGAGCGATTGTGTGTGTGTGTGTGTGAGAGAGAGAGAGAGATAGAGAGAGAGTGAAGAGAAAGAAAAAGAAAGAAAGCAAAACAGAAAGAAAGAGAGAGAGAGAGAGCTAGCAAAAATAAAACAGATAGATAGATCGCGTGTGAGTGTGAGTGTCAGAGAGAGAAAAAGAGTGAGTGTGTGACAGTGACAGTGAGAGGAAGACAGAAAGAAAAAAGGAAACAAATTAGAGAGATAGAGAAAGAAAGGAAGAGAGGGTAAGAGAATTTTTTTTTTTTTTCTGTGAGTGAGGGAGGCAAAAGACGGAACTGCCTGTAGCGAGTGGCTCCCCCAGAGTTGAAAGAGTGACAGGGCCAAAATCAAGGGACGTTCGACCCAAAATGCCTGGACACACAGAGTTTGAAGCAATTTAAGTCATAGGAAGAAGGAAAGACTAATTCAGGGAGAGAGTTCCAGAGCTCAGCTGTTGAATAGAAGAAAGTCTGAGAGTAACATTTCACTCTTGGGTAGAAGAGTTGCACAGAGTAGAGGTGGGATTGTGTTGCAAGACGGGTACCACGTGCCCTACGTAGAGGAGGTGGTATACACTGTGTGACGCTTCTGCATAGTAACCACGTGCGGGCATGCGCGCGCGTCGGCTGCCCAGCCGTTTAGAAACCGGCTGGTGGTAGCCGGCCGGCAGGCTTTCCCTTAGTATATATCCTACGACAATGTAACTAATGTCTGGGATATTCTTATGTTGTTTCACAGCTTGAAGCTGCCCTTATTCTTAACCAACGCATCTTAGTATATTTTATTCTCGATTGTTGATTGTTTCATTATAATATATAAGATGTAAGTCTAGTGAGAGCGGGAAGAAACGAGCGGGAGAGAGAGACCGGCTTGGGACGTTGCTTCGCGCGGAGAGACCAGCTTGGGACGAGCCTGAAGCGCTGCCACATGCATTTGATTGCAACGTTAGGCTTAGTTTCGACTCACGCACGGGGTAGAGGATTTTGACCAGGCAACTGTGTTGAGTGTTGCCAAGCCTGGGATGTATTCTGCATGCCTAGGGTGGGGTCCAGACAGATTCAAGACTCAGAGCTCACCTCATTGTCGTACCCTTCGGACCCCCTTGATATCTATCCCTCTCAACCCCACTTAGAAACGTTCTCTCTTACTTTGTATACCTTCTTTCCACTACTTCACCAATCTATTTAATTATCCCATCCCCTTGATAGACCTTATATCTATTATTGTATTAACGACGAGCTCTCAGATAACTAGATAGGATTTTGGGCCTTATGCAGGGATGTAATTGTTAATGAGACCTAGGAAGTTTTTTGTTGTCTCATATTTGGTGGTTTCATGCTGGCTAGTGTGTTCTTGTGTCAGGTTAGCAGGGTAGACCGGAGGGGAGGCTTTTTGCGATCCTTTAAGTAAAGTCTGCTGTCCCGTGGACCCGCACGACTTTACTAAGATACCCGTGGGAGTCTGGGGGCATTTTCTTGTCTGTGTCCCTGTGTGGCTAGCGTTGTGTTGTGTGAGGGCCATTGCCTAGTCCACTCAGCACTGCGCTAGCACGTCTTGCTTTTGTTTTAGGGTCGCCAGGAGAGAGTCAGATACTTGCGATCTGAGTCTCTCAAGAGAGCACCCTTTCAATTAGAGTAATTTGGCGCACAGACCTGGGAACGTCCCTAGGCTAGAGCAGGTGGCTCAGCCCGGGTATCCGAAGCCTATATCCTTCCGGCTAGACCTCTGCCACCTGGCAGATTAACAGCTAGGGGTTTATTATCTCTGTATGCTTGTTATTGTGCCACAGTTTACCGTTTTTGTGAGCATTGTGAGTCAGGGTGTGGCTTAGAGACTCTGTCCGAGCAGGCTTGCCTGACTAAGAGTGAGAAGCACACCTGTATGTGGTTATGTTGCGAGTTGCTACCTTTATTTAATTATACCTATGCCATTATACACTGTAGGTCCTATCACTAGTATTTATTCCTGCTTATGAGTTAAGAGTTCTCTAAATCCGTAACGTACTTTCTTTGCTAAGCATCAGATCCTACAGTAGCCGCATGCAGTTTAGGGACCCGCATCTTGTCTACCTGTACGATGTTTTGAGGACTGTTTGCTTTCACCTTCTTTCACGCAGGGGTGATTAGTTGTATTAATTAACGTAACGTTAAATGTACTTTCTTCTAGTTTGTTATTAAATTGTTTCTGCAATTTAATTCCGTTATCTATCTTTTCCTTGAAGCTTTAAGTCAACTTAATTGTGTGATCTTTTATATAGCCTGCTTGACTATCAGCAGTCTATAGTGCGTGCACCCTGTAACCGAGTCATAGGATACCTCGTTGTCCAGGCAGGACTCTTGACGGTTTAGGGTGGTTTGTTGCCTGGGTTTATAGATAAGGGTTGGATCTAGCGTTTTCCGTTGTTGCTTGTTGCCGCATACCTAGTCCAATAGAAAGAGCCCAGTGTTTATATATCCCAGGACGTAACAAATGGCGACCTTGCATAGGATTTACTGAACAGAGGAATATAGTGGTCATTTGTTTTGAGATTCCTTATGATTAGAGGAACACAGTGGCAACCAATATAACACATTAAAAGACTTTAAATAACATTAGTATATACATACTTGCATAGGAGATAAGGCACATTCTATAACCGTGATAATTACTGCAGTACACAAACATGTCTAATACATCAGAACACAGTGATGGGTCAGGTCACGATACGGGCTCGGAGGGAGAAAGACCTGTGGAGTGGCTAGTCGATAGCGAGGAGGGTGCTAGAAGATTTTTAGAGGTGCCCCTTACCGCTGCCAGGGTGTTGAAGCTGAATAAGTATGGCTTAAAGTGTGTGGCAGGTCTTCAGGGTCACCAGGGTTTAAGTGGCATGAGGAAAGATCAGCTGAGGACTTTGATATTGGGTTTAGAAGGGAGAGACCTGGGTGGAGAGGCGACTGGGGGCCCCGGTCCCCAGCCCCCCCTCCACTCTACCCCCATATCAAACGTCAGGGTGCCTGAATTTAGTACATACCCCCAAGTTGATGGTCAATGGCAGCGTGGAATTCAATCACAGGGACCCTCTCCATTAAATGCACCTTCCCCTCCTCAAGGGTTGACTCCAGATTTGTTGTTTCGGCTTGAGATGGCCAAGGTTGAGGCCGCTAGAGCTCAGGTTGAGGCCGCCGAAAGACAGGTTAGTGTGCAGGCTGAGGTTGCTAGAGCTCAGGTTGAGGCTGCAGAGAGAACAGCTATACGAGAGGCTGAACTGCAGGCAGAGTCTACTAGGTATCGGGCTGACAGGGAGCTGGAGAGATCTCGAGTGGAGGTAACAGGGCGAAATATTGGGGGAGGTAACAGACATCGGGACCAATCATTGTCGCACCTGCTTAAACTAGTTCCTGTGTTCGATTAATTATGTGTGGCTGAGTTTTTTATGCGATTTGAGAAGAAGTGTCAGGAACACCAGTGGCCTCAGGAAAAGTGGGCAGCATTAGTTTCATCAAGACTCCTAGGAAAGGGGCTAAAAGCATATGATGCACTACCTTTAGAGTCCTGTGTAGTTTATGATGAGCTAAAGAAGGCTGTGCTACGGGCCTATGAGTTACAACCAGAAACTTACCGCTTGAAGTTTCGGGGTGTTACTAAGGGCAAGGATAGTACCTTCCTAGAACACGCCCGGGACTTGTCTGATGCACTACGACATTGGCTGCGTTCTGAGAGGGCAGCTACTTTTGAGGAGTTGAGTGAGCTGGTTCTCTTGGAGCAGTTCTTTAAGTGCACAGGCGGGGGCTTAACATTAAATATAAAGGAAAAAAATCCTAGAACTCTCCAGGAGGCAGCAGAAATGGCTGACCTCCGACTGTCATTAATTCGAGGGTGCGGAGCAGCAGCTAGGAGTAAGTCGGGTGCAAAGGATCGTACCCCTCCCCCTCCCAAGAATTTTGATACACATAAATACACAAAACCATCTAGCACTGACAATAAAACTGAACATAAACCAAATACCGTCCCGTATAAGAAGTCTAATGGTACCTCCCACTCCCAAGGGAAACCAAAGAGTAAAGAGTGCTTCGCATGTCACAAGGAGGGTCACTTTGCAAATGCTTGTCCGAACAAGCCACCAAACAAGGTTGTGTCATTGGCCCGCAGCATAGGGGTGTCGCCTATATCTTCTGAGTTTGCCAAGGGTAGTTCGTCAGAGGGTGGGACACAGCCTGTGTTCAAGAGTCCGGAAGGCTCGAACCCTGTCCGCGACGTCTTTGGGGGTCATAGAGGGCATGGTTTTGTGAGGTGGGCTGGTGAAAGGCGAGGAGTTAAGCTATTGCGTGATACGGGGGCTTCTCAGACCTTGTTAAAGAACTTTACTGGTAGACCGATTAACGCTGCTCGGGTGGTGGTAGTTCAGGGGATCAATGCTACGAAGTCCTACCCGCTGGTGCGGATGGAGCTGGAGGTGGGTGGTGTGGCGAAGGAGCTGGATGTAGGAATTGTAGAGAACTTGCCTGTTGGGGGCGTCGACCTCCTCCTCGGCAACGACTTTGCGGTGCCTGCTTCTAAGGTTTCACCCTTGGTCGTTGCCGAGAAGGCGGCCGACGTTAGTAGGGAGGAACAGGAGTGGGTTGAGAAGTGTAGCGTACAAACCATGGCGTGTGTTGTGACGCGTTCTCAGACATCCGGAGCCTTGCAGCCACCACCTCAGTCTATCAAACCGCGGAGGAAAGGTCACAAGAAAACGGGAAGTGTTGGTCAATTGGAGAGTTTTGAGCCGGCAGTGTTTCTTGGTGACTCATTATTGGCACCTATGTTAGAGTCTGGAGAGGCCCCGGGGCCTGTCACCGCTATTGCAGGTGCAGGGCAGGAAGAGACTCTGCGACAGCATCGTTATGCGCAGCGTGAGGAAAGGATGGCTCAGCGGGACATTGGAGGTGGAAATAAATTATTTAAGATGAACTTGGATAATCTCGCACCTGCTAATATATGTTCCTTGCAGCTGGAAGATCCTGAAGTCAGGGCATGTGGTAATGGTGCTGTCGAACTGGAGAGCGATGGGGATGCGCAGCCTGGTGATTTTTTCTTGCCCGAGGGGATCTTGTATCGGAGACATCAGGATCCCAAGAAAAAGTGGGATGGCGGGTCAGGATTAGTGGACCAGTTAGTAGTACCGAGGGTGTGCCGTGAGAGCTTATTGAGATTAGCTCATGATGTGCCTTTGGCAGGGCACCTGGGGGCACGTAAGACGGAGGCAGCTCTGAGCAAGCTTTTCTGGTGGCCTGGGTTAAAGGCGAGTGTCGTGTAATGGGTGTCACAGTGTCACACTTGTCAAGTTGTTGGGAAACCCAATCAGGTCATCCCGAGAGCCCCGTTACAACCCATCCCTGTCATTGGGCCGCCCTTCAGCAAAGTGGTTATCGATATGGTTGGCCCATTGCCCCCGCGTGTGTTGTGACGCGTTCTCAGACATCCGGAGCCTTGCAGCCACCACCTCAGTCTATCAAACCGCGGAGGAAAGGTCACAAGAAAACGGGAAGTGTTGGTCAATTGGAGAGTTTTGAGCCGGCAGTGTTTCTTGGTGACTCATTATTGGCACCTATGTTAGAGTCTGGAGAGGCCCCGGGGCCTGTCACCGCTATTGCAGGTGCAGGGCAGGAAGAGACTCTGCGACAGCATCGTTATGCGCAGCGTGAGGAAAGGATGGCTCAGCGGGACATTGGAGGTGGAAATAAATTATTTAAGATGAACTTGGATAATCTCGCACCTTCTAATATATGTTCCTTGCAGCTGGAAGATCCTGAAGTCAGGGCGTGTGGTAATGGTGCTGTCGAACTGGAGAGCGATGGGGATGCGCAGCCTGGTGATTTTTTCTTGCCCGAGGGGATCTTGTATCGGAGACATCAGGATCCCAAGAAAAAGTGGGATGGCGGGTCAGGATTAGTGGACCAGTTAGTAGTACCGAGGGTGTTCCGTGAGAGCTTATTGAGATTAGCTCATGATGTGCCTTTGGCAGGGCACCTGGGGGCACGTAAGACGGAGGCAGCTCTGAGCAAGCTTTTCTGGTGGCCTGGGTTAAAGGCGAGTGTCGTGTAATGGGTGTCACAGTGTCACACTTGTCAAGTTGTTGGGAAACCCAATCAGGTCATCCCGAGAGCCCCGTTACAACCTATCCCTGTCATTGGGCCGCCCTTCAGCAAAGTGGTTATCGATATGGTTGGCCCATTGCCCCCCACTAGTGCCGGCAATACATTTTTACTAACTGTAATGGATGTAGCAATACGGTGTCCAGATGCTTACCCCATGCGCAACGGGATGGCTAAGACTGTTGTCAAAAACCTACTTGTCTATTTCTCTCGTTATGGCTACCCTCAGGAGATCCAGTCTGATCAGGGATCCAATTTTACTTCTGCTCTGTTTAAGCAGACCATGCAGCAACATGGGATAGTGTCTGTGGTGTCATCTGCCTACCATCCCGAGAGTCAGCGAGTTTTGGAAAGGTGGCACTCGACTCTAAAGAGTATGTTGCGGTGTTATTGCATGGAAAATGGGAAGGACTGGGATCTAGGTCTCCCATACGTTTTATTTGCTGCGAGAGAAGTACCTGGGGAGAGCTTGGGATTTAGCCCGAACGAGTTGGTTTTTGGACACAGGGTCAGGGGGCCCCTCCACATAGTCAAGGAGATCTGGGAGGGAGTCACAAAGCCATGCTCGCTTCTAAAGTATGTTGTTGAAAGCCGTGAGAGAATGCTAAAGAGCCTGGAGGTAGCAGGTCGGAACCTTAAGAGTTCACAAGCTCAGATGAAGGACAGATACGACCAGAAGGTGAAGCTGAGGGAGTTTGAAGTAGATCAGGAGGTACTGATACTACTGCCTCTGGTGGGACACCCCTTGTCTGCCAAGTATTCTGGTCCGTATCGGGTTGTAAGGAAGGTTTCTGATTTAGACTATTTAGTAGCTACTCCTGATCGTAAGAAAAAGAACCAACTTTGCCATGTAAATCTGATGAAAGAGTATGTGAGGCGCCCCTCCGAGCCTCTCACTGTCCCGGTGTTGATCTGCAGCGATCATGGTGGAGAAGGAGGAAGGGACAGTCAAGCTGCGGGGGAGGATAATTGGGATTGTCATGTTTCCGCGGATCAGTGGGCGGGGAATTCTAGACAAGTGGCTCACGAGTTGATATTGCACCTGCCTGAGCAACAACGTGTAGCTGTGCAGCACTTTTTTTATTCAAACCCAGCTGTTTTCGCGGAGCATCCTGGCCTCACTACTCAAGCGGTGCACGATGTCGATGTTGGGGACCACCTGCCCTTTAAATCAGTGCCATACCGTGTTCCCCCTATTAAATTACCAGCACTTAGGGAAGAGCTGGATTATATGCTGAAACGTGGGCTGATTTCTGAGGGTGCAGTAAGGTGGACTTCCCCAGTCACACTGCAGCCCAAACCAGATGGCAAGGTGCGGTTTTGTATAGATTTCCGCAGGTTGAATGGTTTAACCCCCACAAATGCCTACCCTCTCCCTCGCGTGGACGACAGTGTGGATAAGATAGGAAAAGCCAAGTTCCTCACTAAGATAGACCTTGTTAAGGGATATTGGCAAGTGCCCTTGTCTGAGCGAGCGCGAGAGGTGTGTGGGTTTGTGGTGAACGGTGCCACATATTGTTGCCATGTTATGCCATACGGGCTGAAAAATGCCCCTGCAACGTTTCAGAAATTAATGAACGACATTGTAGCCGACATTCCCAACTGTACGGTGTACCTAGATGATGTCATAATATACGACGATGATTTTAACAGTCACTGTGCTCACATCGGACAGCTTTTTAATAAACTGAATGAAGCAGGTTTGGTGGTAAACCTGGGTAAGTGCGATTTTGTCAAAGCCACAGTTTTGTACCTGGGGTTCGAGGTGGTGATGGGTCAGGTGTGCCCTCCACAGACAAAGATCAAAGCCATCGATCAGTTTCCCCAGCCTACGACTAAGAAACAAATCATGCGGTTTCTAGGTATGATAGGCTATTATCGTCGCTTCATCAAAGGCTATTCGACTGTACTTGCACCTTTAACTGACTTATTATCTAAGGACAAGAATTCCGGTGGGTTCCTGAGTGTGCAGAGGCATTTTCCTTGGTGAAACTCCTGTTATGTACCCACCCCATACTCAGGGCCCCGGACTTCAGCAGACCTTTTCAGCTGGCGACTGATGCCAGTGGCGTAGGGGCTGGGGCTGTCTTGTTACAGACAGATGATGAAGGTATCGAACATCCAGTGAGTTTTTACAGTAAAAAATTCAATAGTGCACAAAGGAATTACTCTGTAATTGAAAAAGAACTCCTGGCGATAGTGCTGGCGCTCAGGCACTTCGATGTATATGTTCCTGCTTTCGGACCAGTCGTAGTGGTTTATACCGATCATCACCCTCTGAAATTCTTGAATCAGTTTCATAACCGGAATATGAGGCTGACCAGGTGGTCACTCATGCTTCAGGAGTATAATCTGGACATACGCCATATTGCCGGTTCTGATAACGTGATAGCGGATTGTCTATCAAGGGTGGATGATGTTGGTTAGACTGCCACAGGATTGAGGGTTGAGTGTGGAGGAAAATAGGCTGTCACTGTAGTTCAGCCGAAAAAAAACAAATTAAAAAAGCAAAAACCTTATAAAAACTCTTTATTTTTATAACGTGTAGAATTTTGTATAAGATGTTGTAGCAGTATCTAAGTTGAATGTTTTCGCTTATTGTCGCTGAGTTAGTTGTACTTGCTCGGTGGAGCGCAACAGTCTTTATTTTTTTTTATATATAGTGCCTTGTGTCGCAACAGTGTGTGGTACTATGAGAAGCTTTCTGTTAGATATGAAGAACTTAGTCAAGGGTCTTATATCTTGGGGGAGGTGTGACGCTTCTGCATAGTAACCATGTGCGGGCATGCGGCATGCGTGCGCGTCGGCTGCCCAGCCGTTTAGAAACCGGCTGGTGGTAGCCGGCCGGCAGGCTTTCCCTTAGTATATATCCTACGACAATGTAACTAATGTCTGGGATATTCTTATGTTGTTTCACAGCTTGAAGCTGCCCTTATTCTTAACCAACGCATCTTAGTATATTTTATTCTCGATAGTTGATTGTTTCATTATAATATATAAGATGAAAGTCTAGTGAGAGCGGGAAGAGACGAGTGGGAGAGAGAGACCGGCTTGGGACGTTGCTTCGCCCGGAGAGACCAGCTTGGGACGAGCCTGAAGCGCTGCCACATGCATTTGATTGCAATGTTAGGCTTAGTTTCGACTCACGCACGGGGTAGAGGATTTTGACCAGGCAACTGTGTTGAGTGTTGCCAAGCCTGGGATGTATTCTGCATGCCTAGGGTGGGGTCCAGACAGATTCAAGCCTCAGAGCTCAACTCATTGTCGTACCCTTCGGACCCCCTTGATATCTATCCCTCTCAACCCCACTTAGAAACATTCTCTCTTACTTTGTATACCTTCTTTCCACTACTTCACCAATCTATGTAATTATCCCATCCCCTTGATAGACCTTATATCTATTATTGTATTAACGACGAGCTCTCAGATAACTAGATAGGATTTTGGGCCTTATGCAGGGATGTAATTGTTAATGAGACCTAGGAAGTTTTTTGTTGTCTCATATTTGGTGGTTTCATGCTGGCTAGTGTGTTCTTGTGTCAGGTTAGCAGGGGCTAGACCGGAGGGGAGGCTTTTTGCGATCCTTTAAGTAAAGTCTGCTGGTGCGAGTCCCATGGACCCACACGACTTTACTAGGATACCCGTGGGAGTCTGGGGGCATTTTCTTGTCTGTGTCCCTGTGTCTAGCATTGTGTTGTGTGAGGGCCATTGCCTAGTCCACTCAGCACTGCGCTAGCACGTCTTGCTTTTGTTTTAGGGTCGCCAGGAGAGAGTCAGATACTTGCGATCTGAGTCTCTCAAGAGAGCACCCTTTCAATTAGAGTAATTTGGCGCACAGACCTGGGAACGTCCCTAGGCTAGAGCAGGTGGCTCAGCCCGGGTATCCGAAGCCTATATCCTTCCGGCTAGACCTCTGCCACCTGGCAGATTAACAGCTAGGGGTTTATTATCTCTGTATGCTTGTTATTGTGCCACAGTTTACCGTTTTTGTGAGCATTGTGAGTCAGGGTGTGGCTTAGAGACTGTCCGAGCAGGCTTTCCTGACTAAGAGTGAGAAGCACACCTGTATGTGGTTATGTTGCGAGTTGCTACCTTTATTTAATTATACCTATGCCATTATACACTGTATGTCCTATCACTAGTATTTATTCCTGCTTATGAGTTAAGAGTTCTCTAAATCCGTAACGTACTTTCTTTGCTAAGCATCAGATCCTACAGTAGCCGCATGCAGTTTAGAGACCCGCATCTTGTCTACCTGTACGATGTTTTGAGGACTGTTTGCTTTCACCTTCTTTCACGCAGGGGTGATTAGTTGTATTAATTAACGTAACGTTAAATGTACTTTCTTCTAGTTTGTTATTAAATTGTTTCTGCAATTTAATTCCGTTATCTATCTTTTCCTTAAAGCTTTAAGTCAACTTAATTGTGTGATCTTTTATATAGCCTGCTTGACTATCAGCAGTCTATAGTGCGTGCACCCTGTAACCGAGTCATAGGATACCTCGTTGTCCAGGCAGGACTCTTGACGGTTTAGGGTGGTTTGTTGCCTGGGTTTATAGATAAGGGTTGGATCTAGCGTTTTCCGTTGTTGCTTGTTGCCGCATACCTAGTCCAATAGAAAGAGCCCAGTGTTTATATATCCCAGGACGTAACAACTGGGAGAGCTCTGAGGAACAATGATTATTATAGTAGTGATAGGAAAGTGAGAGAGATGCAAAATTGCGGCGGAGAGAGGGAGATTGCAGAGAGTTGGTGAGTGGACGGGAGTTAATAATACGAAAGGTCTTCCTTCCAACTTTGTCTAGGATTGCAGTATAAGAGGATCCTCCCCACACATGTGAACAATACTCAATACAAGGATGCACCATGCCCCTGTACAGAGCAAGAACCTGTGCAGGGGTAAAGAACCCCTTTAGGCGGTTGAGCACACCCAGTTTCTGGGAGGCTGCCTTAGCGAGACTGGTAATATGGTCCTTCCCAGTGAGAGCACAAGAAAAAGAGACACCAAGAATATTGAGAGAAGATGAAGGATTGATTTTTGTATTGTTGAAGTATAAGGGAAAGTCCTCTGGGAGTTCCGGACGGGTAGTGAAATGGAGAAATTGTGTTTTGGAAGCATTAAAGCAATTTAAAGGTAACAAGGTTTTCTCTGCCCCAATTGGAAATAGTAGTTAGATCAGCATATAAGTGTTCTATGGCTTCATTACTTTTGTTTTTTAGGGATTGCTGGCTGGGGCGTTCTGGAAAACTAATTGAGTAGTGTAAGGTAGAGTCGTCTGCATATGAATGGATGGGACTGGAGGTACAGTTGAGAAGATCATTTATGAAAATTAGAAAGAGAATGGAAAATAGGACATAGCCCTGAGGAACACCGGAGTTGATGGGATGAGGAAGTGAGCAATGGCCGTCCACAACCGAAGATATGGAACGGCCGGAAAGGAAATTAGAGACAAAGGCACAGATGGAGGGATAGAAACCGAAGGAGAGTAGTTTAAAAATTAAAGATTTGTGCCAGACTCTATTGAAGGCCTTCGATATGTCTAGTACAATAGAAAAGGTCTCACCGAAGGCCGGAAAAGAGGATAACCAAGAGTTAGTAAGATATGAAAGAAGATCACCAGTAGAGCGACCCTTATGGAAGCCATACTGGCGATCTGAGAGTAGATTATGAGAAGAGAAATGCTTAAGAAATTTAGAAACAAGAATAGTTTAAAAAAACTTTAGAGATACAAGAGATGAGAGCAATTGGATGATAGTTGGAGGGTTGAGAGTGGTCACCCTTATTTGGGACAGGTTTAATGAGAGCAAACTTCCAGCAAGAAGGGTCAGCACGGAAACACAGTTTTTTAGTACAACAGGAAAAACATCGTCCGGACCATAAGCCTTCTTAGAATTAAGCCCAGAGAGGGTAGAAAGTACATCTTTATAAGAGACTAGCAGGGGTACACGGCGTTGCCCGGGTTTAAATTCTACGATAATCACCATCACTACTACCACCACTACTACTACCATAATCACCGTCATCATTCACTATTACCACAATCATCACAATACTACTACTACCATAATCACCGGCCTCGACCTCCCTGTGCCTCATTAAACGGCGACCTCGATTTCGGCCGCTAAATGACCTCCGATTTTGGATCTGACCTCATCCGTATCCCCATTTTGGGGGGCTGCGAAAAAGTTTCATTCCATACACCTTTTCGATCGGAGGTCTCCGTCTGCCCCAAACGGCCACTTTTTTCAACTTCTTTTGAATTTTGGCCTCAAAACGACCTCCGATCGTGGCCACGCCCCCTCTATGACCTGACCCAGGTCAATTGACACCCACATGCAAAGTTTCAGCTCCCCAGGTCCAAAACTGTGGCTGCCTATTAAGAATAGACACACACACACACAGACAATCGCAAATATTATATAGATTAGGATATTAGGCATAAGTAGGAGAGAGGGGGGTGGAGAGGGAGGAATAGCACCGGAATCATCAAAAGTGGAGTTTCTAGTGAAAGTTTGAGAGAAGAGTTCAGATTTGTCAGAGGAAGAAGTGATGGTTGTGCCATCAGAGTGGAAAATGGGAGGGAAAGATGAGGAAGATAAATTGTTGGAGAGGTTTTTGGCTAGATGCCAGAAAACTTGGGAAGAGCTAGAGTTGGATAGTTCAGTGCATTTATTATTGATGAAAGAATGCTTGGCAAGCCGAAGAACAGATTTGGCTTGATTCCGGGCAGAAACATAGGAAGAATGAGATTCTTGAGTTTTAAGGTGTCGGTTCCATTTGAATGCTTCCTCCTTATTGCGGACAGCAGTAAAACAAGCGCGAGTAAACTAAGATGTTTTTGTATTAGACTGAGAGAAAGAAAATGGCATGTTCGCTTCCATGCCCGAGAGGATTACCTCAGTAATGCGTTCAGCACTCTCCGAGGGTCCCCGGCCACGGAATCAAAAGTCATTCCATGGGAAATCAAAGAAGTACTGACGAAGAGCCTCCCAGTCGGCTGCACCAAAGTGCCACAAGCGCCGCCGGTTGGGAGGATCGGGTGGCCGTACTGGAGAGATAGGACAGGTGACAGATATTAGTTTATGTGAGAGTGAGTGTGTGTGTGAGAGAGAGAGAGAGTGAGAATGATAGAGACAGAAAAAAGAGAGAGAGAGAGAGAACCCCCTGCTATCTCCCTGCCCCGAAGCAAGCACTTGTAAGGTGAACCAGAACACTATCTGGCCACGGATGGGGGAAAAAAAATGAAAAAGAAAGATATAAGATGTCCCTTTGTGTGGTAGGAGAGAGAGAGAGAGAGAGAGAGAGAGAGAGAGAGAGAGAGAGAGAGAGAGAGATTCAGTTAGTTTGTATATAATATGAAAACAAAATACTCTCATATTAATTACCCTTTCAGTGTTATTGACGTCTTTTTCATGTTATTGAAACCACCCTTACGTAGTTTTCTGGTTACCATTAGACGACCTTCTTTGGTATATGATCTACCTTTACGACTCAAATAGGTAAATACATTAACAAAAAAAAAACTTTTAATAACACAGGTCCTTCTTAAACTGCCTAGAATCGTCAAATGTTTAGCCAGAATTGAAGGTAAAAAGGCATCATGGTGCTGAAGGGATTACAATATTTAAAGAGACATAGAAAGAAGGTGTAGGTGGAAAGTTGAATAGATAAATAGACATACAGACCACACAGATCAAACCTTCTCAACGAGATGGTCCGGCCCTAAGCACCCCTAGCAAGCAAATCACCCCCAATATACTACACCAGGGGAAATGAATGATAAGGCTCTCTCGCCACCCCACACTCCCTCCGGCTACCTGCCTTATTGGAATCCGGACGTAAGAATACCCTTGCATGGATGAAAATGCAGGAAGACAAATTTACAGAAAAGAAAGAAACTCATACGATATGTAACATTAACCATTTCAGTACCAGTGACGTCCTTTTCATTGTTTGTTGGCTACTATTAGACAATTTTGTTCAGTTTAGGAAACACCTCCAGCAATTTACAGCCTTTGAACTAGCTTTGTTAACCCTTTTTACTACCACAGATCCTTCTTCAACTTCAGACAATTTATAAATATAGCTAAATAAGATGTATAAGACGTTGCCGGCACATAAAGGGTTAATGTCCAGTCATACACACCATTTACATTTAATCTTATATAATTTTCATACTCACTTGCACAATTATTCCCTGTTTGTTCAAATATTTATATATCACTTACTGTCTATCATCTCATTCGTACAATTGCCCACTTGCGAGTTTCAGGCTATAAGGAAGTTGGAGCTATAAGTGTCGATATTTAGCAGAATTCACCAGTAAAATACGGTCGTAGTACATTTATGAATACACAAAACCAAACTAATTATATTACCTATCAATCAGAAACCGACATTATTATTGCATTTCTGTTCTTTATCGATATTTATGGTTCCAACTTCCTTACAGCCTGAAACTCGCAAGGGTTCAATTGGCTTAAGGCACTCTTTTATCCAATTCCATGTTTACATTATTTACCCCTTAAGAATTATGATGCATTTTAGCTGTTTGTTTTGGCTATCATTAGACGATTATATGCAGCTTAGGAAGGATCTGTGGGAGTCAGAGGCATAATTGAGTTGGTTTTGATCCCTTAGATACCTAGAGGTCCTCCCTAAACTGCATACAATTGACCAATGATCGCCAAAAGAACTGATAAAACGCGTCATTTATCCTCAAGGTGTGAATGTGACTATTACGTTCCGAGATTCGTTAGCAGATCACTGTACATTAACCCGAAGCAAACACAAAAAACAAAATAATAATAATAATAATAATAATAATAATAATAAAATAATAATAATAATAATAATAATAATAATAATAAAATAATAATAATAATAATAATAATAATAATAATAATAATAATAAAATAAAAATAAATAACTATCAACCACTTTCAGCTTGAGAAGGGATTTGATTAACGGTAGTGTACTTAGTGAAATATTTGATTAACGGTAGTGTACTTAGTGAAATATTTGATTAACGGTAGTGTACTTAGTGAAATATTTGATTAACGGTAGTGTACTTAGTGAAATATTTGATTAACGGTAGTGTACTTAGTGAAATATTTGATTAACGGTAGTGTACTTAGTGAAATATTTGATTAACGGTAGTGTACTTAGTGAAATATTCGATGCTTTAGTATACTGGTCGGAACCAAAAAAATAAAAAAAAACCGACTGGTTCTGTTATAACGATCTCAATGTTTCAGGATACAAAGAACCATACAGAAAAAAAAAACATGGAACAAAAATAAATGCTTTCCCTTCCACTTGAACATAAGACGCGATGTAAATGTGATACGATACAAGTACACGAGCCATTTATACGTGAGCAGAGAGAGAGAGAGAGAGTTACAAGGAGTTACAAGGGATAGTTAGTATCTCTGAGACCTTGCGGTCCATTCCGGGGAGACACTCGAAGTGGAAAGAGAGAGACTGTTTAGTGCACTACACTCATTACAGAGTGTGCAAAATACTAGCTACTTTCTTCTTGAACTTCTCTACTGAAAAACTTTTTACAACTTCTGAGGGCAGTTTGTTCCAGGTAGAACAGATCTTATATCTGAAAAAAGTTTTAACAAACACTAGTGCTGAACCTTTTAAATTCTAAATTCCAGCCATGGTTGTGTGTTGCATTCATATTGAGGCTAAACATTGTGCTATAATCCACATTGTCAAACTCACTAAGTATTTTAAAAACTTCAATGAGCTGACCTCGTAGTCTGTGTGTCTCCAACGGAAAGAGATCAAGATCTCTCAACCGGTCCTCATAGCTCAGTCTTCTAAGTGATGAAATAAGCTTTGTAGCTCTAGCTTGTACTCCTTCCAGTCGCTCTATATCTTTCCTGAGTGCTGGAGACCAGAATTGAAGAGCATACTGCAGGAGAGGCCGTATAAGAGCTTGTAAAGTGTGAGGACTATTTCTTTGTTTCTATACTTAAATTGCCTCTTAATATAGCCCAACAATTTCTGAGTTTTCTTCTCTACTGCAATGCACTGCTTGGAAAACTTTAGGTCACTGCTAATCAGAACACCCAAATCCTTTTCCAAGTCAGTCACTTCCAGAGGCATTCCCAATAGTGAATAGCCTGACTTGGGGTTTGCTTGGCCAATATGCATCACCTTGCACTTTTCCAAGTTTAGAGGTATCTGCCATTGTCTCTGACCATTCACAAACGTCTGTTGAGGAGTCCACTTAGAAGAAACACCACTGATTACCACCCGTTGTTGTCTACCTGTTAGCTAACTTTTTATCCAATTTGTGACCTCTGTATTGATACCTAGCCCACTCACTTTTGGTTTTAGCCTGCAATGAGGCACTTTATCAAAAGCTTTTTGAAAATCTAAGTAAAGGATGCCTATGGCTCAGAGAGAGAGAGAGAGAGAGAGAGAGCAGGCAGAAAAGCAGAAAGTAAATGAGATGTCTGCGTGCACAATATACTGCTACTGAGATACTGCTGCTGCTCCTTCCCTGCTCCTGCTCCTTCCTACTTCTGATGGAATTTGGAGTATAAGGTACAAAATAGTAAGGTACAATCAATGATGAAAGAAGTGATGTTACAGTATGAAGCTATGGTAACCAAAGAAATTAGAGAAGGAAAAAATAGAAAGAAAACACTTGGGGAGAACTTGGATAAGTTGAGGGGAAAAGAGAGAAAGAAAGTAGAAAACATACAGTTGCATAGCAATGAAGGAATATTGCTCAGAAAAAGAGGAAAGCAAAAAATAATTGATAAAGTTTTGGGAAATTATATATCAAAAACACCCAAATAATATTCCTACAGTGTGGAATGAAAAGGAAAAAGAAACATACAATGACAAAATGACAATAGATAATTATGTTTGAAACTAGAGAACATAATATTCCAGAAATACTGAGAGAACAATTAGACATAATAATGAATACTGGAAATGGAAGAATGATTAAACCTATGAAGAATCCAGTAATAAACAATGAAAAAGTAAAATATGTTATGAAAAGGTTAAAAAATAGAAAAGCAGCAGGACCAGATGGGATCAAACCAGAAATGTATAAAGCACTAGTAAACAGTGATGTATGTGTACATAAAATGACAAAATGTTTCAGAGAGGAACTTGAAAGGAAAGAAGAGCCAAATGGATGGAGGGAATCAAAGACACAAATCATACCAAAGACAAAGAAACCAACTGCAGATGCCTTCAAAGGAAAAAAAAATCTTTAATTGTAACATCAGTAGACTATAATATAGTAAGGCGTATGACTCGATAAAAAGGAAATTTTTGATAAACACCATGAAACAGTATAAAATTCACCCAAACATTATAGATACAGTAGCAAATATTTATGTAGGGGACAAAACAAGTATTGAAATAAGTGAAGATATAAAAGAGGTCTTGCCTATTACCAGTGGAATACGCCAAGGATGCACTGAATCAACAACACTTTTCAAACTAATAACTTATATAATAATCAAAGAAATAGAAGAAAAGTGAATAGGATTCAAGAATGATCAGTTTAATATAAAAGTACTGTCTTAGGCAGATGATGGCTTATTGTTGGCAGAAAATTTGGAGGATTCAGCAAGAAATCTAAGAATATTAATGAATATAGGAGAAAAATGTGGGCTACAAATAAATAAGAATAAGAGTAACATTATAATATGGAATATGAAAGAACAGCCAGAGATAATAGAGGGGGTGAAAATAACTGAAACAATAAGGTATTTAGGACTTCATTTGGAAAATATAAGAATACATTTAAACAGTGTGACGCCTCCCGGCGCTAGCAGAATGGTTGCGTGGGGCATTGCAGCTCGCTAGCGCTCGCCAGTATGGGGGGATGGGCTACAGTTGTCCTAGAATGATCTGCTTTATGTTATTAGTGTCGTGTTGCCACAGACAGTCTAGAAATGGTCTTTGTTTTGGTCTGTGACCGCGCCTTGTATTTTATATTCGCTATAATAAAAATGTTGCTTGTGTGAGAGGCGAGCGAGAGAGGGTGACGGGGTACACCTGGCAGCGGGGCGAGCTATCACGCGGCCCGCATGGGCGCTGACGGCGTTGGCGGCCGGGTGGTCAACTAGCTCATCGCGGCCTCGTGTTTTTTACCAGCTCAGAGCTGGCCTGACACGCGTATCGTCTACATCCTTTGCAATTCTGTCCCCCATACTCGCCACTTTGCATACTATTTCTCTCTCTCGACTTCTCCTTTCTCATTCTCTAATCTTTATTAACCCTTAATTAGCGGCGAGCAACATAAGTCGAGTTAAATAAAGCTGGACTATGTGGCGGCGCTCGACATAGGTCGAGTGGCAATTTCAGCACGTAATGTTGCTGAGAGAGAGAGACAAGTGGTGGCAGGAGAGTAGCGAGCGTATGACTGCTCCAGACCACCGCGGCGAACATACTGACACGAATCCCAGCTCCCTCCTCCCTATACTCGCTATATAAGGAATTGTATCGGGAAAGTGGCTAATTACATGCTTTTTGCACTCGCGTTGCACGGTTATTGCAAGAAAACTAGCCATCATAAAAGGATCGTTATGGTGTCATTCGAAAGCTCTGTTTATGCCCTTTCAGGGATAGATACTTGTTTTACGTTCTGGGTCTTATTTAGGCATGAAAATGATCACGTAAACAGCCCTATTTTGGCTAAAAACACCCCGCTGGGCGGTACATATAAATAAACCGCATAGGCCGCTCTTAAGGTGTTAAACTCAACATCCCTTCTGGTTTCAGCATAGACGTTCACCGTCGGCCAGTCGTATTGTACGCGAAGCTCTCAGATATTTCTATGTATTAGGCTTTAATGAGGTTTGGAGAGACGGACTTTTCCGTGTGTGTCCTCTCTCGGGAAGGTTGTAGACCGGTATATGTCTCCCTGGCAGGGTGTTGAGTGATTCTGCTTAGTTATTTAAAGCTAGACTGGGGGTAAGGTTACTGTGTCGTTGTCTCCGATGTGTGCAGTGTTAGCTAAGCCCTGCACGACATCGACAGGTACTGTGGGAGCCTAGGTTGTCTTCGGGTGGGTTTACTTTGCGAGCACAGCACTGTGGTGTGAGAGGGCCATAGCCTATCCCTCACAACATAGTGCTGCCTCTTTGTGTTGACTTCTGAGGGATCGCCAGGATAGAACTAGGTACTAGAGACCTAGATTTATCAAGAGAGCATCCCCGTCATATAACGTAATCTTCATTATACCACCTTCGGACAACGTTAGGCTACAAGCCGCATGCTCGCCCATTGTTGCCCTGCCTTGATACCCCAGCTAGACTTTATTAACCGAGCAGACACTGGTTAGAGATAAGCCCCCATTATTATATGTATGCCACATTATTATTCACTGCACTTTTGAGCCGAGGTTGTTGTTGAGTTGCACAACCCTAGTAGGCTGTTGCATTGTGTCATGAAGCATTTCTTTAGTTGTCGAGCATTACTACCTTTGCGCAGTCTTTATTATTCGCCTGCCTATTATTACTATATGTCCTAGTATTTATTGTGACCCGTATTCTGCATTATAATTGTTCAAGATTCTTTACGAACATCTTCCCAGCATCAGACTTATTTCAGAAGTTTCCAGTTGATGTTGCAGGACTAGCATTGCACTTTCTTTAATACAGGAGTGCCAGTTATTTGAGTATCTACCGTAACGTTAAATAATCACGTTACTTATCTTTTCTTTGTGTAACCTAAACGAGTAATCTTTTACTGTTTGAGAATAGGCTGTTTCATCGAGCGTCAGCCTAGTGTGTGTGCACCAGTTACCGAGTCATAGGATACCTCGTGGTCCAGGCACGACTCAGGGCGGTAATGGTGTTTTGTTTTCCAGTGTTTAACACCTTACGAGCGGCCTATGCGGTTTATTTATGTGTACCGCACAGCGGGGTGTTTTTAGCCAAAATAGGGCTGTTTACGTGATCATTTTCATGCCTAAATAAGACCCAGAACGTAAAACAAGTACCTATCCCTGAAAGGGCATAAACAGACTTTCGAATGACACCATAACGATCCTTGTATGATGGATCTTGCAATAACCGTGCAACGCGAGTGCAAAAAGCAGGTAATTCGGTACTTTCAGTACATAATTGAGTATGTAGCGAGTGAGAGAGGGAGGAGGGAGCTGAGATTTGTGTCAGTAGGTTCGCCGCGGTGGTCTGGAGCAGTCATACGCTCGCTAGTCTCCTGCCACCACTTGTCTCTCTCTCTCAGCCACATTACGTGCTGAAATTGCCACTCGAGTTATGTCGAGCGCCGCCACATAGTCCAGCTTTATTTAACTCGACTTATGTTGCTCGCCGCTAAATAAGGGTTAAGGCAGGGGTTGGATCTAGTGTTACCGTTGTTGCATTTTTGCCATTATCTAGTCCAATGTTGAAGAGCCCTGTGTCTTTGAGAACCTGGATCGTAACAAATGGCGACCTAGCTCAGGATCTTGTGAACTAAGAGATAATTGCAGGATTGTTGTGGTAATTTGTTTTATTGAGGAATATAGTGGGCACGTTAATTTTTGTTTGGCAAAGTAGTATAGCACTTGAGAGTCTTCAGACATTTTTGGCAAGTGAATAGTGCTACATAAAAGTTTGGGGTACTTCTTTTCTGAATATTGTGGTGAGAAATTTTTGTGAGCATCATGTCTTATACCGGGTCAGAGGAGAATGGAGACACAGTACGTAATGTCGAAACTGAGGAACAGCAGCATGATGAAAGGGTTAATCGGGTGAACTGTGAGGAGGATGCTAGGATATTTTTGCAATGGCCTGTTACTGCCGAGCGGTTGGAGGGTATGGATCGGTACGGTCTTCAATGCCTGGCCACAGCTATCGGTCATGCGGTTACCAGCAGCATGACCAAGGATAACTTGATAACGTGTGTACTGGGCAGGGTGACTGGTGAGCGAGATGGGTTGAGTGCTCAGAGCCCTTCGGCCATGCTTCCCCTACACTCGACTCCCAGCCATCCCAGTAGTTTGCCGACCCCGGGTACGCTTCCGCAGTTGGGTGGTGACTGGCAGGGTGGGTTGCCCCTGGGGGGACCACCGGTAATTTCAAACATTGTAGCACCTTCACCTCCTCAAGGGTTATCTCCAGAATTATTGCTTCAGCTCTAATTAGCTAAGATCGAAGAGAGAAAGGCTATCAGGGCAGGTGAGCTCCAGCAGCAAATAGAATTAGCCAAGATAGAAGAGAGAAAAACTATCAGTTAGCAGTCTCAGCACATAGAGCTAGCAAAAATCCAAGCGGATTTAGAGTCGACTAGGTACTGTGCCGACATGGACGTAGAGAAGTCGCGAGTAGAGGCAACGGGACAGCGACTTGGGGCTGGTAACCGTGTTCATGAGCAGTCTCTCTCGCACTTATTGAAACTGGTTCCGGTGTTTGATGAGAGTGGTGTAACAGAATTTTTCACACGCTTTGAGAAGAAGTGCCAGGAACACCAGTGGCCAGAGAATAAATGGGCAGCACTTGTATCCTCTAGATTAATAGGCAAGGGTCTTAAAGCCTATGATGCGTTGCCTATAGAGTCATGTATTATCTATGAGGAACTCAAGGAGGCTGTCCTGAGAGCATACGAACTACAACCAGAGACGTACAGGTTGAAGTTCCGGGGTGTTACCAAGGGTCGGGAGAGCACCTTTTTGGAGCATGCCCGGGAGCTGTCCGATGCTTTTGGGAATTGGCTGAGGTCGGAGTAAGCTACTACGTTTGACGACATTAAACAGTTGGTGCTTTTAGAGCAGTTTTTCAAATGCACAGGCGGCGACCTGACGTTAAACCTTAAAGAAAAGCAACCAAAAACTCTACAGGAGGCAGCTGAGATGGCTGACCTCCGGCTATCACTAATTCGTGGGTGCGGGTTTGCCCAGCGTAGTGAGGCAAGAAACAAGGGGCGTGACGCCCCACCCCCCCGAGTTAGTGATATACCTTATGCAAACAAGTACAAGAGCCATGATACCAAGACTGACCACAAGACTAGCACCGTCCCATTTAAGAAGGGGCCGGGCCCTTCCCAGTACCAAGGGAAGCCCAAAGGGGAGTTGGAGTGTTATCATTGTCATGAAAAGGGGCACTTTGCAAGAGTCTGTCCTAGCAAACCACCTACAGCAGCTGTGTCTTTGGCCTGCAACATTGGTGTGTCTCCGAAGTCATCTGAGTTTGCCCGGGGCAGTTCGTCAGAGGCTGAGGCACAGCCAATGCAGAAGCACCTGGGAGGCTCGAACCCTGCTCAGGATGTTTTTTGCGACCATAGAGGGCGGGGTTGCGTGATGTGGGCGGGGCGCAAGCATGGAGTAGAGGTCTTGCGTGATACAGGTGCTTCCCAGACTCTGATGAAAAACTTGACAGGCTACCCTATAAACGCGGCTCGGGTGGTGGTGGTGCAGGGTATTAATGCAACTCGGTCATACCCGCTGGTGCGGTTGGAGTTGGAGGTGGATGGTGTGGCACGTGAATTGGATGTCGGGATTGTGGAGAAACTGCCAGTGGAGGGCGTCGACCTTCTTCTCGGCAACGACTTTGCAATGCCCGCTTCTGAGGTTCTACCCTTAGTCGTTGCCGAGAGGCCGGCCGACGTGAGTAGGGAAGAGCAAGAGTGGGTCGAGCGGTGCCAGACACAACCCATGGCGTGTGTTGTCACCCGAGCTCGGGCAGCTAAAGTGTCACAGCCTAGTCCTCCGTCTTCAGACCAGCGGAGGAACGATCAACAGGAGGAGGCTAAAGCTGGAGTTGGTTTTAAGAGTTTTGACTCGGCGGCTCTCCTGGGTGATTCAGTATTAGCACCATTACTTAATTCTGGAGTAGCCCCTGGGCCTGTCATCGAGAGTGACGAGGCTGGGCATGACGAGTCTCCACGACAGTAACGTTATGTACATCGAGAGAGACAGAGGGAGCAGCCCAGTATCGGGGAAGGTCATGCATTGCTCCGGGAGCAGTTAGATTGCTTGGCACCCTCAGATATACGTCGGTTGCAACTAGAGGACCCTGAGCTCCAAACGTGTGCTAATGGAGCTGTAGAGCTCGACGAGGACGGTGATGCACAGCCAGGAGATTTTTTTAATTTAGAAGGCATCCTCTATAGGCGTTTTCAAGACCCTAAACGTAGTTGGCAAGAGGGGTCCGGAGTAGTGGACCAGTTGGTGGTGCCACGGGAGTGCAGGGATAGCCTACTGAGGTTGGCGCATGACATACCACTGGCAGGACATCTAGGGGTGAGAAAAACGGTGGCGGCTTTAGAAAACTTCTTTTAGTGGCCGGGGTTGAAGGGGCAGGTGGTAACCTGGATAGCAAGGTGTCATACGTGCCAGAGGGTTGGAAAACCTAACCAAACAATTCTGAGAGCCCCGTTGCACCCCATTCCTGTCAGTGGACCGCCCTTCAGTAAGGTCATCATTGATATGGTCGGACCCCTACCCCCTACTAGTGCCGGTAATAAATTTCTAGTAACTATCATGGATGTGGCCACTCGTTATCCTGATGCATGTCCAATGAGAAATGGCACGGCGAAAACTGTTGTCCGGAACCTGCTCTTGTATTGCTCGCGGTATGGTTACCCGCAAGAGGTGCAATCGGACCAAGGTTCTAGTGTTACATCTAGTCTGTTCAAACAAACTATGATTCAGCATGGCATCAGCACTGTCGTCTCTTCTGCGTATCACCCGGAGAGTCAAGGGGTGTTCGAGAGGTGGCACGCCATGCTGAAAAGCATGCTTCGATGTTATTGCGCAGAGAACGGAAAGGATTGGGACCTTGGTCTGCCGTATGTTTTGTTCGCGGCAAGAGAAGTACCTGGAGAGAGTCTCGGTTTCAGTCCGAATGAGCTTGTTTTCGGGCATCAGGTGAGGGGTCCTCTCCACATGGTGAAGGAGATGTGGGAGGGCACTAGGCATGTTGTTCTGCGAGATAAGTTGCAACCTCTTGTTCCTGAGCGACAAGAGGAGTTGTTTACTAGGCTGTGGCAGTCCGTCCGCATGTTTGTTTCTCCAGGCCTGATGTACGGGGTAGAATCCGACATGGAGGCTGGAGACAGTGCAAGGCTCGAGTTGGTTCCCTACCGTGTGAATCCTGCTCGACAGCCTGTTGTGAAGGCGGAGCTGGACAGCGTGTGGAGAGAGGGTCTGAGGGATGAGGAATGTCGTGAGTGGTCGTTGCCAGAGGCTTTGCAACCTGAGTTTGGTGGCAGAGTCCGTGTGTGTGTTGATTGCAAGAGTGTGGAAGCATTATCCCTGACAGACGCCTATCCATTACCCAGAGTTGACGACACCATAGACCGCTTCGGGGCTGCCTCGCTCATCACGAAGGTAGAACTAGTGAAGGGTTATTGGCAGGCCCCGTTGCCGGGAAGAGCGAAGAGAAGTGCCAGTTTTGCGATGAGCTGGGCAGAGTTTTTATTTGCATGTTTTTTTACCTTAAATTCCTAAAATATCGATAAGTACTTAACATTTACTATCAAATAAAGTAAGAGTATCTCCTTACATAAATTAAACCTATATATATATATCAATATACCTTTATTACACACTAATTGTATAAAGTATATAAGGTCTAACTAGAGCGACCGTATACTCCAAGTGGAAAGACTTTACTCTAGTGATAACTAGAGCGACCGTATACTCCAAGTGGAAAGACTTTACTCTAGTGATAACTAGAGCGACCGTATACTCCAAGTGGAAAGACTTTACTCTAGTGATAACTAGAGCGACCGTATACTCCATTTTTAAGAATAAAATTTACTGAGTATCAAGTTTAAATTAAATATTAAATTTTAACAACATTTGTATCATATCCAAATTATATAAAAAATACCGCATCTCTAAGCAGAATGGCAGGACTTCCAATTTATTCGTACGCATGTACGATGTAAGGTGACTCCTCCCACTTTTTACGGGTGTACAAATTCACCTTACATCGTTACTTTAAGACTAGTATTAAATTTTATAAATGATATAGATGTTAATACAATTAATCAATTTTCTTCTCTAGAGATAAAAATTTTCGGTATATCGGTAATTTAATATATTAACTACATTTTTCATTTTTGTAACTCTGCTACATACAGAATAGATATATAGGAAATACCAATATATATATGTTTAGAATCTACCAATGTTTATATATATTATAACTTTTCAAAAAGAAAACTAAAGGTCTTATCTCTAATTCCCAAAACTAGAATTTTTATTTAAACTACTCCTTGAACTTAACTACAAAAGAACACAAAAACAAAATATCTTTAAACCTATAAAAAAAATTAAATAATTAAGAGATACAGGTAAAAATCTTTTTCAGGCTAAATATATAAGTTTATCGTAGCGAAGCCGAGGTAAAGTGCCGCGTACTCAAATAAATATAAAAGACACAAAAACAGTTTTAATATAAAATAATAAGCTACAAGGGCTCCCGCCTAAAAAAATTAACGAGAAAAGTATTCTTATAAATAAAATTCTAGCGTATTCTGCTATAAAAATAAGCGCGAATCCCCCTCTACTATACTCTGTGTTAAATCCAGATACTAACTCTGACTCTCCTTCAGCAAAATCAAAAGGAGTTCGGTTAGTTTCAGCTAAACAGGAAGCCAATCATATTATAGAGAGAGGAAAAGTTAATAACAATAATCAAAATTTTTCTTGATATAAATTAAATAAATTTAAATTAAATCCTCCTACTAAAAAAATAACTGATAACAAAATAATGGCCAATCTTACTTCATAAGAAATTGTCTGCGCCGCCGCACGCAACCTTCCTAATATAGAATATTTACAATTTGAAGATCATCCTGCCCTTAGTGTAGAATATACTCCTAACCTCAAACAACATAAAAAAAATAAAACACCTATATTAAATCTTAATATACCTCTCTCATACGGAACTACTATTCAAACTAATAAAGAAATAAATAAACTAAAAACAGGAGATAAATAATATGGTAAAAAATTAGATATTCTAGGTACGGTCTGTTCTTTAAGAAATAATTTTACTGCATCAGAAAAAGGCTGAAGAAGTCCCATATATCCCACCTTAGGACCTTTACGAATCTGAATGTAACCTAGAATTTTTCGCTCTAATAAAGTAACAAAAGCAACACCAACTAAAACACAAATAATAAGTAACAAGTAATTTACTAACATAATAATAAAAATTAACATTTATAATGTTTTCCTTTTATTATTTATATAATATTTTTAATTTTTAAAATTAATTTTTGAAAAGGGTATTAATATTCTAAATTAAAAAAGTGTTTTAATTATTTAATCCTTTCGTACTAAATAATCTTATATTTAACAAAAGATAGAAACCAACCTGGCTCACGCCGGTCTGAACTCAAATCATGTAAAGTATTAAAAGTCGAACAGACTCTCTCTTATAGCGGCTACACCATAAAGATACTTTAATTCAACATCGAGGTCGCAAACTTTTTCTTCGATAAGAACTCTCGAAAAATAACGCTGTTATCCCTAAAGTATCTTAATCTTTTAATCTATTTAAGGATCAATTTGTATTAAGCAATAATTATTGTATTTAAACTATAGACAGTTTATTTATATATCTACGCCGCCCCAGCGTAACAAACCTATATTTTTATTTCTTATTTACTTTCAAGCTAAAATATAAAATATATTTATTGTAAAGATTTATAGGGTCTTATCGTCTTTTTGATTTATTTAAGCCTTTTCACTTAAAAGTCAAATTCAATAAATATTTAAGAAACAGATGATACTTTGTCCAACCTTTCATTCAAGCCTTTAATTAAAAGACAATTTATTATGCTACCTTCGCACAGTCAAAATACTGCGGCTCTTTAATTTAATCAGTGAGCAGGCCAAACTATCACCTTCATATAGACATGTTTTTGTTAGACAGACAAGAATCTTTTTGCCGAGTTCTTTTTAAATATCAAATTAATTATAATATTTTATAAAATTAAAATAAATTTTTTAAATAAAATAATTTATACTAATAAGAACATAATAACCTTTTAATTATTATTTTTAATAGTTTTAAATTACTATAATAAAATTATTTTTAAATATTAAATTATTTCAAATATTAGTTAAAACACTTTTAAAAATGGCTACTTATAAGCCTAAATTTCAAGAATTATCTATTTAAATTTATATTTTTTTTTATAATTGAGTAAAAAGCTCACCCCCCTACTCTTTAACTCTATTTTTATAAAATAAAGCTTGAATTAAATTCATTTTATTTAAAACCAGATATAAAAGTTCGACTGACATTTCATCTCTAGATTGTTATTAATTTTGTTAAAACAAAAACTTTATTAAATCTAACTACCTTTTTTTCGGGATTATTTTTGTAAAAATTAATTTATTATTTTATGATACACAAGGCACATTTTAACTTCTATTATTTGATTATTTTACCAATATATTAACATTCTTTTACAATACTATTAACTATTATCTTTTATAAGTTTCTTTATTAATACTAAATGTTTTTGTTTTAAATTATTTTTCTTACAACAATAAATAAAATTATTACAATAATAAGTTTCAATCTTAAAGTATATTGAATTACACAATATTCTTTCCGGTGTAAGCGGATGCTTTATAATAAGCTTTACTTTAACTTCTAGATACGCCTTCCGGCACATCTACTTTGTTACGACTTATTTCATTTTTAGGCGAAAGCGACGGGCGATATGTACATATTTTAGAGCCTATATCAAGTAATTAAAATTAATTATATTACAATTAAATCCACCTTCATTATTAAATTTCATTATTAACTCCGTTTAAATTATTTTTATTGTAACCCATTTGCTCCTTATTATAAACTGCACCTTGATCTAATTTTCTTAATTTTATTATTTTCAACAACTTATTCTATCAAAGTTATCTGATAATGACGGTATACAAATTTTAAATTAGGTGCCAGGTGTTGTTGTGCTGCCGGAACACAAGTTGGATGTGTGGCATGCTAAGGGCACTGATAATGTTTTGGCTTTGTTTGCAGGAGAACCCTCGCTGTTCAGTCAGTGTTTGTCGCGGGTGGAGGATCCGGGGTAGGCTACCACAGTATGTTGGTATAGCCTCCTGTCTTGGCTCGCGGTGTATTTTTGCGCTGGTTCTTGTTGGCTCGCGTGTGTAGCATCAGCGTAGGGTCGCAGGGCAGGAGTTGTTGGCTTTGATTAGACGAAAATTAGGCTACATCTATAGTAGCCGCCAAAAACAACATTAAAATAAAATATGAAAAATTAAATAAAAACTCTTTCTTTTTAATAATTAATTTTAAGATAATATTGTAGCTGAGTACTGAGTGCAGATGATTATCTCTCAGTAGGCTGTGCCTCATAAAGCTCGCTCTGGGAGCACAATGTTATGAATTAATGTATTATGTTTGGGAAGGGTGATAAGATTTTTTTATATATAAAATGTTGTTGTATTTTTTTTTGAGGAGACTGAGCTTGCATTCCATGAGTGGCAGAGTGGCTAGGAGTGGCAGATTCTAGCGACATTCTGCCTATTCAGATATGGGCTAATGGTTGAGTGTCCCATATCTTGGGGGGGTGTGACGCCTCCCGGCGCTAGCAGAATGGTTGCGTGGGGCATTGCAGCTCGCTAGCGCTCGCCAGGATGGGGGGATGGGCTACAGTTGTCCTAGAATGATCTGCTTTGTGTTATTAGTGTCGTGTTGCCACAGACAGTCTAGAAATGGTCTTTGTTTTGGTCTGTGACCGCGCCTTGTATTTTATATTCGCTATAATATAAATGTTGCTTGTGTGAGAGGCGAGCGAGAGAGGGTGACGGGGTACACCTGGCAGCGGGGCGAGCTATCACGGGGCCCGCTTGGGCGCTGACGGCGTTGGCGGCCGGGTGGTCAACTAGTCCCTGCTCATCGCGGCCTCGTGTTTTTTACCAGCTCAGAGCTGGCCTGATACGCGTATCGTCTACATCCTTTGCAATTCTGTCCGCCATACTCGCCACTTTGCATACTATTTCTCTCTCTCGACTTCTCCTTTCTCATTCTCTAATCTTTATTAAACTCAACATCCCTTCTGGTTTCAGCATAGACGTTCACCGTCGGCCAGTCGTATTGTACGCGAAGCTCTCAGATATTTCTATGTATTAGGCTTTAATGAGGTTTGGAGAGACGGACTTTTCCGTGTGTGTCCTCTCTCGGGAAGGTTGTAGACCGGTATATGTCTCCCTGGCAGGGTGTTGAGTGATTCTGCTTAGTTATTTAAAGCTAGACTGGGGGTAAGGTTACTGTGTCGTTGTCTCCGATGTGTGCAGTGTTAGCTAAGCCCTGCACGACATCGACAGGTACTGTGGGAGCCTAGGTTGTCTTCGGGTGGGTTTACTTTGCGAGCACAGCACTGTGGTGTGAGAGGGCCATAGCCTATCCCTCACAACATAGTGCTGCCTCTTTGTGTTGACTTCTGAGGGATTGCCAGGATAGAACTAGGTACTAGAGACCTAGATTTATCAAGAGAGCATCCCCGTCATATAACGTAATCTTCATTATACCACCTTCGGACAACGTTAGGCTACGAGCCGCATGCTCGCCCATTGTTGCCCTGCCTTGATACCCCAGCTAGACTTTATTAACCGAGCAGACACTGGTTAGAGATAAGCCCCCATTATTATATGTATGCCACATTATTATTCACTGCACTTTTGAGCCGAGGTTGTTGTTGAGTTGCACAACCCTAGTAGGCTGTTGCGTTGTGTCATGAAGCATTTCTTTAGTTGTCGAGCATTACTACCTTTGCGCAGTCTTTATTATTCGCCTGCCTATTATTACTATATGTCCTAGTATTTATTGTGACCCGTATTCTGCATTATAATTGTTCAAGATTCTTTACGAACATCTTCCCAGCATCAGACTTATTTCAGAAGTTTCCAGTTGATGTTGCAGGACTAGCATTGCACTTTCTTTAATACAGGAGTGCCAGTTATTTGAGTATCTACCGTAACGTTAAATAATCACGTTACTTATCTTTTCTTTGTGTAACCTAAACGAGTAATCTTTTACTGTTTGAGAATAGGCTGTTTCATCGAGCGTCAGCCTAGTGTGTGTGCACCAGTTACCGAGTCATAGGATACCTCGTGGTCCAGGCACGACTCAGGGCGGTAATGGTGTTTTGTTTTCCAGTGTTTAAGGCAGGGGTTGGATCTAGTGTTACAGTTGTTGCATTTTTGCCATTATCTAGTCCAATGTTGAAGAGCCCTGTGTCTTTGAGAACCTGGATCGTAACAACAGCAAAAAGTTAACATGATACAAAAAGGAAGAAAATTAGCAAATTTAACATATTCAGAAATAGCCAAAAGTTGTAATAAGATAATGGTTGGAAAGGCTTACTGGAAAGGTGTAGTAATACCATCTGTACTATATGGAGCCAGGCATAATCAACATAAAGGCTTATTGGAAAGGTGTAGTAATACCATCTGTACTATATGGAGCCAGGCATAATCAACATAAAGGCTTACTGGAAAGGTGTAGTGATACCATATATACTATAATATTATGGAGACAGCATAATCAACATAAAGGCTTACTGGAAAGGTGTAGTAATACCATCTGTACTATATGGAGCCAGCATAATCAACATAAAGGCTTATTGGAAAGGTGTAGTAATACCATCTGTACTATATGGAGCCAGCATAATCAGCATACAGGCTTACTGGAAAGGTGTAGTAATACCATCTGTACAATATGGAGCCAGGATAATCAACATAAGGCTTACTGGAAAGGTGTAGTAATACCATCTGTACTATATGGAGCCAGCATAATCAACATAAAGACTTATTGGAAAGGTGTAGTAATACCATCTGTACTATATGGAGCCAGCATAATCAACATAAAGGCTTACTGGAAAGGTGTAGTAATACCATCTGTACTATATGGAGCCAGCATAATCAACATAAAGGCTTACTGGAAAGGTGTAGTAATACCATCTGTACTATATGGAGCCAGCATAATCAACATAAAGGCTTACTGGAAAGGTGTAGTAATACCATCTGTACTATATGGAGCCAGCATAATCAACATAAAGGCTTACTGGAAAGGTGTAGTAATACCATCTGTACTATATGGAGCCAGCATAATCAACATAAAGGCTTACTGGAAATGTGTAGTGATACCATCTGTACTATATGGAGCCAGGCATAATCAACATAAAGGCTTACTGGAAAGGTGTAGTAATACCATCTGTACTATATGGAGCCAGCATAATCAACATAAAGGCTTACTGGAAAGGTGTAGTAATACCATCTATACTATATGGAGCCAGCATAATCAACATAAAGGCTTACTGGAAAGGTGTAGTAATACCATCTGTACTATATGGAGCCAGCATAATCAACATAAAGGCTTACTGGAAAGGTGTAGTAATACCATCTGTACTATATGGAGCCAGCATAATCAACATAAAGGCTTACTGGAAAGGTGTAGTAATACCATCTGTACTATATGGAGCCAGCATAATCAACATAAAGGCTTACTGGAAAGGTGTAGTAATACCATCTGTACTATATGGAGCCAGCATAATCAACATAAAGGCTTACTGGAAAGGTGTAGTAATACCATCTGTACTATATGGAGCCAGCATAATCAACATAAAGGCTTACTGGAAAGGTGTAGTAATACCATCTGTACTATATGGAGCCAGCATAATCAACATAAAGGCTTACTGGAAAGGTGTAGTAATACCATCTGTACTATATGGAGCCAGCATAATCAACATAAAGGCTTACTGGAAAGGTGTAGTAATACCATCTGTACTATATGGAGCCAGCATAATCAACATAAAGGCTTACTGGAAAGGTGTAGTAATACCATCTGTACTATATGGAGCCAGCATAATCAACATAAAGGCTTACTGGAAAGGTGTAGTAATACCATCTGTACTATATGGAGCCAGCATAATCAACATAAAGGCTTACTGGAAAGGTGTAGTAATACCATCTGTACTATATGGAGCCAGCATAATCAACATAAAGGCTTACTGGAAAGGTGTAGTAATACCATCTGTACTATATGGAGCCAGCATAATCAACATAAAGGCTTACTGGAAAGGTGTAGTAATACCATCTGTACTATATGGAGCCAGCATAATCAACATAAAGGCTTACTGGAAAGGTGTAGTAATACCATCTGTACTATATGGAGCCAGCATAATCAACATAAAGGCTTACTGGAAAGGTGTAGTAATACCATCTGTACTATATGGAGCCAGCATAATCAACATAAAGGCTTACTGGAAAGGTGTAGTAATACCATCTGTACTATATGGAGCCAGCATAATCAACATAAAGGCTTACTGGAAAGGTGTAGTAATACCATCTGTACTATATGGAGCCAGCATAATCAACATAAAGGCTTACTGGAAAGGTGTAGTAATACCATCTGTACTATATGGAGCCAGCATAATCAACATAAAGGCTTACTGGAAAGGTGTAGTAATACCATCTGTACTATATGGAGCCAGCATAATCAACATAAAGGCTTACTGGAAAGGTGTAGTAATACCATCTGTACTATATGGAGCCAGCATAATCAACATAAAGGCTTACTGGAAAGGTGTAGTAATACCATCTGTACTATATGGAGCCAGCATAATCAACATAAAGGCTTACTGGAAAGGTGTAGTAATACCATCTGTACTATATGGAGCCAGCATAATCAACATAAAGGCTTACTGGAAAGGTGTAGTAATACCATCTGTACTATATGGAGCCAGCATAATCAACATAAAGGCTTACTGGAAAGGTGTAGTAATACCATCTGTACTATATGGAGCCAGCATAATCAACATAAAGGCTTACTGGAAAGGTGTAGTAATACCATCTGTACTATATGGAGCCAGCATAATCAACATAAAGGCTTACTGGAAAGGTGTAGTAATACCATCTGTACTATATGGAGCCAGCATAATCAACATAAAGGCTTACTGGAAAGGTGTAGTAATACCATCTGTACTATATGGAGCCAGCATAATCAACATAAAGGCTTACTGGAAAGGTGTAGTAATACCATCTGTACTATATGGAGCCAGCATAATCAACATAAAGGCTTACTGGAAAGGTGTAGTAATACTATCTGTACTATATGGAGCCAGCATAATCAACATAAAGGCTTACTGGAAAGGTGTAGTAATACCATCTGTACTATATGGAGCCAGCATAATCAACATAAAGGCTTACTGGAAAGGTGTAGTAATACTATCTGTACTATATGGAGCCAGCATAATCAACATAAAGGCTTACTGGAAAGGTGTAGTGATACCATCTGTACTATATGGAACCAGGCATAATCAACATAAAGGCTTACTGGAAAGGTGTAGTAATACCATCTGTACTATATGGAGCCAGGCATAATCAACATAAAGGCTTACTGGAAAGGTGTAGTAATACCATCTGTACTATATGGAGCCAGCATAATCAACATAAAGGCTTACTGGAAAGGTGTAGTACTACCATCTGTACTATATGGAGCCAGGCATAATCAACATAAAGGCTTATTGGAAAGGTGTAGTAATACCATCTGTACTATATGGAGCCAGGCATAATCAACATAAAGGCTTATTGGAAAGGTGTAGTAATACCATTTGTACTATATGGAGCCAGCATAATCAACATAAAGGCTTACTGGAAAGGTGTAGTAATACCATCTGTACTATATGGAGCCAGCATAATCAACATACACGAAACTGAAATTAAAACATTACAAAGAATAGAAAATGGAGTATATAGGCACATACTGGGAGCAGCAAAATGGGCACCAATATGTACATTGAGAGGTGAAATAGGGGCCTCACTAATGAAAACGAGAATCATAAATGGAAGATTACAATATTTGAAAAGTATCGATGAAGGAGAAAATCAGCTGCTGAAAGAAATAGTAAGGAAAATGTGTGAGGGTTATATAAATAAATGGATGAAAGTGACACAAGCTTACATAAATACTATGGGAATAAGAAGAGAAAATTTCATAAAAAATAAGAAAACAGAACTCAAAGAAGCAACAAGAGAGTGGGATTCTGCAAATTGGAAAGAAGTAAATATTAAATCAAGTCTATTAATATTCAGAAGATGGAAAGAAAACATTAAAGAAGAAAACATGTATGACAACCGCCCATCTTCAATCATGCTATATAAGGCCAGGAGTGGAACTCTGCAACTAAATGATAGGACAAGACACGCAAATGGAGAAGTAGAATGCACTCTATGTGGCCATAATTTGACAGCTACATATAATAATTTTATTTCTTCACTCCACAATGCGCAAAATAAATATATCCCCAAAAGAAAATTTAGATCAACACAGAACAAACCCAAATGGATGAATAATAGACTATTAGACCTTCTAGGAAAAAAGAGAGGAATATATCGAAAAATAAAGAAAGGCGAAATTCACCTACTTGCTTACTATCAGAATCTATCAAGAGAGGTTAAAAAATGTATAAGGACAGACAAAAGAAATTATGAAATCAGGATAGCCAATGACTCGAAAAATAACCCTAAGGCTTTTTACCAGCTATATAAATCTAAAGTTAGAGATAAAATAGGCCCCCTTAAAACTTCGATAGGAGAAATGACAGAAAATTATTTAGAAATGTGCAGTACATTAAATAGTCAGTTTCTATCCGTTTTCACAAATGAAAATTTGGCACAGATTCCAGAAGTCCGTAAGGTATATAGAGATAGTATAGAAAATAGGTTAAGTACGGTTACTATAAGTAGAAATGATGTGCTTAAGGAAATTGACAGACTGAAACCTCAGAAATCGCCTGGTCCCGATGAGGTATATGCCAGAGTATTAAAATAATGCAGAGATGAGTTAAGTTACCCATTAACATTTCTTTTTAACAATTCATTAGAAACAGGTATAGTTCCAGAAGCTTGGAAGCTTGCAAATGTAGTTCCGATTTTCAAAAAAGGTGATAAATCAATAGCATCCAATTACCTTCCCATTAGTCTCACTTCAATCATAGGAAAGCTACTAGAGTCAATTATTGCTAGGAAAATGAGAAACCACTTAGAAACATTTAACTTAATCAATTCTTCTCAGCATGGATTCACACAGGGACGTTCTTGCCTTACTAATTTGCTTAGTTTTTTCTCAGAGGTATATGAAGCAGTAGATAATGACAAGGCATACGATATTATATATTTAGATTTCAGTAAAGCTTTCGACAGAGTCCCTCATGAGAGATTGATGAGAAAGGTTGAGGCACATGGAATAGGTGGGGCGTTGTTGGGATGGATTAGGTCATGGCTAATTGGTAGGAAACAGAGAGTCAGCATAAATGGTACCAAGTCAGAGTGGGGAGCAGTCAAAAGTGGTGTCCCCCAGGGATCGGTATTAGGTCCCCTGTTGTTTCTTATATACATAAATGACCTAGATTTAGGTATAACTAGTAGGATAAGTAAATTCGCAGACGATACTAAAATGGGGAGATCAATTGATTCAGATAGCGATATAGAGTGCCTCCAAAGGGATCTAGATACCTTACATGAATGGTCAGTAAATTGGCAGATGAAGTTTAACATTGACAAATGCAAGGTATTAAAGATAGGGAAGATGCAAACAAATGTTAAATATAAACTAGCTAATTTAGAATTAGAAAATTCAGACTGCGAGAAAGATCTAGGTGTGTTTGTTAGCAATGATTTGAAGCCTAGAAAACATTGTATAGGCGTTCGTAATAAGGCAAACAGGATTCTCGGGTTCATCTCTAGGAGTGTGAGTAACAGAACTGCTGATGTTATCTTAAAACTTTACTTGTCATTAGTGAGACCCCATATGGATTATGCTGTCCAATTTTGGTGTCCTTATTACAGAATGGACATAGATTCATTGGAGAGAGTACAGCGTAGAATGACAAAAATGATCCATAATATTAGAAATCTTCCGTATGAAGAAAGGTTGAAGAAATTAGGTTTACATTCGTTAGAGAGACGCAGAGTTAGAGGGGATATGATAGAGGTGTTCAAGTGGGTTAGTGGGATTAACAAAGGGGACATGGCAAATGTACTAAAGCTCAGTGATAGCGAAAGAACTCGTACCAATGGTTTCAAATTAGATAAATTTCGTTTCAGAAAAGATATAGGCAAATATTGGTTTGGTAACAGAGTTGTAGATGGGTGGAATGGACTACCAAGTGCTATAGTGGGATCTAAAACTGTAGGGAGCTTTAAGATAAAATTGGATAAGCATATGGACGAGAAGGGTTGGGTGTGAAGGGGATCAGCCGGGTTGGGCCAATCAGCGCTCTGCAGACCCCCATAATCCTGCGTTAATTGGTAGATACATACGATAATCTTGGTAGATACATACGATAATTTTGGTAGATACATACGATAATTTTATCAAGTCAGTATTCAATGCGCAAAATAAATATATCCCCAAAAGAAAATTTAGATCAACACAGAACCAACCCAAATGGATGAATAATAGGCTATTAGATCTTCTAGGAAAAAAGAGAGGAATATATAGAAAAATTAAAAAAGGCGAAATTCACCTACTTGCTTACTATCAGAATCTATCACGACAGGTAAAAAAGGATATTAGTAAAGAAAAAAGAAATTATGAAATTAAGGTTGCCAATGATTCAAAAAATAATCCTAAAGCTTTTTACCAACTATATAAATCCAAGGTTAGAGATGTAATTGGTCCCCTTAAAACTTCGATAGGAAAATTGACAGAAAGTGATTTAGAAATGTGCAGTACATTAAATAGTCAATTTCTTTCCGTTTTCACTAATGAAAATTTGGCACAGTTTCCAGAAGTCCGTAAGGTATACAGCGATAGTATAGAAAATAGGTTAAGTACGGTTACTATAAGTAGAAATGATGTGGTTAAGGAAATTGACAGACTGAAACCTCATAAATCGCCTGGTCCTGATGAGGTATATGCTAGAGTATTAAAAGAATGCAGAGATGAG
This sequence comes from Paralithodes platypus, assembly GCA_032716605.1. NCBI lineage: Eukaryota > Metazoa > Arthropoda > Malacostraca > Decapoda > Lithodidae > Paralithodes > Paralithodes platypus. Next base: position 18,062,443 of record CM064501.1, on the reverse strand, counting down.
TTAAGTTATCCATTAACATTTCTATTTAACAAGTCATTAGAAACAGGTATAGTTCCAGAAGCTTGGAAGCTTGCAAATGTAGTTCCGATCTTCAAAAAAGGTGATAAATCAATAGCATCCAATTACCGTCCCATTAGTCTCACTTCAATCATAGGAAAACTACTAGAGTCAATTATTGCTAGGAAAATGAGAAACCACTTAGAAACATTTAACTTAATCAATTCTTCTCAGCATGGATTCACTCAGGGACGGTCTTGCCTTACTAATTTGCTTAGTTTTTTCTCAGAGGTATATGAAGCAGTAGATAATGACAAGTCATATGATATTATATATTTAGATTTCAGTAAAGCTTTCGACAGAGTCCCTCATGAGAGATTGATGAGAAAGGTTGAGGCACATGGAATAGGTGGGGCGTTGTTAGGATGGATTAGGTCATGGCTAATTGGTAGGAAGCAGAGAGTCAGCATAAATGGTACCAAGTCAGAATGGGGAGCAGTCAAAAGTGGTGTCCCCCAGGGATCGGTATTAGGTCCCCTGTTGTTTCTTATATACATAAATTACCTAGATTTAGGTATAACTAGTAGGATAAGTAAATTCGCAGACGATACTAAAATGGGGAGATCAATTGATTCAGATAGCGATATAGAGTGCCTCCAAAGGGATCTAGATACCTTACATGAATGGTCAGTAAATTGGCAGATGAAGTTTAACATTGACAAATGCAAGGTATTAAAGATAGGGAAGATGCAAACAAATGTTAAATATAAACTAGCTAATTTAGAATTAGAAAATTCAGACTGCGAGAAAGATCTAGGTGTGTTTGTTAGCAATGATTTGAAGCCTAGAAAACAGTGTATAAGCGTTCGTAATAAGGCAAACAGGATTCTCGGGTTCATCTCTAGGAGTGTGAGTAACAGAACTGCTGATGTTATCTTAAAACTTTACTTGTCATTAGTGAGACCCCATATGGATTATGCTGTCCAATTTTGGTGTCCTTATTACAGAATGGACATAGATTCATTGGAGAGAGTACAACGTAGAATGACAAAAATGATCCATAATATTAGAAATCTTTCGTATGAAGAAAGGTTGAAGAAATTAGGTTTACATTCGTTAGAGAGACGCAGAGTTAGAGGGGATATGATAGAGGTGTTCAAGTGGGTTAGTGGGATTAACAAAGGGGACATGGCAAATGTACTAAAGCTCAGTGATAGCGAAAGAACTCGTACCAATGGTTTCAAATTAGATAAATTTCGTTTCAGAAAAGATATAGGCAAGTATTGGTTTGGTAACAGAGTTGTAGACGGGTGGAATGGACTACCAAGTGCTATAGTGGGATCTAAAACTGTAGGGAGCTTTAAGATAAAATTGGATAAGCATATGGACGAGAAGGGTTGGGTGTGAAGGGGGATCAGCCGGGTTGGGCCAATCAACGCTCTGCAGACCTCCATAATCCTGCGTTAATCTCTAACCGTTTTGGTAAGATGATCCTCAAGGTATTAGAGTGTGAAGCCTATAATTGGGCTTTGTAATGAATTGGGGTTGTGTGGGACAGGGATCTGCCTTGCTTAGGCCAATCGGCTTTCTGCAGACTCCCATTTTCTTATGTTCTTATGTTAATCTCTAACCGTTTTGGTAAGATGACCCTCAGGGTATTAGAGTGTTGAGCCTATAATTGGGCTTTGTAATTGATTTGGGGTTGTGTGGGACAGGGATCTGCCTTGCTTAGGCCAATCGGCTTTCTGCAGACTCCCATTTTCTTATGTTCTTATGTTCTTATGATTATGAAGATTTGAAACATTTTGTGTTAGTTTGCCCATCAATAAATAATGAAAGAATGAAAGCTAAAAAACTACAACAGCCATACCAGGAAGATGAACTAGGAATAATAGATTATTTATTCAAAGAAGAAAATCTAGAAGAGAAAAAGGAGATATTATACAAACTGTGGAAGAAGAGATAAATAATAATTAAAAGGAGATATTATACAAACTGTGGAAGAAGAGATAAATAATAATTAAAAGTTTGACATCTAATTAAGAAAGATAAAATAATTTAACGTAAACTAGGAAATACTAAATAAACTTAAAACTTCAGGGACCTGCCATTGCTAAGGCGTTCTTCCCCTTGGAGACGATATCCTACGACATCCGACATCCGAAATTTTGGTCTGCTGATGGTAGTAGTAGTTGTAGTAGTAGTGGTGGTGGTAGTCAATCAATCAATCAATCAATCAATTTTATTTCGTAATACGAGATTACATATAGTTTTATTACATGCCATATCTAATACATAAGTTTTTTTTTATGTAACTTGATATATTTGCAAAACTATATAAAAAGCAACTAAAAATAATTTAAAAGAACAAACAATGAATGTTCATCCTATTAGTGAAGACCTGTGTTCACCACCGTAGATATAAGAGTATATAATTATACAGTACACTAGGATTTAATATTAAAAATTCATCAGCAAATACAATTAATGTTGTGTTTGTTTTTGTTTTTTGTTTTTTTACGAATATTAGCTTTGAGAATACTAATTTTACATAAATCAATAGTTCTATTTGCAGGAAGGTATACTAAGAAACCCCATCATATACCATGATAAAAATATGTCGTCATATCAAATACTGTATATCGGGTTTCTTCTTTCTTCGTGACTCTGTATCCAGTTAATCCTAGACGAAATTATATCTAATTCCTCGTGTATTATATCAATTGAGTAAGAATCCTTCATTCTTTTGTAAATACTCGGAAAAAAGTAACCCGATTTAAAAAAAGACATATTACTTCTTATAATGTAGTTACTAGATTTTTCAATTCTTTTAGCATACCTACATTGTATTAGTGAGACATGATGGTTTAGTAACAGAAGATTACAAGCACTGGCAGACTCATGACTGCTGGCATACACTGGGACATCAATCATTTTTTTCATTGCCTTGTTATATGCAATATTAAAAGTTTTAAAAATTCTACATTTTCCTGTCTTGCAGTTATTCCACAATGCCAACCCCTAATCAGGCTTACAATACGAGTTAAATAAAAATATCATTGTCTCCAAGTTAACATATGCAAAATCCCTCTTTATACTATTAAAGCTAGCATAAAATGTTTTTAGTCTACAGTCTACATCTTCTAAGTCTTCCAAATTATCACTGCTCAATAAATGACCTAAGTATTTAAATTTCTGCACCACTTCCAAATTATCATTACCCAATTGTATTACATCAATAGGATTCCTATTCTTTCTACTATTAAATATAAAACATTTAGTTTTATTCTTGTTTATGAGGAGTTTGTGATTATCCACAAGTTCACTAAATTTACTGTACATCGCGTCCATTTCATGAGTTGATGATGAGATAAATACTATATCGTCAGCGTAGCATAAAATATTACATCTGGTTGATCCAATTGTGCAGCTAATTTCCATTTTTGATATTTCATTTATAATTTCATTAATATACACATTAAATAAAAATGGAGATAAAATGCCTCCCTGTCTCACTCCTTTATCTATATAGTAAAACATACCATTAAATCCTTTCCATGTAACCCGGGCAAGTTGGTTTCGTAAGTAGTGCATTATCATATACACAATATCGCTAGGTATACCTAGTTTCAACAGCTTTAAACCTAAATTAAAATGATCTACTCGATCGAAGGCTTTGGAAAAATCTATGAAGGTAGCAATTCCTGTTTTATCTGATCTTGAATATTTATGCATTATTTCTTTTAGTAAAAAACAACAATCCGTGGTTGACATGCCTCTTCTGAAACCAAATTGCCTCTGATTAATCTGAATTTTGTCACTTAATATATCTAAAATAGTAATTTCAAATAATTTTAGTAAACATGAAGAGTTCATAATAGGTCTGTAATTATCTGACTTGGATATATTTCCCTTTCTATCTTTAATTATAGGCGTAATGATTCCTTTCAGAAGTTCACAAGGTAGATAGCAATGACTAAAGCATATATTATCAAAATTAGCTAAAACAACAAGAACATCCTCTGATGCATGTTTTAGGAAAAGTGAATGAACGCCATCATGACCAACTCCAGAGTTCAATTTCCCGATCGTTCGTCGTAAACTTACACTGGAAACCTTGATGAACATTTTTCCATTATCATCCCAATTTCTTTTAAGTTCGTCTAAGAAGTCCCTTTCACTTTCATTACTTGTGCTTTGTTGAGCAACTAGGAATTTTTGAGTAAATATATCAATTATGTCATTAGCTTTATTTTCGCCATCAATATTGTTAGTAGTTTTTATCTTTGACTTTTTATTCTTTACAGCTTTCCAAAAGTGTTGTTTGTCTTTACTAGAGAAATTTTCAATAATAGAATTACATATTTCAATATTTTCGTTTTTTTGACATTCGTTGAGTGCCGTTTTAAATTGTTTCCTGGAGTCGGTCATACGAGCGTGTTGTTCCGTTCCTAATGGTTTACCTGCAGCCACCCAGGTCAGGTAGTGGTCGCGAGCCACTGAGTGAAGCTGCTTCACGCGCCGGTTCCAACCAGGAATTATTTTATATTTATTTGTTTTAATACCTTGGGTTCGGTATCTTTCAGTAGCAATTCGAACTGCATTCACAATATGATTATACAGATTATCAATCCACTTTAAATGATTTTTGTTATGGCAGCCTATGTTCGTGCAATAATAATAGTCATGATAAAAAATGTGCAAAAGATGATCACCGAAAAAATAATTAATATCCGCAAAATCGTCGGATTTCAAACTATTCCATTTCACAAAGGGACTCTTTACTTCTTTTTCATTGTTCATTACTTAACCTACATTTGAAGGACCAGCTTTTACGGATATAATAAATTCGATCGGCAAATGATCAGATCCTATGATATCTTCTAAGATGTTTATATTGTTTACATTTACCTGTTCCTCATTTCTACCCACTATGTGATCCAGCCACCTAGTATGAGAGTTGCCATATCCTACAAAAGTGAATGAATCATTAGGAAGTTCATTGTTAACATCGAGGCAAGTTAGGTTGTTTCGAGTATTAAAATCATTGAGATTCTGTCAGGCTCGTCCATGAGAAGGATCGGCGTTAAAATCACCTATATAATAAACTGCATCAAAATTATAATCTGTTAAAATAGTTTCTAGTAATGAAAGAGTATGAAGATAGTTGTTGAGAGTAGTAACCTCCCATACATCACTATTTATATATACGTTAACAAGTATTATGTTTACGTTATTAAAAGATATATCCATTATCATAAAGTTGTCATTTAAAATGATGTCCTTTACTTTAAATATAGCTTGTTTTCTCCAGAGAATGGCCATACCTCCTGAAGGTCGACCAGCCATGGCAGCTAAGGCTCTCTCAGAGTAGGTGGCGGCAACACCTGTACACTCATATCTCTCATCTATAAAATCTAAAGTTCCTAGCTTATTATCTGTAACAAAAGTCTCCTGTAACAAAATTATATCATATTCTTCGTCAGCTAATCCTCTAATAAGTTCAATGTTCTTTTTCAGTGAACAACAGTTAAATGTGCATGCCTTAAAATGAAATTGTTCCATGTTGGTCTAAAATAAAAAGAGAATAATATATAAGTTATAATAATAATAATAATAATAATTAAAGTTGCAAGCAACGTTGTGCGGGGTTTGAGCGGGGTTGCACGCAGGGTATTGTGTTGGATACAAGGGCTGTGCCACATATATCAAAATATCATGTATCTCATCGGGCATGGAGAAAGTACAGAAGGAATATAGTGTAGCCATTTTGGCTATGGCCACTTAGACCATTAAGGAGTGTGACCATTTTGGTTAAAGCTATTAATCCTGTACGAGTTGTTGTTGTTGTTGTTGTTGTTGTTCCCTAAGCTGCCTGGCCGAACAGCCCAGAGCCCCTGAGGAAGGCCATGGCCATGATCGGGCTTTCCCACAGAGCTCTCATTGAGTGTAGATTGTGTTGTTGGCGTAAGTGGTTGTGTGAAATGCAGTCTTCTATTATGTGTTTAATGGTATGGGGTGCTGTGTTACATCCCGGGCAGGCATCGACAATGGAGTCATCCAGTCTCTTCTGATAGCTCAGGAGAGCTGGATGGTGTCCGCATCTCAGCCTGGCCAGGTGGACTCTGTCCTCGCGAGGAAGGGATGATTCGGAAGGATGGATTTCGGGAGGTCGTGCTTGCAGCTGCGTGTTGTCTGTGAGTGAGTGGATGGATCGGCGAGAGATATGTGTATGGATGTGCTTCTGGAAGGTGGTTCGGGGTGGGAGAGAGGACAGTAATTGTGTGTGATACCGTGTGCTGGGTGTTGTTTTGATATTTCTTGGTGTCTGTGGGTGTGTTGCCATGTAGTTTAGTGGGTGGTCTTGGTTCGTGGAGGCTGCTGCCAGGAATTGAGTGCCTCTCATGTCCAGATGGTCTTTGACTTTGAGGATTTTGGTTTCTTGATGTAGGTGATCTGTGGGTGCAGTAGCTGTGCAGCCTGTAATGATATTCAGGGCTTTGTTTTGAATAGTCTGTAAGGTCTTATGATGTGTTTCACCTAGGTTAGAAACTACCACTACCATTAAGAGAACCACCACCACCATACCAAACATCCACCACCACCACCAGCACAATCAGCCCAGGCTGGGCTTGCGTATTCCATCACTGATCTTATGTATTGTTTATATACTGTGGTGGTAGTTTCTTTGTTGTGTCCAAATTTTGTGTGAGCAAGTGACCTGAGGGCGTTAAGTCTGGGTGTCAGTTTCTTTTTATTGTTTGTGGTGTGCTGTTTGAATGTCATATGAGTATCATATGTTACTCCTAGGATTTTGGGTGTGTGTGTATGTGTTAGGGGTGTGTTGTTTATGGTGAGTTGAGTATTTGTGTTCTCCTGTCCAGCTTGTGAGCAGGGTTGCGGTGGATTTGGCTGGGGGTAGATTAAGTCTGTTTGTAGTGCACCAGCCATGTAGTGTGTTGAGATAGGGTTGAAGGAGATCTGTTGCTCTTTTTGGGTCATGGTGTGTGCATGTTAGTGTTATGTCATCTGCATAGGAGGCTAAGTTTATTTGGGGCGTATTGGGTGTAGTTATATCGTGCATGTACAGATTGAAGAGTGCGGGCGATAGGACGGATCCTTGTGGGACTCCGTTTGGAAAGTTTCTGATTTTAGATGACTGACCGGCAAAAGATACGTGTGCACATCTGCCTGCTAGGAAGTTGGCCAGCCACCTTTTTGTGTTGTTGTGCATGTTTGTGTTGTAGATTTTGTTTGTTAGGTTGTGGCGGGGGATGGCATCGAAGGCTTTACTAATGTCGAGTGTGGCTAATAGTGATCTGTGTGGTGGTCTAGCTGAGTTGATGCCGTCAAAAGCTCTTTGTGTAAGGTCTGTGAGAAGAGTGTTTGTGGAGTGCAGTGGCCTAAAGCCATGTTGTGTTGGAGCTAGGGGTAGGTCGGGTGTAATTAGTTGAAATACTAGGCGTTCCATGACTTTGGAGGGGGTGCAAAGGAGTGTGATGGGGTGGTGCGAGGAGGGTAGCGTGGGGTCTTTGTTGGGTTTGGGGAATGTGGTGATGAGACCATGCTTCCAAATGTCTGGTATTGTGTTGTGTGAATAACTGTAGTTTGATATGTTAGTGAGTGCTTGTATGCCTTGTGGTCCCAGGTGTCTGAGGTGTATGTTGCTTATGTTGTCTAGGCCACAAGCGGGTGAGTGCTTGAGATTGTTGATGATATGCTTTGTCTGGTGATTGGTGAAGGGTGTATAGTCAGGGTCTGTGGGGAATTGTCTCTTACGTCGGATGACACGTCGGTCGTCTTTGTGAGGTTTTAGGTGACTGACATGTGAGAAGTGATTGATGAGAGTGTTTGCTTGTTGTTTACATGAAGGAGTAGAGTCTGTTGTTGTGATTGCAGCATGTGATTGTGTTGTGTTGCTGTTGGAAAGTGTGATGCTGTTTAGTGTTTTGTAGATTTTTTGGGGGTTTGTTTTGTGATCAAGTGTTTGTAGGAAGTTATTCCAATTTAGCTTTTGTTGTTCTTGTATTTTGTTGTTAGTTTGGGTGTTGAGTGCTTGGATTTGTTGTGTGATGTCTTGTGTGTGGGGTGCAGGGGAGTGTTTCAGTATGTCGCGTTGTCTGATGAGGTTTTGAATTTCTGGTGTGAAGTTGAGGTTGTGTCTTTTTCTGTTACCTCTTGGAATGTGTTTCTTGTCAGTGTTTTGGATAGTTTTATTGAGTATGTGTACACCATTGTTGATGTTAGTGATGGGTGTACTGTTTAGAGTTGTGAAGTGTTGTTCTGTCTCATTTGTGAATGCTTCCCAGTTAGGTCTTTTATAATTGGTGTATGTGTGTTTGTGGTTAGCTGGGGTGAGTCTAGTTTTGGTGGTGATAATGATCGGGAGGTGGTCAGAGCCTAAGGTTCTGACCACCCTCCAGGATGTTGTGGGGGCGAGTTCTGGGGAGAAAAATGTGATGTCTGGAGATGATGGGTTATAGAGGGCTTGGTGAGGAATATGGGTATGTTGATGGATGTCGTTAAGGATGATGAGGTTAACAGTTTGGTTTTGTAGTACCAGCCCTCTGTCTGTGTCGGGGTTGTCGACAAACCAGGCCGACGTCTTGGCGTTGAAGTCACCACCCAGGATGATGTGTGGGGTGTTTGTGATGTGGTGTAAGTGTGGTCTGTATTCATTTGGTACTGTAGGGGATGTATGTGTTTATGATGGTTATGTTGGAGTTGTTGCCAGCGCGTATTTTAATTGATTGTATTTCTGTTGTGTTATCATTTGGGGGGAGGAGGGATTTGGTTTGTACACTGGTAACTATGTATGATATTTCTTTGTGTACCAGGGTGATGAGTCCGCCGACAGCCCGGTCTTGTCTGATGGTGGTGAAATCATGAAATGTGGGTGTTTTTTGTGTTGTGCGGAGTTTTGTTTCTTGTAAGATGGCAATGTGTATGTTGTGTTGTTTGATGAAGTGTGAGAGTTCGTGTTTCTTTGTGTTGATGCCATCTATGTTCAATTGGAGAATGTTAATGTTATGTGCACGATGTATGTTGGGTGCTGCTGCACAAGGATGGGGTGGCGGTGAGGGAGGGAGTGGGGGTGGGGGTGAGGGAGGGGCTGGGGGTTGGGATGGGTGAGGTGGGGGTGGGGATTGGGGAGCAGGAGATGGGGATTGGAATGGATTAGGATGGGGTGTGGTATGTTGAGTTGAGGATGTGGATGGTATGGGAAGGTTAGGTGGGTTAGGGAGGAGAGGTGGACAGGTTTTAGGGGGGGGAGTGGATGATATGGGAAGGTTAGGTGGGTTGGGGAGGAGAGGTGGACGGGTTTTAGGCGAGGGATTTGACTGGGAGAGGGAGGGGCATGAGGAACAGGTCCAGGTGTTCGTGTAGTGTTTCTTGGAGGCAAGTGTTGTGCAGGTGAAGTGGGTCCAGTTCCTGCATGAATTGCAGAGAACTGAACCATTAGTGTGGCGACTCGAAGTGATGGGTTTTGAGCAAGTTGGACATAATTATGTATGTGTAGGTGGGTCCTGGGTTGCTCTCAATGTCTCCGGCTAAAAGAAGTCTTCGAGAAATGACAGCCGGAGAGTCATTTCTCGGTGTAGGAAAAACTGTGTGATGTGTGTGTGTGGTGTGAGGTGTGGAAATTCCCGGCGCGACCGAAGCCGCTCCAAGCACTCCTGTACGAGTAGGCATAATTGCCCGAAATTGCCTTCATTCCCTGCTCATTTTCATGCATAAGCAAAAGCCAGAGCGTAATTCAATTATGTATTCGTGAAAGTACGGTAATAGCTTTCAAATTACTCCTGAAACATCCCTGTACAACGTCTGGTTTTCTTGTAAGGATCTTGCAAACAAAGGGCAAAATTGCTAAAAATTACCAAATCCGATAGGCCTAGGCGAAATCGCTAAATATTACCAATTATTTTCTGTTTTCGCTATGTGTGATGCTGCACATAAGTGAACTCTCTCTCACACAAACCTCAGTGTCGTGGCGGGGCCTGTAGGCTCCGGCTGACGTCCATCCGTGCTGCTTGCAAAAGCTGGCCTGGCTCACAGGCTACAAAATAGCCGGAAAATCATCTCCGTCATATGAAGGGCCCCGCGGGAATTGGGTTAAGAAGTGTGGTTGTTTTGATTATTTGATAGGGTCACCATAAGGGTAATGGTGTGGCATTTTTTCTGTACAGAAGCTTGGCCTTTTTGGTTGGGGCTTCTTAGGAATGTGACCTTTTTCATTAGCCATGGAGAAACTGCAGAGGTACAAATTATTATAAGCAACCTCATGTTAAAAATATTGTATTGATTGTATGCGTGTATGCCCCGACAGAGGATATACTTGAAAGAAAGAAAGAGGAGTTCTGGATGAATGTGGAGGCGTGCCTGGAGATGTTTGACAAGAACGAAAGAATATTTCTGATTGGGGATATGAATGGTAAGGTGGGTGATAGGAAAGTTGAGGGAGTGGTGGGAGGGTGGGGGGGTACCATCAGAGGTGAATGGGAATGGTAGTGCACTTGTGGACGTATGTGTGGGGAGGAGGCTGTGGATAGCCAACACCTTCTTCCGACACAGAATGATCCACAGGTACACGTGGAAACGGATGTTGACGATGAAGGATAAGACAGTGGTGGAACGAAAGTTATTGATTGATTATGTATGTGTGGATGAACGAATGAAGAAATCTGTGATGGATGCTAGGGTGTATAGAGGGGTATTGGAGGGGTCTGTCTGATCATTATGTAGTGGTAGCTAAGGTTAGGATACAAAAGAAGTGGGTGAGGAGAGCTGGAGGGAGGCGAGAGGAGGGTGGAATGGTGAGGAGGGGGAGAGGTTGCAGGAGGAGGAAGTCAGGGAGGAGTACAGGAGAGCAGTGGAAAGACGACTAGGTGGGTTCGACCTGGAAGTTATGGAGGAAGTGGAGGAGATGAGCAAGGTGTTTAAGCATGAGATCTGTGCAGCATGTGAGGAGGTGTGTGGAGTGAGGAGAAGAGGGAGGGGAGTGAAAGGTACAGCATGGTGGACAGAAGAGGTAAGAATAGCTGTGGAAGAAAAGAAGAAAGCATATAGAGAGTGGTTGGGTAGTAGAGGGAATGAAGATTCCGAGAAACAGAAACGAGCGAGGTACGTGGAGAGTAAGAGGGTGGTGAAGAGAGTAGTGAAGGAAAGTAAGAGAAGAGTAGATGAGGAATTTGGAAGGAATCTGAGTGTAAAATGGAGGGAGAGTAAGAAACTGTTCTGGAAAGAAGTCAAGAAAGTTAGGGAAGGTAGCAAGGGAAACAGTAAGGGTGTGAAAGATAAGAATGGGAGAATGCTAGCCGAGAAGCAAGAGAGAGTCGAAAGATGGAGGGAGTACTTCAGTGAGTTGCTAAATGTAAGGAATGAAGAGCCAGCAAACATAGTTGGATATGGTATGGGAGGGAGAAGAAGAGAAGTAGTGGAGGAGGAGGTGGGGATCAGGAGGTCAGAAGTGTGGAAAGCCATGAAAAGAGTGAAGTTGGGGAAAGCACCAGGAACAGATGGAGTGTGTGGGGAAATGTTGAGGTATGGTGGTGAGATAGTGATAGAATGGGTATGGAAAATGTGCAAACTAGCATTGGAGAAGGGGAGTGCACCCGATGACTGGAAGACTGGCATAATAGTCCCCCTCTATATAAGGGCAAAGGGGAAAGAGGAGTGTGTGGTAACCACCGAGGAATATGTCTTCTAAGCGTAGTAGGGAAGGTATATAGTAGGGTACCGGTAGTGATTGAGAGAGTGAGAGTGAGAACGGAAAATGGATAGGCGACGAGCAGGGAGGTTTTAGGAAGGGAAGAGGATGTGTAGATCAGATTTTACCCTGAATTGTGTTGTGGAGAAGTATCTGGAGAAGAAACAAAAGGTGTATGTTGCCTTTATGGACTTGGAGAAGGCCTATGACAGAGTGGATAGAGAAGGTTTGTGCAAAGTACTTAGAATATACGGAGTAGAGGGCAAGTTGCTGAAAGCAGTGAAGAGCATGTATGAGGGTGCAAAGGCGGCAGTACGTGTGGAGAGTGAGCAGAGCGAGTTCTTTGACCTGAATGTTGGTTTGAAACAGGGGTGTGTGATGTCCCCGTGGATGTTTACTGTATATATGGATGGAGTCATAAAAGAAATACTATCAAGAGCAGTGGATGTTGGTGTATCGCTGAAAAGGGAGGGAATTGAGTGGAAGGTACCTATACTGCTGTTTGCGGATGATACAGTTCTGATGAGTGATAATGAATGGGAGTTGCAGGGCCTGGTAAATGAGTTTGGAACAGTGTGCAAAAAACGGAATTTGAAGGTAAATGCGGGGAAGAGCAAGGTTATGGTCTTCGAAAGGGGTGAAGTCACAGAGTGTGAGGTGAAGCTGAACGGTCAGGCTATGGAGATCGTCAACTCTTTTAACACCTTACGAGCGGCCTATGCGGTTTATTTATATGTACCACCCAGCGGGGTGTTTTTAGCCAAAATAGGGCTGTTTACGTGATCATTTTCATGCCTAAATAAGACCCAGAACGTAAAACAAGTACCTATCCCTGAAAGGGCATAAACAGAGCTTTCGTATGACACCATAACGATCCTTTTATGATGGCTAGTTTTCTTGCAATAACCGTGCAACGCGAGTGCAAAAAGCATGTATTTCGGTACTTTCCCCATATAATTCAGTATGTAGCGAGTGAGAGAGGGAGGAGGGAGCTGAGAATCGTGTCAGTAGGTTCGCCGCGGTGGTCTGGAGCAGTCATACGCTCGCTAGTCTCCTGCCACCACTTGTCTCACTCTCTCAGCAACATTACGTGCTGAAATTGCCACTCGACCTATGTCGAGCGCCGCCACATAGTCCAGCTTTATTTAACTCGACTTATGTGGTGAGCCGCTAATTAAGGGTTAAGTATCTGGGCAGTGTGTTGAGTAAAGATGGGACTATGGATGAAGAAGTGCGGGAGAGGGTACAACAGGGGAAGAGGGTTGTAGGAACGCTAAAAGCAGTAACAAGAAATAGGGTGGTCAGTATGGAAGTGAAGAAGTCCTTGCATGACAGTGTGGTAATCCCGACACTGACTTACGGAAGCGAAGCATGGACGTTGGTTGAGAGACTCAGACCAAGAGTGAGAGCAGTGGAAATGAATTACTTAAGGAGTGCGTGCGGAGTTACATGGAGGGATAGACAGACTAATGAGGAAGAAAGAAGGAGGTGTGGTGTGGAGGTAGATGTGCTGGAAAGTGTGAAAAGGAACAACTTGAGATGGTTCGGCCATATGAAACGTATGGAAAGCGAGAGAATGACTAAGAAGAGGGTGTATGAGAGCGAGGTGGAGGGACAGAGAGGGAGAGATAGACCGAATGAGAGGTGGAAGGATGGAGTGAGGAAGTACATGAAGTGCTGGTTGGGGGAGGGGCGTCGACTGACTGGGGACAGAGGTGCATGGGGGCGGTTCGTTCTTGTCCACCACTTCGGGGATCACGGCGTCAGGCAATAGATTGATAGATAGATGTTAAAAATATCTTATATATTTTTGTTTAGCTTTACTTGGCATTCCTCTTCCTCTATGTATCTAGCAATTTAACCCCCTCAAACTCCTTATGACGCGATGGTGTGGTAATTACCCCGGGCCAAAAAGCTCGAAAAGACGATCGAGTGATAACTCAAGCGAGCTTGAAATACGCAGGCGTTTCGTTCATGGTCACCCCTTCGGGGATCAAGGTGTCCGGCAATATATACCGGTAGGCTATAGATAAATTCATTTTTGGGCTATTTCTTCCATTTTATTTATCCTGTTAAAGTGCTTGATTGATTTTTGTGCTAATGTAGTTAGTATTTGGTGTAATTTCATATATTTCAGCTAAATCTGGAGAGCACATGCAATTTATTTGTGCATGTTCAGTAAGTATTGCTGGGGAAAGGGTTAACGTATTCATCTTTTGGGGTATTTATTCTATGTTTTTATCCTGTTTCTGTGATTGATTAGTTTTGTGCTAATGTAGTTGGTATTTGGTATAATTTTACATATTTTAGATAAATCAGAAGTGCACATGCAATATATTTGGGCATTTTCAGTTAGTATTGCTGGGGAAACGGTTAACATACAGTATTCATCATAGGAAGGGAAGAGGATGTGTATCTCATATCTTTGCCCTGAAATATGTTGTGGAGAAATATCTTGAGAAGGGACAAAAGTTGTATGCTGCCTTCATGGACTTGGAGAAGGCCTATGACAGAGTTGATAGAGAAGGTACCGGTATGTAGAAAGTACTTGGAATATACGGAGCAGATAGCAAGTTGCTGAAAGTAGTGAAAAGCATGTATGAGGGTGCAAAGGTGTCAGTATGTGTTGAGAATGAACAGAGCGAGTTCTTTGATCTGAATTTTGGGTTAAAGAAAGGGTACCCTGTGTGATGTCCCCGTGGTTGTTCAATATATACTGAACTGTATATGGATGGAGTCATAAAAGAAATGCAAGGATGAGCAGTGGATGTTGGTGTACCACTAATAAGGGAAGGCAACGAGTGGAATGACAGAGTTGATAGAGAAGGTATGTGGAAAGTACTGTACTGAGAATATATGGAGTAGATGGCAAGTTGCTGAAAGCAGTGAAGAGTATGTATGAGAGTGCAAAGGTATCAGTACGTGTGAAGAATGAACAGAGGGAGTTCTTTGATCTGAATGTTTGGTAAAGCAAGGGTGTGTGATGTCCAGATGGTTGTTCTATATATACAGTATATGGATGGAGTCATAAAAGAAATACAAGGAAGAGCAGTGGATGTTTGTGTACTGCTGTTTGCTGATGATATGAATGGGAGTTGCAGGGTCTGGTAAATATTTTTGGAACAGTGTGCGAAAAATGGAATCTGAAGGTAAATGCGGGGAAGAGCAAGGTTATGGTCTTCGAAAGGGGTGAAGCCACAGAGTGTGAGGTGAAGTTGAACGGTCAGGCTATGGAGATTGTCAGCTCATTTAAGTATCTTGGCAGTGTACAGAGTAAAGATGGGAGTATGGATCAAGAAGTGTGGGAGAGGGTGCAACAGGGGAAGAGGGTTGTAGGAATGCTAAAAGCAGTAACATGAAATAGGGTGGTCAGCATGGAACTTATGAAGTCATTGCATGACAGTGTGGTAATCCCGACACTGACTTACGGAAGCGAAGCATGGACGTTGTTGGAGAGATTCAAACCAAGAGTGAAAGGGATGGAAATGAGTTACTTGAGAAGTGTGTGCAGAGTTACATGGAGGGATAGACAGGCGAATGAGGAAGTACGAGAGAGGTGTGGTGTGAATGTACTGGAAAGTACGAAAAAGAACACCTTGAGATGGTTCGGCCATGTGGAATGTATGGGAAGCGAGAGAATGACTAAGAGCGTGTACGAGTGAGGTGGAAGGACAGAGGGAGAAATAAACCGAGAGAGAGGTGGAAGGATGGAGTTAAGAAGTATATGCGTGAAAGCGGTGCTGGATGGGAGGAGGGGCGTCGACTGACTGGGGACAGAGGTGCATAGGGGTGTTTCGTTCGTGGCCAATCCTTCGGGGATCAAGGCGTCTGTCAATAGATATAGATAAGTTCATCTTTAGGGCTATTTCTTACATTTTCTTTATCCTGTTAGTGTACTTTATTAAATTTGTTGGTAATGTAGTTGGTAATTGGTGTAATTTTACATATTTCAGATAAAGGATGTCAACAGAATAACAAATGATGAGCTGAAGAGACGTTTAGGTATAAAGAGTATTAGCGAGGAGACGCGTACAAGTAAACTGGGATGGTATGGACATGTGGAGAAAATGGATGAACAAAATTGGGTGAAAAGATGCAGGTCTGCGATTGTGGAGGGAGCTGCACCAAGGGGTGGACCGACTAAGACCTGGGATCGGACTATACGTGCCGATCTCAAATCCAAAAACTTGACAAGTAAATCATCCCTTAACAGGGTTGCCTGGAACACCGCCATTAGGAAAAGAGACTGAAACTGCACATCTGTGTGGAGCACTCAGTCTTAAAATGTTATGTACGTATGTACAGTATGTATAAATCTGAAGAGCACATGCAATCTATTTAGGCATTTTCAGTCAGTATTGCTGGGTAAAGGGTTAACATATTAATCTTTTGGAGTATTCCTTCCATTTATTTATCCTGTTAGTGAGTTTTATTGATTTCAGTGCTACTGTAGTGGTATTTGGTGTAATTTTACATATTTTAGATAAATCTGAAGTGGACATGCAATATATTTGGGCATTTTCAGTCAGTATTGCTGGGGAAACGGTTAGCATACTGTAGTCATCTTAGGAAGGGAAGAGGATGTGTAGCTCAGATTTTTGCCCGGAAATGTGTTGTGGAGAAATATCTGGAGAAGCGACAAAAGTTGTATGCTGCATTTATGGAGTTAGAGAAGGCCTATGACAGAATTGATAGAGAAGGTATGTGGAGAGTACCGGTACCGGTACTGAGAATATACGGAGTAGATGGCAAGTTGCTGAAAGCAATGAAGAGCATGTATGAGGGTGCAAAGGTGTCAGTATGTGTGGATAATTAACAGAGCGAGTTCTTTAATCTGAATGTTGGGTTAAAGCAAGGGTGTATGTGATGTCCCGATGGTTGTTCAATATATACCAGTACAGTATATGGATGGAGTCATGAAAGAAATACAAGGAAGAGCAGCGGATGTTGGTGTACCGCTGATAAGGGAAGGAAACGAGTGGAAGTTGCCTCAACAGTACAGTACCGGTACTACTGTTGCTGACAACACAGTTCTGATGAGCGATAGTGAATGGGAGTTGCAGGGTCAGGTAAATATGTTTGGAACAGTGTGTGAAAAACGGAATCTGGAGGTAAATGCTAGGAAGAGAAATATTACGGTCATTGAAAGGGGTGCAACCATAGAGTGTGAAGTGAGGTTGAACGGCTATGAAGAATGTCAGCTCATTTAAGTATTTGGGCAGTGTGTTGAGTAAAGATGTGAGTACCGGTAGGCCTATGGATGAAGAAGTGTGGGAGAAAGTGTAACAGGGGAAGAGCGTTGTAGGAACTCTGAAAGCAGTAAGAAGAAATAGGGTGATCAGCATGGAAGTAAAGAAGTCCTTGCATGACAGTGTGGTAATCCCGACATTGACTTATGGGAGGGAAGCATGGATGTTTCTGACTGGGATTGATCATTGATAATCATCGGTTATGCTAGTTGGAAAATTAGTTGGGTAGAATGTAGAGTTCGGGTGTACCGCCAGCCTTGTTTACACTACGCGGAGCGGCGGCGGACGCTGGCCATCATGTTCCCGTCTATTTGACTGCTTTTGGATACAATAATAGGTTGAGGGGGGTCACCCCCCCCCCCATGACATATTGTCATCATCATATATATTGCCAGCAGGAGGCAAATAACCGAAAATAAAACGCCTTCAAAATAGACGCGAACTAAAGGCTGGTTCACACATAGCCGAGTCGGTGCGCGAGTCCAACACGAGTGATAAAATTTTGCTAGTCAGCAATGACTCGTCGATACTCCTCAACACTCGTATAGACTCGTGCTACGCTCGTGTATACTCGACACACTCGAGGGTACTCGCCACGGGGTCCAAAAATTTCATGCATGCATGACATTTTTGGGTCCCGTGGCGAGTACCCATGAGTGTGGCCTAAATACGTGTAGACTCGTGTACATACATGTTAACTCGTGTTTGACTCTGAATAACTCTTCGTTATTCGTATTAACTCGTGTTGACTCGTGTAAACCCGTGTAACACTCTTCGGTGATTCGTCGCTTTTCGTCATCATTTCGACGTTGACGAAGCAACACGTGTCTACACGCAACAACACGTATGTAACACACATGCAACACGTATCAACAAGAGTAGAAAGCACGAATGTGAGTGCCAAAATTTGGTGCCCCCATGATGCCAGAGTTTACACGATTCAAACACAAGTGAAAACACGAGTAAACAAGAGTAAACACGATCCACTGAGAAAAAAACACGAGTGTAACACGAAAAAGCAAGTGTCATTTGAAATACCGTTATTTCAAAAATGTAGGAAGAATCAACGAGAGTTTACACGGATGTAACACGAGTCAACACGTGTGCAACAGAGATCCAATGAGAGTCAACGCATTGTCTTTCGTGTTGATCCGTATAAAAATCGTGTTGATCCGTGTAATAATCGCGTTGACTCGTCCATACTCTTTGTTTACGTGCCCTGGAATGTGGCCATTATTTTTCAAATTTTTGACACTCGTGTTGGGTTCGTGTTACACTCGTTTTGACTCTCAGTTACTCGTACAGATTCTTGCATGAACACGTGTTGACTCGTATTGAATCGAGTTAACTGGTGTTACACTCTCCTTGACTCGGGAACAATTGCTACTCACGGCCGACTCAGCCTCCAGCGAAGGCGATAATCGACGAGTGTGACTCGTGTTGGACTCGCGCACCGACTCGGCTATGTGTGAACCAGCCTTTAACCACGGTGATCGACATATGTAAACATGACGGCGGCGATATCGGCGTCGGACACTTGCGATAATGTTCCCGTCTATTTTGAATGCCATTGGATACAATAATATGTTGAGGGGGGGGCTTTGCCCCTATGACGTGTTGTCATCATCATATATATTGCCAGTAGGGGGCAAACAACCAAAAAAATTGCCGCAAAGCCCTCCCCTCAACATATTATTGTATCCAATGGCAGTCAAAATAGACGGGAACATGATGGCAAGCTTCCGTCGCCGCTCTGCGCAGTGTAAACAATGGTGGCGGTATGCCCGAACTCTACATTATGCCCGAACTCTACATTCTACCCGGCTAGGCCTATATTATAGGCTACAATAAATAAGTAGGCTAGGCTATTTTTTCTATTGGCTATGCCTAGTCTAATATTACAATTTAAGGTAGCATTCAAGTTGACTACAGCAGGACTTACCCTTGACCAGGTATAGGCTATCCTAGTGTTTAATAGGCTAAGGACATTAGCCTAGCCTAACCTAACAACCTTACCTAACCTATTATAGTAGGCTATTATGGGTGGGGGCTGCTGCCCCCACACCCCGATTTTTGGTGTATTTGTCTATTTTGTCTGTGAAGTGGGAATTTTTTCAATTTGTCGATAACGAAAATCCTCCATGCGGACTATAGCTTATGGAGAAAAATATGGCGAATCTATTGTTGCCTATTATCTCTAATAAATTGTTTCTCATAATGCTGCAGTAGTGTCGTTTAAAATACCAACCATTTAATTGTGTGCCTTTAAAAATGACCTAAATTAGGCTATAGGCTACTGGAAGATTAGAAGAATCTTTAAGAAAGACTAGGTTAGGGTTATTGTCGTGCCAAAGCTAGATTATAGCCTAAATATAAAAGGAAGTGAATAAAATGAAATATGCCGGAAAAAAAATCGCCGTCAAAATAGACGCGAAGTTAACCGCGACGATCGCCCTATGTAAACATGACGACCGTACACCCGGTAACTACATCCATCCCATTAAAAGTTACTGTGGGACACCAAATATGTTGAGGGGGTCTCTGCGGCTCTGCCCCCCCACGTCGGCCCGTCACGTATTATGATGTACGGTAAGTCATCATCATCTGTGCTAATTCATAGGATCCCCAATTAAGGACAAAGTCAATCAACAGACGAAATAAGCTCCCAAATTACAATAACATAGCGGCCCGCCGTTTATGGGCGACTTTTTAGATGTCATTTTAAATGTTACTTTCCTGCCCTGGTCTAGGCCTAATAGATTTTTCCAAAGAATCAAACTTAAATTAAAAGGAAGTAGCCTAGCCTACAGTTTATAGGAAGGCTATTCCAACATGCATTCCAGAACTTAGGCTAGCCTAGGCCTAGGCTATATGAAAATTTGTGGGTGGTCTGCCAAAAAAGAATCACTAGGCCTATTAGGCTATGGGTAGGCTAGTATGGGGTGCATTTTGCAAATTTTCTGAACTCTTAGGCCTAGGCTAGGCTAAATTAAAACTAAAAAAATCTGAGTAAAACCAGCACTAGAATTTTGTCTTGTCTTGGGGCAACCTCAGGCGAATACTCGCCCACTCCGGCCCTACCTTAGTCGCGGAGATCCTATGTCACAATTAAATTAGTTTATAGTTAAGGTTAAAATTCACCACCGTGTCACTTTCATTCTAGGTCATTCGTAGAACCGTAACACTGTAAAGGCAACAACCCAATAGCAGGTCATCAGGTGGTGAACCAGAGACCTACAAACCACGGTACTAGGGCCAGAGCAATGTCTTGAAGCGAGGTGCCCTTATCAACCAACCCCAGACAATCCAGTAGGAGCTGTCGGAAGGAATCCATCTTTGAAGCCAGAAAGGGACGCCCATCCACATGCTCAGTGACGGGACGAGGCGAGGCTTAGGAGGCATATGTAGGATGACCAGATGTAGGATGTGGAGGGGAAGAGATACCGTACGACGATACATGGGATGCGGAGACTGCGGAGGGAAGAGCTCGTCAAAGTCATACGGTTCCTCAGGACCTCAACAATAACCGGGGGACGGCCGGTGCGGGCAATGGTCGATCGCCGTAGTTAATATAAGTTCGCGGTCGCGGAGATCCTATGTCACAATTAAATTAGTTTATAGTTAAGGTTAAAATTCACCACCGTGTCACTTTCATTCTAGGTCATTCGTAGAACCGTAACAATGTAAAGGCAACAACCCAATAACAGGTCATCAGGTGGTGAACCAGAGACCTACAAACCACGGTACTAGGGCCAGAGCAATGTCTTGAAGTGAGGTGCCCTTATCAACCAACCCCAGACAATCCAGTAGGAGCTGTCGGAAGGAATCCATCTTTGAAGCCAGAAAGGGACGCCCATCCACATGCTCAGTGACGGGACGAGGCGAGGCTTAGGAGGCATATGTAGGACGACCAGATGTAGGATGTGGAGGGGAAGAGGTACCGTACGACGATACATGGGATGCGGAGACAGCGGAGGGAAGAGCTCGTCAAAGTCATACGGTTCCTCAGGACCTCAACAATAACCGGGGGAACCCTGCTTTCTTTGAGTACTACACGGCAAGAGAAGCTTTCGGTTCTGTCATTACTGTTCAAGGTAAACAGCTACTGCTAAATTCGACATCATGTTCAAATAATATGTAATAGCATTGTCTATGGTTGTATTAGACAACAATCGTGATAGGTTTCTATTTTATGTGGATAAATAGTATTAAGCTGAATAAACTAAATACCGAAAGTTCACTAGAGTGGTTGTGGATACATTTGCTATATGAGGGAGGTAGGAAGGAAGAGCTAGGCAGTGTTGCCAGTTATATCGCTACATATTACCGCTAGATGTAGAGCTATTTACTTCAATTTAGCAGCCATTTTTTCATATCTAGAGAGATTTACTAGGGATAATTTAAAAATTTCAGACATTCTAGTCATATTACATTGTAAAATTTGCAAAACAAACAAACCAAAACTCTTTAGAAATTGCAGCATTATTCTAACATTGTTTGACTATGTAGCAACATGCTAGCGACTTTTGAGAAAGGATCTAGCGGTATTTTGTAGAGACATACTGGGAGGGTGGGAGGGAGGTGGTGGTTGCAGTGTTGCCAGTTATAAAGCTACATATTACTGCTAAATGTAGAGGTATTTACTTCAATCTAGCAGCCATTTATTTTATATCTAGAGACATTTACTAGGGATAATTTGAAAATTTCAGACATTCTAGTCATACTACATTGTAAAATTTGCAAAACAAACAAACCAAAACTCTTTAGAAATTGCAGCATTATCCTAACATTGTTTGGCTATGTAGCAACATGCTAGCGACTTTTGAGAAAGGATCTAGCGGTATTTCGTGGTAACACTTTAGGAGGGTTAAAATAAGAGTCACACGGGCAATTGCCAAAACTTTAAAGGTCCATATCATTGTTATTAAACTAAGCATTTGGCAAAGGGAGGAATTGTTAAAAACCTTAGCCAATACTCTGTCATTCACCAAAAATAAATTTGAATTATCATTATTATTTGGTAGGGTAGGTATGTATAGGTAGGTTGGCTAAATAATTGCTGGAATTCGTAGGGACTCGAACTGTTTTGAGAGAGTTAAATACAAAAACAATTATTGATCTGAATAATAGAGATTATGTTATTAAGCAAAACTGGGGGATGCGTGGAAGCCTGTAGACTGTAGACGGTAAACTTTGTGTGGGTAGCGAATTCGGTTTTAAAGTAATTTAAGAATAGACAGTTTTCAATGCTGCAGCCAAACTATTCTACCCATTTATACTTTTTTGGTATCAAAACGTTCGGAATCGCGAGCCTCACCCAACTACGCAAGCATGGCTTTGATCATCGGCGTAGTTTTTAAGATGTGGAATTTTAAGTGGAATTCGAGGTTTTTTCAAGATTGCCGGAAAAAAACCCACGTGCAAAAGCAAAACCTTCTCTATAAAATTTGCGGAGCATTAGTAGGGAAGTGCGTGTGCCAAAGCCCAGTCGTTTCCTGTGAGTGGGAGAGACGGTATTTAGGCGTCAAATTTTTTCGGGAAATCGGCTGCCACGGACCTGTTTGGCCGCCATGCCGGATGTTTAGCATATCAAAAGTTGCCCAATACAAAAACGCACCTCTTGTGAAAGTTTGATCCCGATCCAAAAAGCGGTTCTGGAGTTATTGCGTCGAAACCGGCGCGTAAGAAGAATTTGGATGAAATCCTAGGTTTAATGATTACAATAGGGGTTCCCCGTAGGGGACGAACCCCTAATAATAGTAATAAATAAACAATTAGAAAATACCAATGATATGGAGACGTATATTAACTATCAGCCTTATTCTCAGGCTCTCTATTTCTCTGATAAAATTTGTTTACTATTACTTCTTCGGGCCAGAGTTCTGCATTAAATAGTTTTTCTCTATCCACAAGTTTTATTGCCACCTTAAAAGCCTTGTGCTCCTCTGTTCTGATTTTTAACGCTACTATCGACCTGATTAGAACGCCAAAAACATCACTAATATATTTATTTAGATCAGAGGAGGATACACTGTTGTCTACTCTACCTATGAAGACATCAACCAATTTACTAACACCTTTAAACGTGCCTTCATGTTTTCTCATACCGGTAACACCAGTATTTACCTTCCTAGTGCTTCCTCTCCTTTCCCTCTTCCTGCGTACTTCTGTCCAGCCATCGTTGTCTGCTGAAGCACTAGTCTGCTTCATTGAGTATTGAGAATTTCTTGGATCTCCATTGGTATGGATGTGGTGAAGGTTCTTCGTGACAGCACCGGTACTTCTGGCTGTGACTATACTTGGTGGGCTGGAAAGATGCTTCTTTCCTCTCTGGTCCGCTCTCTGTTCACTGCCATACATTGAGCTGTATCTCTTGTTACCTGTAGCTGCAGAAGTCCCGTTAGCATCATCATCTCTCCTTAGGGTAGAGCACACCTCCACAGCATCACACGTCCTGTCGGTAGACTCCTGCCAACTTGCCCGGACCCTCCTAGCATCATCCACACACACGGCGGCATTATCCAGATCCTCATCGTCGTATTTTCTTCCGTTCCCCAGCTTTTCATTGTCTCTTTTATCTTTTCTTTCGTTCACAACCCTTGGAGTCGAACTCGTTCGCATTACGTCAGAGTATTTCTTAGTGTTCAAAGTTTTATTTGCCTTAGGGGTTACATCTTGTGCGTTTAGTGACATTGGTTGGTTAGAGTCTTGTCTAAGTGTGGTAATATCCTCTAATACATTAATTTCATTTAGCGTAATATCTCTTGTTGCTTCTCCCAGTCCTGTGACAGCATTCATAAACTTACACTTTAGATCTATAAAGTAATTTTTAATTATGCGAACAGTATCAGCTGTGTTCATCACTTCAGATTTAATGTCCAGGATTTTCGGCAATAATTCTTTTATATAAGCAGTATCCTCTGATAGGTTAGCTAGCAGAGGACCGAGCTTTTCAAGTCCATTTGGGGGCATTCTTTTATGCGAGTCGGTCACAAATTTCACAGATTTATTTAAGCTCCCGACTCGTTCATGGAGCTCAAGCAGGTCTTTCAGATCTTTTCGTTTTTTCTCAGGGTCCCTCCTCCAGCAAACATCTTGACTTAGTAGTCCACATAGCACTTCTTTTCCTTTTTTTATTTCTTCATGACAGTAGAATGAGTTAGTTATTTCAAACAGAGTTTCGTAAGGGTAGTCCTTTTTACCTGAAGTCACAAAACATAAGAGACTGTTCACAACGTACTCGTCTTCAGCCATTTTTTCGAAGCACTCACAACCTTCATATACCGCTGGTAACCATGGCAACGATATAAAATACGGGGCCTGCTTCTAAAATAGTTGGCAAACTCACTTAATTAATATTACAAATACTCAGTATGGTTAATTTTTCACGGTAACATGATGTAAGGCCACTGATGATAGTATAACAACACTTTCACTGCTCACAGTCAATATTTAGAATCCACATAACCTTTTTGAAGTACAGGTGCCGGAGGTCTTCGTCGCCATGTTTGCACAACCAAAACACCGGGTGTAGTCCCAACGATTTCAATACACTGTCATTGCACGCTTATAAGGCTCAGTATCGTAGGTGTCACTTGATTATCCTCTTCCACATCACTTATTGAGCAAGATTATAAGTCCATGGCACTGTAGTCGCTGTATTAACGCGGATTTAGAAGAAAAAACCGGAGCTCACTCTTAGCATGGGCAGCTACGGTGGCGCCATCAGGTAGTCAGGTAGTCTACTACTTCTACATGGTAGTAGAAGTGTTAGTAGTGGTGGTAGTAGTAGTAATAGTAGTAGTAGTAGTGGTAGTGGTGGTGGTGGTCGCAATACGGTCCCTAACAAAAGAGGCAGCTGGTGGGTTGTTGCCTGTCACAACGGATACCATCAACCTGTTGAAAGAGAAACATCCGCAACCTCGTATATCCGAGAGTCAGAAGCTGGAGGGGCTTATATACCACCAAACCCCGTCATCTACAAACAAATGACAGGCGAAATTATTTGGAAAGAGGCTCTCGGGACACAAGGCAGTGCAGGACCCTCAAGGCTGAATGCAAACGGTTGGAGAACAATCCTGAGCAGCGTAGTTTTTGGAGTTGCAGCAACCGACTTATGCAGGGTACTGGCAGATCTTGCAAACAAAATGGCCAATCAAGACTGTCAACACCTGGAGCCCTTCACAGCTTTCCGTTTAACACCTTAAGAGCGGCCTATGCGGTTTATTTATATGTACCGCCCAGCGGGGTGTTTTTAGCCAAAATAGGGCTGTTTACGTGATCATTTTCATGCCTAAATAAGACCCAGAACGTAAAACAAGTATCTATCCCTGAAAGGGCATAAACAGAGCTTTCGAATGACACCATAACGATCCTTTTATGATGGCTAGTTTTCTTGCAATAACCGTGCAACGCGAGTGCAAAAAGCATGTAATTAGCCACTTTCCCGATACAATTCCTTATATAGCGAGTGAGAGAGGGAGGAGGGAGCTGGGATTCGTGTCAGTATGTTCGCCGCGGTGGTCTGGAGCAGTCATACGCTCGCTACTCTCCTGCCACCACTTGTCTCTCTCTCTCAGCAACATTACGTGCTGAAATTGCCACTCGACCTATGTCGAGCACCGCCACATAGTCCAGCTTTATTTAACTCGACTTATGTTGCTCGCCGCTAATTAAGGGTTAATACCATTGGACAAGAATCCAGGGTGCAGACAAGTGGGGTTGGGTGAAGTGCTTAGAAGAAGAATCGAAAAGTGCATAATGGATGTGGTGAAGGACGATGTGCGGTCAGCGGCCGGAAATCTCCAAGTGTGTGCTGGCCACCAAGCAGGGGGAAAGGCAGTAATTCATGCAATAAGATAAATATATGAGCAAGATGAATGTGAAGCTGTGCTGCTAGTGGATGCATCAAATGCCTTTAACACTATCAACAGAAAGACAGCAATACACAACATCAAGGTAAATTGCCCCAGCTTTGCCACCTATGTAGAGAATACCCATAAACAGCCTGCGGACCTAAATAGTAAATAACCAGAACACACTACATAGAACGGCAATGAAATCAATGGAAAGAACCGCGCAAGGTGACACAGTAGCAATGGCAATGTACGCATTAGGTCTCTCAGTGTTGCAATCAGTAACAAGACATGGGGTGACACATGTTAAGCAGGTGGCCAATGCAGATGATCTTACTGGAGCAGGAAAAGTCGACGATCTCAAGAGCTGGTAGGAGCAAGTATCAGAAGTGGGCCCAGAAATAGGATACTCTTCAAATGCCACTAAGTCTATACCGATAGTAAAGCCAGAACATTACGAAAATGCCCGTAGAAGCTTTCAATTGTAGCGAAGTGGTCATAACAAAGACGGACAGCGTCAACTTGGGGCGGTGATTGGCACAGAGGTGTTCAAGAAGCAATACATAGAAGAGAAGGTCAGGGAGTGGGTAAAAGAAATAGAAATACTGGCCAAAATTGCGAAGACTGAACCACAGGCTGCATATTCAGAATTCACACATGGGGCCAAACACCGCTTGACCTACTTGATGCGTACCGTTCCAAACGTGAGTCCACAACCTCAACCGCTAGAAGATGCCATCAGAGACAAACTCATCCAGCGTGGGTTAAGTCCCACACCCTAAGTGCTACAGAGAAGGAGTTGGTTGCACTTCCTCCTAGGTTGGGAGGGCTTGGAATCATCAATCCTGTGAAGAGGGTGACAACGGAACACCAGAACTCAGTAAAGATAACACAATCTCTCACTGAACGCATCGTAGCACAAGATTCTGACAGTGAAGTGGACCAGAAAGACATCTACAAAATCAGAAAGACCATCACATTGGAGAGGCAAAACTCACAGAAAAATGACCTGGCACGAATGATGCGACAACTTTCCCGGATACTAGTAAGAAAAATATAAATTGCACAAGAAACCGTTGCTTCAAATTGGCTGACAACACTACCAATCAAGGCAATAGGCTTCAATCTCAACAAACAAGAATTTAGTGATGCCATTGCACTGAGGTATGGCTGGCCGATTGAAGGACTGCCTGATCGATGCGTTTGTGGAGTCAACAACAATGCAGACCACTGCATGATATGTAAGAAGGGAGGGTTCATCAGCATCAGGCACCATGAATTAAGAGACGTAACGGCGAACATGCATTGCTCAGGGAGGTGTGTCGCGATGTGGCGTGCGAACCATCAATCATTCCCCTGGACGGAGAGATCTTGCAGCGCAGGACGGCCAACACATCCAATGAAGCACAAATGGACGTTAGTGCAAGAGGTTTTTGGACATGAGGTCAGCAAGCATTCTTTGACATAAGAATATTCGACCCAATGGCCCTTAGCTATAGCAAACTGTCTCTGGAGGCTGCACACAAGAGGAACGAACAAGTGAAGGTCAGGGCATACAGGGAAAGGATTCTAAATATCAAACAAGGCAGCTTTACCCAACTAGTCTTCGCCACATCTGGAGAGATGGGACCCAGGGCCCAGTGCTTCCATTCAAGACTAGCAGAGATCATCGCAGAGAAGAAGCAACAGCCCAGGAGCCAAGTTGTAGCCTGAATGAGGTGTCACCTATCTTTCTCGTTGCTCAGATCAGCACTACTATGCCTGCATGAAACAAGACTGTCTGCACCACAACCAGCGACGGTGACCGGCGTGGACTACGAGGCGAGGCAGCGGTAGCAGAAAGTCGCATGAGGTGGCGACTGGCTTGAAGTTGTATGGTATAGTTTTATATTAGAATAGTAGGAATAGCGTAATATCTGATGCTTTGTAAAATTTGATGAATGTACAATATTAAATAAAAATCCAAGACAAAAAGTAGTAGTAGTAGTATAGCAGTAGTAGTAGTACCCCCACCGTAGAGCGGTTGGGAAGAGTGATCGGGTAACTCAGCCAGTAGACCATTTCAGCCAGTAACTCTTAACCAGTGCCAAATCAACCAAGGTTAGGATATAGGTTAGCTAGAGTTAGGTTAGAACTTATACTTGGTACTGATTTAGTTGGCACTGGTTGAGATCTACTGGTTGAAATGGTCTAAATAACTAGACGTTGAGGTGTCCATGAAGAAGTGGAGGGTAAGAAGGAAGTAGAGAGGAAGTAGTTAGAATGAAGGAAGTCACGTTAAATAGAAGTGAAGGAAAGTTAATTGGAAGAGGGCATCAGTTTCTTCCAGAGAGAGAGAGAGAGAGAGAGAATGAGGAGTGAGATATGTACAGTATGACTGTAGAGTGTTTAATGGGGTATGTGTGTCGGTAGTGGTGATGCAGAGAGTATGTTTCTGAAGTAAATATGGATGGCCACCCTCATAAAGGGGAGTAAGGCGTCGGCAATAGACAATAGATAGATAGACAGATCGAGATAGATAGATAGATAGAGATAGAATAGTACACAATACATCACCATACGTGAAGTGCAAATTGACAAAATATTAAATTCGTATTCCTGTGTACGCCGCCAACAATGCTATCATGCTTCCTCTCTCATTATTTTCCGCTTCCATTAATTTCCCTGTGAATACCAGTCATGCACAAAACTGTTTATGGAAATGTCATGCAGCCTCTCTCTTTCACTCTCTTTATTCCTAATACACACATACATGCAATTATATACACACTCATTCACTCTCACACACTCTCTTTCACTCACTCACTCACTCACAAACACATAAACACACACACTCACTCACACACACACACACACTTACTCACTCACTCACTCACACACACACTCACACGCTTTCATTTTCTCTCTCTCTCCTTTATCAGTCAGTATATTGAAGCAATGGGAGGCGAACTGATAGGAAGGGAAGGGGGAGAAGGGGTATATTAATTAAAGGGGGAGAAAGAGTTACATAGAATTACATAAATACAGACTGCACAGACCTTACGGTCCCTAATAAGCAGTCCGGCCTTAATTCTAAAATAAAATTTGCTACAAAGTGGAAGGCAAGGATAGCAAAGCAAAAGGCTCTCTCCCCACCCACCACTCCCTCCGACACATTGGTCGGCATGACATTTAGTTGGGGAAATAAGTCCCCCAGCAGAATGAGAACAATTTCTTCTGGGAAATTCATAGTAAAGAACGAAGTTGAGAAATATTATATACTACTGATGCTTATTTTTTTTTATTTTTTTTTTTTTATTTTTTTTAACCTATATTATTCCAACTTCCTCAAATTGGATGTCTAGACTCCTTTTGAATGTGTCAATTGTCTTACATTGTACCACTTTCTCTGGCAGTTTTTTCCACTCATTGACCACACTGTAGGTGAAGAAGTGCTTTGTGACATCGAGATTCACCCTCCTGGTTTTTAATTTAATTCCATTTCCCCGAGTTAATGAACTATTATCGATTTTGAAAAGTGAATCTAAATCAATTTTGTCAAAGCCCTTTAAAATCTTGAAACACTCGATTAATTGACCTCGCACTCTCCTTTTCATAAGTGTAAACAAATTTAATTTGTTTTAACTTTAATGATATGATATATTTCATAGTGACGGTATCAAGTTTGTCGTTCTACACTGCATCAACTCAATGTTCTTGTTTAGATAAGGAGACCAAAATTGCACGCCATATTCAAGATGTGGCCTCACTATGCTTTTATATAGCGGTACTATAATGTTCTCATTTTCATAAGCAAAATTTATTTTAATACATCCCGATGCTCGATTGGCCTTGTTCGCAGCTGCTGCACATTAACCCTTAAAAAGCGGCTCACCACATAAGTCGTTTTTAATAAAGCTGGACTATGTGGCGGCGCTCGACATAGGTCGAGTGGCAATTTCAGCACGTAATGTTGCTGAGAGAGAGAGACAAGTGGTGGCAGGAGACTAGCGAGCGTATGACTGCTCCAGACCACCGCGGCGAACCTACTGACACGAATCTCAGCTCCCTCCTCCCTCTCTCACTCGCTATATACGGAATTGTATCGGGAAAGTGGCTAATTACCTGCTTTTTGCACTCGCGTTGCACGGTTATTGCAAGAAAACTAGCCATCATAAAAGGATCGTTATGGTGTCATTCGAAAGCTCTGTTTATGCCCTTTCAGGGATAGATACTTGTTTTACGTTCTGGATCTTATTTAGGCATGAAAATGATCACGTAAACAGCCCTATTTTGGCTAAAAACACCCCGCTGGGCGGTACATATAAATAAACCGCATAGGCCGCTAAAGAAGGGTTAATCTGAGGTCTTTAGGTTTTCAGATAATTATAAGCATTCCCAGGTCTTTGACTAATGCACTTGTTTTGAATGGCTGGCCTTTCATCTTGTATTCATAATTTTTTATTTTTTATTACCTATTTGTAGGACCTGGCATTTGTCAACATTGAATGGCATCTGCCATTTTTCTGACCACTCAACTATTTATCTAAATCAGATCGCAGTTTATTTCTGTCATCTTCGGTTAATACTGAATTTCTTATCTTTGTGCCATCAGCGAACTTTGAGATGGTATTATTTAGTTCTACATCGATGTAATTTATCTATATTATAAATCAGTTTGTGTGTCTGTCTTGTCTGTGTGTTCTTAATAGGCGGCCGCAGTTTTGGACCTGGGGAGCTGAAACTTTGCATGTGGGTGTCAATTGACCTGTGTCAGGTCATAGAGGGGGCGAGGCCACGATCGGAGGTCGTTTCGAGGCCGAAATTGATAAAAATGTTAAAACAATTGCCGTTTGCGGCAGAAGGAGGCCTCCGATCGAAAAAGTGTATGGAACGAAAGTTGTTCGCAGCCCCCCAAAATTGGGGTACAGATGAGGTCAGATCCAAAATCGGAGGTCATTTAGCGGCCGAAATCGAGGTCGCCGTTTAATGAGGCACAGGGAGGTCGAGGCCGGTGATTATGGTAGTAGTAGTATTGTGATGATTGTGGTAGTAGTGATTGATGATGGTGATTATGGTAATAGAATTTAAACCCGGGCAATGCCGGGTACCCCTGCTAGTATAAATAAGAAACAAAACTAGCCCCAGGACCGATCCCCGAGGCACTCTACTATAAACTGGCTCCCACTCTGATTCTACTCAATTTATCATAACTCTCTGCCTTCTGTTTGTGAGCCAGCTTCTTATCCATGCATGAATTTTTCCTTTAATCCCTTGAGTACCAGTGACGCATATTATGTGTCGCCTATGTATGTAACGCTAAACCCCAGCGATGCAATGGTTACGTCCGCCTTAATTACTCTTGTCCTATGGCACCTAAAGGGTTTAGATTTGTATGGGACCTACTTTAGGATCCCACGGAACAATACCAATGGTTGGCAACCCTCTAAGTCCAGTCACGTGCGTGTGGGCACGCGCGGGAGTGATCTTCCAGTATATTGCCTACCCTAATGGGGGACCGGATAGTGTCGTCTGCTACTCTTTCACAAACACCAAATAGTAATCAGTTTCCATCCAGTGAGTCAAAATTTATTTATCGAATTCATCAAAATATCACTCCTTTCTATACTCATTAACCCCTTCTGTACCGGCGACATCTTTTTCATTTTACTCTAGCTATATTTTGACGATTTTATGAAGCTTAGGAAGGATATATAGCAGCTAAAAGGATGAATTGAAATAGTTAAAATAACAGAAAAACAGCTTCTCCGACAGTCTCCATCACCAAGCAATTCTTCTCCTCTGCCCACCACACCTCCAAGCCAGAAGTGAACAAAACACAGTCCCATAAGATATGCCAGAGTCGCTGCCATCAACATAACACCTCCTCCAACACCAAGGAACAATTTATTCAGTCACATGGACAATCCTGAAGTGCCAAAGAGTAAGAAAAGTCGAAAAGAAAGACGACACAGGAAAAGGCACCATACTCAACAGAAGTATAAATGCCCGTCTATCTCTCAATCACACCACTGCCATGATGAGGAAACCGAGAAGGACTACTACCAGCCCCACTAGAAGTCCTCCTCACACCGATGCCCTTATTGACCTCAAAGACATCACCCAAGACATCTTAGCCAAAGGTATGACCACTGCAGGAATTTTTAAGATCATCACTCAGTTGGATAGTTATCCTTATTTCTCACTGGAAGATAAGGTAACAGTAAGATTGGGCCACACCCTTGTTCCTATTTGGGGATACATGATTAGGTGCACTGGTACTTAATTATCTACACCAAATTGATGTTTGTTGTTGTGGGTATCAACAAGCAAGCTTTATTAGACACTTCACAGGTTGTAACTAATATCCTTTCCTACCCATAACCGCAGCGCTATTGTGGATATAGAATGCTTTATTCGGAATAGACCAAACCAGTGCTCTCTGAGACACCGTTTACTGATAACGGCACTCATCAGGGAGTCCTTTTGAGATAGCATAATAATAATAATAATAATAATATTTATTCAGTTAGCATTTTACAAATGTTGGTACAACATAATATGTTACAAATATGACATGTACCAGCTTTGCAAAATTCCAACTAAGTATAGCCCAATAAGGCCGTTAGGTGTATTTCCATTGTCCATGGATGTCATGTCATTAGGTGTATTTCCATTTCCATTCCATTAGGTGTATTTCCATTATCCCTTGAGGGATAAGTTAGTTGGGGAAAAAGGGGAGAATAAAAATGTAAATCAATATGATTAGTAAATGATTTAGAGAAAGTATTTCTAGGGGGCTAAGCTAAGATACCTTACATTCTATAGTTGGACTGGATAAAATATTTAAGTAATCATCTCTTATGTCGTATTTAGTAGTAGACATAAGCTTGGTGCTCCCTTCTCGCAGCTGTTCGGTTCAGGTGCTCCTTCAAGCTACGTCTGAAGAAATACAATATTCTCTTTTCACGGACTGTGTGTGGTAGGTTGTTCCAGTCGTTGATGGCAGTGAAGAAGAATGTTAGCTTACCCTGTCCTTGGATTCTCGGAACTGTAAAATTATACATCCTATTCCTTGTATTGTGTCCATTCCTTTCATTTACTTTAACAAAATTACTCTTTAAATTCTCAGGAGCCCTATCATAAAATATCTTGAAGGCATTATCACCACCGCTGCACCTGCAACACCACCAGAGCTCCCGCCAACTACCATGGCAGCTCGCCACCACCTGTAGGTGCAGGGGAGGAGGAGGTTGGGGGATGGTGATCTTCTGGGGAGAGTGGAAGAAGCTACAGTTGGGACTACATCCGGCGGCCCATGTGCCTATTGGTCCCCCAATTCATCGCGCCCTTCGGTCAGTGGACACCACCATCTTCGGGAGTCACTACCTTCACCTCCTGGCAACAACATCGCCGGACTCACCATCATCTCTTCACCACCAGGGAGATTTGTCAGACCATCGACAAGGGGATCATAACACCATCGACTTCTTCACCACCACCAACATTACCACCATATCCTGCCTTCATCTTGCAGCCTTCCCCAGCCCCCTTCTTGGCAAGCCACACTGATCCAGCCCAATACTCAGCTCACGCACGTTGGGTCAAGCCCCGACACCCTATTTTCTCTCACTATTACCACTGTCTCTCCTACTTAACCAAAACTTCCCTTCTTTCACCCTCACCCACCTTTTCTATATTCATTTGAATTGAAATTCAGACAGAACCCTCATAGGATGCAGAGGTAGACAACCAAACAAGAAGAGTTCTCTCACTCTTATAATTACCTCTCCAAAATTAGTTTTCTGCCCACAGCTAACTCAAAGACAACTGCAGAGGTTGAAGTAACTAAACTAAAGGTTTCTAAATACCCCTGATGGTAACAAAGGCTTTAAAGTATCCCTAATAGGCTCAAAATCGCGTCATATGTCTGAGAGGGTTAATGAGTCAGATTTGTTTGGCCTTGTCAGAAACATTGAGCATACCAAGTGACTGAAGTTGTTCCTGGCCAACATGCGATCTGGGTCCTAGGTTCAGCATGAATTTAACCATTTTATTTTGAGTGACCTGAAGTTTGCGCTTTGCTGATTGAGATGATGCAGAGTACCAGGATGACATAGAATAGTCAAAATGACATTGAACAAGCGCTTGGCATAGGGTCTTTTTGGTCGCCAGTACTGGCAAGCATCCCACCTGTCTAAACAGGTATTTTATATGTGCACTACATTTACTCAGGATCAATTCCAAGATTGTTTCACCTGACAGAGTCGAGTCCAGTTTTAGTCTGAGATATTTCACTTGTGACACTGTTGTTATAGGAACATCATTACAGTTAACCGAGAAGCCCTCAATGTCTTTCAATTTGCGTTTTGTTCCACATAAGATGGCTTCTGTCTTGCCCAGGTGAAGAGATAGTCTATTGTCCACTAGCCAATCACTACACGATTCTAGTTCTTTGGAAAGTGAAGCAGCAACACCTTTTGGGTCTTTTCCTGAAACCAGAAGCACACTGTCGTCAGCATACAGTAATAGTTTACACGATACGCTCAGTTCCATGTCGTTCACATAACAGAGAAAGAGTAAGGGACCAAGGATGCTTCCCTGCGGGACCCCACAGTTAGTTGGCATTAGATCTGATAAATTATTATCAATTTTGACTCTTTGTGTTCTACCACTAAGATAAGATTTAAACCAGTTTACTGACCCAATGCCCATTGCTTGTAGTTTATTACAAAGGATATCATGGTCTACTGTATCAAACGCTTTCTGTAAATCAAGAAGAACCATGCCAGTGTAGTTACCTTTAGACATTGCTTTACGAATGTGATCTGTTACGTGGATGAGACAGGAGTCTGTTGAGTACATACCTCTGAAACCTGATTGAAACATGTAGAATAGGTAATTTTCTTTGAGGTAATGTTCAATTTGGGTGTATACAGCTCTTTCAAGGATTTTTGATACAATACATAATATGCTAACCGGTCTGTAGTTGCTAACATCTAATTTGTTTCCCTTCTTGAATATAGAGGTTACAATAGCTTCCTTAAGTTCATCAGGTACAGTGTTGGTGTTTATTGACAGGTTGATGATGTGTGTTAGGGGACCTGTGATACCAATAGCTCCATCCCGTAGAAATTTGGCAGGAGTTTTGTCTGGTCCTGTAATATCTCGAAGAAGGCCAAAATCTATCCATCACTCCCAGTTCTGAAGGACTCTTATAACGGTCAGAACAGTTAAGATACGTTGCGTTAAAAACAACTATCTTACGTTAGTTCGATAACGTGTTGTTGATGCGCTGGCATATTTACACACAATATTTAAGACCCAACACCAAGACTCTGGAAGTTCTGCATCAAAACTCTTATAAAGACCAGAGTAGTCAGTGAGCTCTCTCCTGCATTAACTCAATTGTACTCTACCCATGTGCTGGCATATGGTAAGTATTATTCAAGGTCCAAAATCAAGAGTTCGAGTACAACTGCTGTCAACTAGCCACATCAGGATCACCACCACGGCCCAACTTATATACCGAAGACGATAAGTTACTACTCTACAAATAATAGTGAGATATTACTGTATGCTGTTGAAAATACACACGAGAAATATCTGTGAAAAATGATTTATACTAGGTGTTGTATAGAGAGAAGATTTAAATTATCAACAGTGAGGAGTACTAGTGGTGAGCCTATATATGAGGAAGTACTCCAGTTAAATCATACTCTCCGATTCTTATGCAAATTAAAATATAAAGAAAGTACTAGTGATGCCCAGTTAATTTAGGGAAGTACTTATATTAAATCTGATTATATGTGGTGAGATTAATAAAAATAATATATT
This sequence comes from Paralithodes platypus, assembly GCA_032716605.1. Taxonomy (NCBI): domain Eukaryota; kingdom Metazoa; phylum Arthropoda; class Malacostraca; order Decapoda; family Lithodidae; genus Paralithodes; species Paralithodes platypus. The sequence continues at coordinate 18,026,819 of CM064501.1, read as the reverse complement.
AATACCAAATGAATAGTAAATATTATACTAATAAATAAAAGAAACGCTCATTAGTCACTACCTTTAAAATAACTTTACGCAGTTTACTCCGACAATTGCGCATACCGTTATTCATATCTAACAGTCAGTAGCACAAGTGTAATACCTCAATTGAAGGGAGTGCTCTTATTATCTAATGATCTTTACGACAGGACAAGTGTAATTCTTCAATTAGAAGACAGTCCTTATAATTACCTACCCTATCGAGTGCAAGTGTAAATACCTCGATTGTAGGGAGCAATAACCTATATTGTAGAAGTAACAGTCTTTCGAGTAAAACTTAGTGGAGCCTCGCTCGTGCGTCTTATATATATTTTGTCCTTTACCATTATTCTAGTATTACGTATGCAATATTCATGTGCCAATAAATATACGTGTTGTTATAATTCTCCTTTGACACTTTCTGTGCATGTGTTAAAGCGGATTCGGCTCCTCCAGTCTAGTAGACCTACCTATTTAAACCAATTAACCCCAGCAAAAACCTGGTATAATATTGGCGGCAGACGGTGGTTCTTGATTCGGGAAGCAGAAGTCGTTTAGCACATATAAACAGCAAAGAGATAGAGCGTTCTATAACTTACGTCATCATGGCTACACGTTCGCACATTCCCATACCCAAGTATGAAGCAGAAACTTATGATATACGCACGTACCTAATAGTTGGATAAAATATTACCAAGTCAGCCCGGTACTCAGCCTGGCATACCAGACCGATCGGGAAAAGATCGCTGTCTTGTTAACTCACCTGGGAAAAGCTGTGTCCCTGGTAGCCGGACAAATGACCCCAGAACTGTCGTGGGAAGCTTTCCGGACTATTGTGATCGATGCTGTTCAGCCATCACTAGGCTCCGTTGTAGCCTTAAACAAAATCAACGAAATCAAGTACGGGGGTGATCTGGACATGACTTTGGGAGTAGTAAATCAACAAGTGAAAGCTGCATACCCTCTGTCCACCTTTGAACAGCAACAGCAACAGGTGTTCTGTGTGCTATTAAGGATCCTCCCGTCAAATGTGAGGGAACATTTTGCCATCCATGATCCTGTGGGGTTTGTAAAAGATTTGCTCACTATACGTAAGTTGTTGGCAAATCAGCAAGAAACTTCCATTGTTGGAGCGATAAAAAGATTTCCCACACAACCACAAGGAAATAGAAGACCCAGACACTCTAATTATCAAGGAAATAAACCACATTACCCATTCCAAGGCCGCGCTCAAACTTTCTCGTCAGGCCGGCCACAAGGGAATCTACAAATTTTCCCTACAAATCAACAACCTGGTTGCTCGTATCAGTCTAATCATCAACAGAATCGTTATCCGAAGTCACACGGTCCACCGCAGAAGAACTATGATAGCCCCATCGTAATGATAAATCCCTACGATTTTAGGGCCTGTAATACCACTTGCCCGATTCACGATATTAGAGATCAGGCCAAGAAGAAGATATCAAGCAAAAAGGATCCTCGCAACAGACGAAGAAGTGCAGGACATGGACATTGACTACTTAGACGAGGAATATTGTCCTCCAATAATTGACCAAATCCAAGCCATCGAGGAAAAAGAAGACACAGAAGAGATGGAAGACCCTCCTCAGGTTTTTTAAAACCTTCCCCGCCCATTATGGCCTCGGCGGGGGAGCCTATGTTGTGGAAACCTCCACCCATCTACCACTTAGCAAAAGTGGAGGACATTGCAGTGCATCTGTTAATTGACACAGGAGCTGCAAGATCTTGCCTTTTTAACACCTTCTATGAGAGACACCAAAGACGGTTTGGATCACTGCACGCGTCTGACACAACTTTAATCAGCGCAGGAGACACCCCACTAACTATTCGAGGGGAGACTAAATCATTATGCATCACAACTCAACCCGAAGCCTCTTGCCACCACCCTTTTGTAGTTTTTTTCAGACTGCACGCAATATGATGGGTACAAACTGAAAAAAATAATAATAATAATAAATAGTTGCTGAAGTCCCCCTAGAAATATTCCCAGAAAGAAAAGAAGGATCGACCATCGAACTTCCCACCACCATCAGGAAGAAAGGACAACAACCTTATAATTACCTATCCTATCGAGTGCAAGTGTATATACCTCGATTGTAGGGAGCAATAATCTATATTGTAGAAGTAACAGTCTTTCGAGTAAAACTTAGTGGAGCCTCGCTCGTGCGTCTTATATATATTTTGTTCTTTACCATTATTTTAGTATTACGTATGCAATATTCATGTGCCAATAAATATAATATAAATGTAAGTGTTGTTATAATTCTCCTCTGTCACTTTCTGTGCATGTGTTAAAGCGGATTCCGCTCCTCCAGTCAAGTAGAACCTACCTATTTAAACCAATTAATCCCAGCAAAAACCTGGTATAACAATAGTCTACAGCCTTTTAAGTGGTAGACGTCCTTCCTAACCTGAATAAAATCGTCTAATAGTTGCCAGAATATAATGAAAAAGATGACACCGGTACTGAATGGGTTAATGTTACAGAAATATTACTCTCAATTTCTATTCAGTATATTGTTCAATATACAAAGTATATAATTATGATGAATATATGCTAGGCCTACAGAGACATATGGCAAGGAACCAATATATGCTAGGCCTACAGAGACATATGGCAAGGAACCAATATATGCTAGGCCTACAGAGACATATGGCAAGGAACCAATATATGCTAGGCCTACAGAGACATATGGCAAGGAACCAATATATGCTAGGCCTACAGAGACATATGGCAAGGAACCAATATATGCTAGGCCTACAGAGACATATGGCAAGGAACCAATATATGCTAGGCCTACAGAGACATATGGCAAGGAACCAATATATGCTAGGCCTACAGAGACATATGGCAAGGAACCAATATATGCTAGGCCTACAGAGACATATGGCAAGGAACCAATATATGCTAGGCCTACAGAGACATATGGCAAGGAACCAATATATGCTAGGCCTACAGAGACATATGGCAAGGAACCAATATATGCTAGGCCTACAGAGACATATGGCAAGGAACCAATATATGCTAGGCCTACAGAGACATATGGCAAGGAACCAATATATGCTAGGCCTACAGAGACATATGGCAAGGAACCAATATATGCTAGGCCTACAGAGACATATGGCAAGGAACCAATATATGCTAGGCCTACAGAGACATATGTCAAGGAACCAATATATGCTAGGCCTACAGAGACATATGGCAAGGAACCAATCCTTGCCATATGTCTTTGTAGGCCTAGCATATTCTTTTGTATTCATCATAAATTATATACTTTGTATATTGGACAATGTAATGAATCAAATTTGAGAGTAATATTTCTGCAACATTAATGAATATAGAAAGGAGTGATATTTTGATGACTTCGATATATAAATTTCGACTAACTGGATGGAAACTGATTACTATTGGGTGTTTGTGAAAGAGTAGCAGAAGACGCTATCCGGTCTCCCATTGTGACTTTTCGCCGCCCCCAGAACCCCTAAATGATCTAGGTGAGCGTTTTTTGTTATTTTTCCTTCATTACTAAATAAATGACAATTGGCTGGTCCTGAAGTGTACATTCATATTAAATCACTTGGGGTCCACCGGGTTAATGCCTAACATTTCCAATTTATTCAACAATTTTCCATGTGGTACCGTATCGAAAGCCTTCTGGAAATCTAAGTAAATTATGTCTAATGATTTTGTTGAGTCATTATATGTAAATAATTATATGTTGAGTCATTATATGTAAATAATTATATGTTGAGTCATTATATGTAAATAATTATATGTTGAGTCATTATATGTAAATAATTTATTATAAAATTCAATACAATTTGTTAGCCATGTTGGCTATCTCTGATCAACTTGTTTGAGAGAGAGAGAGAGAGAGAGAGAACTGATACTATATAATATATTTTACCCGTGGTATACAAGTTACATATGATCTTTAACATATGGTAAAGCAAAATATGTGATTTACATAAAGTAAGGACCTATAAAGTATTATACTGTATATACACACACACACACATATACTGTATATATATATATACTGTATATACGGTATATATATATATATATATATATATATATATATACATATACCGGTATATAAAATATGTTTTATAGTGATGAAATATATATACAGGTGATCATGATGTAAACATATATTTCCGCCGGTGGATATTGTGAAAATGGTGAAATATAAACAGAAACTAGTGGTGCCTGTGATGGTGGTAGTGGTGTGCTGATGACAATAACATGTGAGCAAGGGGGGGGGGGGGGGAAGGTGCAGAGTTCGATATATTTCTAAATTATGGCCGTCTCGGGTCAGGCCTACGTAACTAATGAACGGAACGGTAAATTAAATGTGTGTGTGTGTGTGTGTGTGCGTGTGTGTGAGAGAGAGAGAGAGAGAGAGAAAGGACAGTGAAGGTATGTAAAGTAAGAATACATACACTTACATGACTATACAATCGAACATACTCTTACTCTCAGAAACAAATGAATTACAAGGTTACTTTGAAATACATAAGCAAGTGAAAGAATACTGTAGGTGTTGGCGATATTAAAGTTAGCCTAATTATTTTTGTTTTTTATATTTGCTCCTTAGATCTCTATCAAGCTCAACCCATACTGTACCAGAGGGTATTACCATAAATGAATCGTCCAGTACCAGGCAATGTGGCAAAAATGGAGGGGCGTGTATATTGTGTTACGAGGGGAGGGGCGTGTATATTGTGTTACGAGGGGAGGGGCGTGTATATTGTGTTACGAAGGGAGGGGCGTGTATATTGTGTTACGAGGGGAGGGGCGTGTATATTGTGTTACGAGGGGAGGGGCGTGTATATTGTGTTACGAGGGGAGGGCGTGTATATTGTGTTACGAAGGGAGGGGGGTGTATATTGTGTTAAGAGGGGAGGGGCGTGTATATTGTGTTACGAGGGTAGGGGCGTGTATATAGTGTTACGAGGGGAGGGGCGTGTATATTGTGTTACGAGGGGAGGGGCGTGTATATTGTGTTACGAGGGGAGGGGCGTGTATATTGTGTTACGAGGGGAGGGGCGTGTATATTGTGTTACGAGGGGAGGGGCGTGTATATTGTGTTACGAGGGGAGGGGCGTGTATATTGTTACGAGGGGAGGGGCTTGTATATTGTGTTACGAGGGAGGGGCGAGTATATTGTGTTACCTGCGAAGGGCGGTGTATATTGTGTTACGAGGGGAGGGGCGTGTATATTGTGTTACGAGGGGAGGGGCGTGTATATTGTGTTACGAGGGGAGGGGCGTGTATATTGTGTTACGAGGGGAGGGGCGTGTATATTGTGTTACGAGGGGAGGGGCGTGTATATTGTGTTACGAGGGGAGGGGCGTGTATATTGTGTTACGAGGGAGGGGCGTGTATATTGTGTTACGAGGGGAGGGGCGTGTATATTGTGTTACGAGGGGAGGGGCGTGTATATTGTGTTACGAGGGGAGGCGCGTGTATATTGTGTTACGAGGGGAGGGGCGTGTATATTGTGTTACGAGGGGAGGGGCGTGTATATTTAATCCTTTATACTGTATATACTTTTATCCTTTTTTTCAGTTTCCTCCTTAGACCTCCATCAAGCTTAAATAAATACCCCCCAAGACCACCACACCCCCTTCAAGATAAATTTCTACATTTTTTGATAGAAACATGTCCTCTTAAATGACAGGCTGGTTATCACTCGCCTTGAACAAAATCGACACCTAAATGACACGAAAAGTCTTAATATCGACAAAGAAATAATAATAATAATAATAATAATAATAATAATCTTCTGGTTACTTATTATAGCGCCCGTATCTCCTCCTTCGAGGATTCACAAGCGCTTGGCTTTCTTTAATCTACCAGAGACCATTACCCATCCCCCTTGCTCATGGGGAGATGGTAACCACCGGCTGTATCCCAGAAAAACCTTTCAATCTGATCGGGGATTGAACGCGAGACCTTCAAGATGGGAATCAGGCACGCTATCAACTGAGCAAGCCGGACGGCTATGGGGCAATTTTTTTTTAAATCGACAAACTACTGGGCCAAACGTCATAAAATCTGAAAACTAATGGGACTGAACATGAGGGAGAAGGAGGGCTTAATAAATAGACCAACTCCCCTTAAAGGTGCGGTAGCGGCGACAAAGACACGCATATCATGGTAGCGGCAGCGGTAACGGGTGGAGGGGTGGGGGGTGGGATGGTGGTGGTGGTGGAAGGATAGGGGGTTGTAGGTGTTGGTGGGTGGGGGTTGGTGGGGAGGACAATAGTGGTGATGGCGTGTCCCTCTCAACACCACCACCACCACCACCTCCACAACCTCCCCTCCTTCCCTTCTCTTCCCACCACCACCACCACCAACCAACCAACTCCTTTGAAAATGTTCCCGGCGATGTAATTAACGCAGCGGCGGCGGCAGTGCTGATAGTGATCCCCCCCTACCCCCCCCCCCCCCCCCTCCACCACTGTCTGACACGACCAATTGTCAGCGCTGTCAGCCGCCCCGTGCCGCGCTGATAACTCACAACACACACGCCTCCACATAATTTGGGTAAATGATTCATTAACTGTTCTGGCAAGTTGTCCAGGCGGCGAGGGGAGAGTTGGCCGCTGAGGGGGGGGGGGGGGGAGTTCTTTTTGTATGGACCCCCTTCTCCCTCATGCTTAGCCCCAATGGTTTTGATATGTTAAGTCGTTCGCCCTTATAGTTTGGCGGATTCAAGACCTTTCGCCCCATTTATTTGTCAATATTAAGACCACTCGCGCCATTTAGGTGTCGCCTTTTCCTGGCGAGCGATAGCATGCCTGCAATTTAGGAGGAACCGGCCTTTGGCAGGGACAGTTTACCGAAAAATATAATTTACCTCGAACGGGGGTCTTGGGGATGTTCCTTTTAAGCTCGATAGAAGTCTAGGAAGCAAATTAATCCCCCTAACCCCCTTAATAAATATTGACTCTCTCAAGTTTATCATATACAGAAGTGTACACATTACATGTGCAGACAATTGTACAGTACTTCTTTGAGGGACCCTATCGTTGGTATTTGCTTGTTGCCTTCCCCTCCCCCCCCCCCCCCCCTCCCTCCCTCTCTCTCTCTCCCCTGCACAGATACCAACTTGTGTGCAGGCTGCCTCTCCCCTCACCTGCAACACGTCTGCAACATAACTGATAACCACTTGATGCAACACTCGCAGCTCGCCTCATCAGCACTGCCAACACTCCTATACCCTGTTACAAATATGTAGGCCAGAACTCTTGACCATTAACTTCTATAACTCACACACGAATAGAGTAATCCAGCTAATGTTTCAATCATTTGGGAAGAGTTTGGCCAGGGAATGGGTGTGGAAATGTACAGCCCATTAGGTCTAACCCTTTATGAGTTACAGTTAGGGTTCACGATATATGTCCTACCTATTTGGAACAAGGTATAGCAACATAATGACGTGTTTAAATAAGGTGATACCAGCCATACCCTGTTCATTATAGGTAGGCCAGAAACCCCAACCCCTGGCAGCTGTAACTCAAAAATGGGGAAAAGCAAATATAAAAGATGTTTGGCCTACCTATGATGAATGGACTATAGCAAGGCATGTGACGGGTCTAATTGAGGTGAGAGTTGTATTTACTTGTTAATTTAATTATTTAATTATTATTTTCTTTAGTTTCCTTCCAAGGCCTCCATCCAACTTAAAAGAATTCCCCCCAAGATCGAGACGAATATGTAAATTTTTCGGTAGAAAAAATACCTGGCCCAAGGCCGGTTACTCAGACATCTACATATTTTGTTTTCTCTATGTGAACGAGGGAGACAAAAGGCAGAACTGCCTGTAGCGAGTCCCCCCCCCCCCCCCCCAGGGGTTGAAAGAATGACAGGGCCAAAATCAAGGCACATTCGAGCAAAAATGCTGGGACACACGGAATTTGAAGTAATTTAAGTCATAGGAAGAGGGAAAGACTGATTCTGGGACAGAGTTCTAGAGCTCAGCAGTTGAATAGAAGAAAGTCTGAGAATAGCGCTTCACTCTTCGGTTGGAGAGTTGCACATAGTAGGGGTGGGATTGTGTTGCAAGGCGGGTACCACGTACCCTACGTAGAGGAGGTGGTATACACTGGGAAAGATCCGAGGAGCACTGATTATTGTAGTAGCGATAGAATAGCGAGAGAGATGCAACATTGCGGCGAAGAGAGAAATATTGCAGAGTTGGTGAGTGGACGGGAGTTAATGATACGAAAGGCTTTCCTTTCTACTTCGTCTAGGAGTGTGGTGTGAGAGGATCCTCCCCACATGGCACAAAAGGTCTTAAAATTCCTAAACTAATGGAGCAAACTTCTTCAAATCTCATAACTAATGAGGCTAAACATTAGGGAGAAGAGGGTCCATAAAAAAAGACGAACCTCCTCTTAAAGTGCTACCATCTACAGGGACCAAAACAAATGAAGCAGCAACTATGATCTCTGAAGCTTCATAATCTCGGTGCTTCGTGAGCGTTACCGGCAACTCAAACATAAACATAGAAGGTCCCACCGGGAGCGTCTGTACGCAGCTGGATACCTTACCCTCTACGCATGCGCGAAAATGTAAGCCTCCCTTGGCCCCGCCCCCCGTTCCCCGCGTTTAAAGAAACCCTTCAAACCGTTCATGCCAGCTCGCTCTGTAGTACAGTCACTAGAGCTCCCGCCTGGCATTCAGATATCCAGTGTTCGATCCCACTCGAAGTTTAGTATATTTTTATATTTTTAATTTGTTATTTGTGTTATGTTATATTATATTATATTATATTAGGGTTAGGTTAGGCTAAGTTAAGTTAGGTTAATCTAATCCAATATAATATAATATTTGTACATTTTCGGCAGTGGGCGGGGCCAAGGGAGGCTTACATTTTCGCGCATGCGTAGAGGGTAAGGTATCCGGCTGCGTACAGACCCTCCCGGTCCCACCCCTCTCCCATTCTTAAAGGGCATAGCTCATGGGGTCATCTATCCTCATTATCATAAATGTTTGTGTACAATATGCCTCCTATGTGCAATAATAGTAGTCCGAGTTTCTTATAAATGTATATATATACAGTATACAGTATATATATACATACATACAAATGTTTTGGATGGTGGTGTTGAGAGGTACCCATAGAATTACAGAACCGGTCAAAGAGTTTCAGGAGTTAGGTCACTGGGCACCATTTTGATTTTCAGTATCTCTGTGAAGCACTCCATGCTGTGAAAGCAATTACAAAGATGGCCAGATATCTTAAGAGAGGTATGAGTAATTGTATGAGCAGCATAAGCTTAATAATGAAGTATAGAAATAATGAATGAGCTAAGGAGGTAGTCTCTTTTCCTGGACCTCCTTCTTTCTCATGCTTAGCCCCATTAATTTTGAGATTTTAAGACATTCGTTCCATTAGTCTGGCGATTTTAAGACCTTTCGCATCTCAAACCTAATGGGGCTAAACATAAGGGAGAAGGGGGTCCAGAAAAATCCTCCCTCCTTAGCGTGTGGAGAGGAAGAGGACTCCATACACTCAACATTTTCGAGCAGTTACAGTCAAGCTTTTTTTTTGTTTACCCCTTCACCACCATTACGTAATTGTCATCATATTCTGGTTACTATTATACGCTTTTCTTTAGTTTATAATCTACCTCTACGACTCAAAGGGGTAAATACGATCTCAATCAACCCTCTTAATCACATAGCTCCTTTTTAAACTGCATACAATCGTCTAATTTTAGCTAGAATTTAAAGGCAAAAAGGCGTCATGGTGCTGAAGGGGTTAATGGGGGCTTTGGCATGTGAAATATACTACAAAAAAACAAAAATAAGCTTCCAAAATTAACTTATTTCAATAAGTCTGCCACATAATTCATACTATTTCAACCCTTTAAAGATCCAATACGCATTTCTTCTCTATTTTCCGGCTATTATGAGACGCTTTCAACCCTTTAAAGATGCAATACGCATATTTTCTCTATTTTTCGGCTATTACGAGACGATTTTACTTAGATTAGTAAGGGCAAATGGAAGTGTGGAGTTGATTGAGATAGCCTTTACCCTTATAATTGCCACAGATTCTTCTTAACCGTTTAAAATCATCTAATGAGAACCAGAATAAAGTGTCAAAATGTGTCACAGTATTCAAAGGGTTAAATGGCAACAAGCGTGAAATACAAATAAATGCATATGAATGAGACAACAAATAAGGGGGGATGGGTGCATATAAGGGGGGATGGGTGCATATAAGGGGGGATGGGTGCATATAAGGGGGATGGGTGCATATAGTGCATATAAGGGGGGATGGGTGCATATAAGGGGGGATGGGTGCATATAAGGGGGGATGGGTGCATATAAGGGGGGATGGGTGCATATAAGGGGGAATGGGTGCATATAAGGGGGGATGGGTGCATATAAGGGGGGATGGGTGCATATAAGGGGGGATGGGTGCATATATTCGCTTATTTACAGTATATTTATCTTGTTATTACTATTTTTTTTAATTCCTTCCAAGACCTCGATCAATCTTTAAAAAAAAAAAACACCCCGAGACCCCCCTTCAAGATAAATTTGTAAATTTTTCGGCCTGAGGCAGAGCTGTGGCGGTCGAGTGGTGAGCACGCTCACGTGTGAATCTGCAAGACCCGGGTTCGAACATTTAGTGGGTGTGGTAGTACGTCCTAGCATGTTTCACATGCTCGCACCCAGTCAGGGGACATCCTGACGATGTATACAGACTAAACACACATAAAAAAGCCACTCCAACAGCTTCCTCTCTCTCAACACTTCTCTGAGCTAGTGCCGATACAAATGGACAGTCCTGTATAGAATCGTAAGATTCAGAGTCGTAAAGATTCCAGGACGAGATCAATAGAAGATGATGATGATGATGGCAGGTAATGAGGTAACCACTATATTGCAGGCTCACTATCACTCGTCAGGAAAAAAAATCGACAACTAAATTGTACGAAAAGTCTTAATATTGCCAAAGAAATGGGGTGAAAGGTCTTAAAATCACCAAACTAATGAGCTGGACGTCTTAAAATCTGAAAACTAATAGGGCTAAACATGAGGAAGAAGGGCGGCCACGAAAAACAATCATCCTTCCTTAATGGAGCCAGATCTGAAGTGAATAAATGGACGTAGCAACCTAGTTCTTTTCCTGCCTTATACCTGCCTTCCTCCTCCTCCACACCTGTCCGTCCAAAACACACCTGCTCATTATTACTATCTCTCTCTCTCTCTCTCTCTTGACAGAGTAGATATCGGTGCACTGCTCACGATTAATAACAATGCTGCAACCTGAGGTAATGGAATTACATTATATAGAAAGAAGGCATGACTATATGTCACATAAAAAGTCTTCACATACAGTGTGGATAAAGAGTGGAATTTTTAGCAAGGGAGGTGGTCGACAGTAATTCAATTGATACGTTTAAGAAGAGACTGACGGATCATCTGGTGGAGATTGGATTAGTATATGAATTAATCAGTAGGTAAGTGTAAATGCTCTTTCAGATTAATTTCTTTCTTTACTCTATAAACACTTTCCTTATGGGCATTTCCTGACTCATACGGTTACACTTCATCCTTTTTTCCGGTACGGCAGTTTAGTCGGAGGGAGCAGACACTCCAAACTCATTGAAAGCAACTAAAATACTAAATGGGCTTAACAATGTGGATTAGAACAATGTCTCGATGTGATTACGACACGTAACCATGGCTGGAAATTAGAGATGAAAAGGCTCAGCACAAGAATATTTGTTTTACCTATATCAATTTTCCCTCAAAAGTTGCAAATATATTCTCGAAATAGAAATTCAAGAAGATAGTAGAAACAAATTATTATAGTTCATTCATCATAGGTAGGCTAGATATCGTGACCCCTAACCTCTGTAACTCCAAAAGGGTTAGAGCAAATGGGCTGTAAATCACAACATCTATATCCTGGCTGACTCTTCCCAAATGGTAGAAATACTAGCTTGATTACTCGAGTCATCTTTGAGTTATAGAGATTAGTGGTAAAGATTTTGGGCCTACCTATAATGCATGGACTATAATTACAATTCACAGTATCTTTACACATAGAATATCTCCCCAGAATGGACCGCAAGGCCTTAGAGATACTAACTAATCTTGTAACTGCTTGTAAAACACACACACACACATACACGCACTTTCAGTGTCTCTCTCACACTCACTCTCTCTCTCTCTCTTAGTATCATTTTTATCAGTGCCGTTTCAATTTCCTGGGCGTCAGCAGTTCCTGAATACTGGCCCCCTGCTGAGTGACACCCCCTCCCTCTCTCTCTCTCTCTCTCTCTCTCTCTCTCTCTCTCTCTCTCTCTCTCTCTCTCTCTCTCTCTCTCTCTCATGCATATTCGCTCGCACACATATACACGAAATACCATATGTAGGATGAAATGCAATTCCATGTCATAACCTCAGGGGCTGAGATTATAACGAGAGAGAGAGAGAGAGAATGGTTACGGATCTATGGTATTATAGTTAGGTGCACAAAAGTCTTAAAGGTGGTGGGGCATCCGAAATTAAAATTAATTTATAATGTATTTAAAGAGATGTTTAGATCTCCAGTAATCAACCTGACTACTCCTTTGTTACTTACTTGTTACTTGGTGTGGAGTTTCTCAGCCGCGCTCCGTCATTAGATGTGACGCTCGTCGCAGCTGCCCTTTAAACCATCTAGCACTTGTAGTCTTGTCTCACAGTGCCATCTTCTAAGTCATAACACTCCCTGAACAAATGTGTTTTAAGTGACTTTTTAAAGGCCTTTATGTTCGCACACCTTTTCACATTAACTGGTAGATTATTATAAAGTCTCGGTGCACTCTTTTCGAAGGCCCTAAATCCAAATTCATGATTGCACCGTGGCTCATTCAATTGATGCAGCACGTTGCCATGTCTCAGCATCATATCAGTGCCAACATTGAAGTCTTCCAATAAGTCTCGCACATATTCCGGCTTTCCAAAGTTCAAAGCTTGATACACTATAACACACAGTTTGAATATGATCCTCGCTTTCACCGGCAGCCAATGCAGGTCAATTAATGCCGGCGTTATACTCGCACGGAATGGTAAACTCTTTATTAATCTTGCTGCTCTATTCATTATAAGTTGTAGTTTTCGTAGCAAGTAATTTGGTAGTCGATAATATAGAGAATTACAATAGTCTAATTTACTAATTACATGATTGTGGATCAACATTTTGGTTGTATTAATATCCAGATATTTTCTCACAAAAGCAATATTCCTCAGATGATAGGCAGAGATTCGCACTGTTTGATTAATCTGGTTTTTAAATGACAGTTCACTATCAACCAAGACTCCCAAATCCTTCACCACACTACTCACAGTCATCACACTATCATTGATATTGAGGCTTTGCACGCCCAGTCTCTCAAGGTTCACCCGTCTGCCTACTAATAGGCATTCAGTTTTATTTTCATTTAATTTCAGTTGCTTTGACTCCATCCACTTCCCAATGTCTTTTAGTAAACCACTAATCTTCTCCTCAACATTCACCACGTCACTTAGTGCCAGATAGAATTGGGTGTCATCCGCAAACAGCTTGAATTTCACTCCATGTTTCATTAATATGCTAGATAGTGCAATTGTATATATACAGAATAGAATTGGTCCAAGAACACTCCCTTGAGGGACGCCCCTCTCTAGATGCTTCATCTCTGAGAATTTATTACTTATTTGCACACAATAAGTTCTGTTAGTAAGGTAACTTTGAAGGTATTCCAGCGCATTACCATCAATACCAATAGCTTTACAGTCTTCTATTAGTAAGCTATGCACCACTGTATCGAACGCAGCACTCAAGTCCAACAAAATTAAGATTCCACACTTCGCATTGTCCATTTGCACGAGTAAATAATTAATCACAGAGCACATCGTGGTTTCCGTAGAGTAAAGTCTTCTATATGCGGACTGGTTGTCTGGGAGAGCCTTCACTAAACTCAAGTGATCCCATAACTGACCCAGAATTACATTTTCAGTAATTTTTGATAGAAATGTTAAATTGGAAACAGGCCTAAAAGAGCTCAAGCATTGAGAATCAAGGCTCCCTTTAATAATAGGCTTCACAATCGCATTCTTTTCAGACGATGGAAATACATTATTTGCAATGCTACAGTTTATTATGTCAACATATATGTCCAGAAAACTGTTAAAATTTGTACTGTGCACTATTTCACGTATCGGTATAGGATCATTACTACAATGGGTAAGTTTTGCTTTCGTAACTATGGATTTAACTGTATTCAGATCCGTCATAGTAAATTCTGTTAACTTAGTCACAGTAGGCTCAGCTACAACAACGTCTTGAGTCTCGACTACTCCAAAATTTCCAACAATGGCATTAATTTTATCACAAAAAAAGTCAGAAAAATCATTCGCCAATGTCATATCCGGAATCCCTTCTGGTAACTTATTTTTCTTCTTGTTTCCCGTCAAGTTGTCAAGTACCACATACAGCTTATTCATGTCAGATCCAGCTTCTTTTGCTTTATTCATATAGTATTCACGTTTTCTAAGCACAATGAGCCTGTTTTCTATATTCCGAGCTCTTTTATAGTTTTCTCTTGCCTCTTCGGTTCGTAGACGTCTCCATAGCCTCTCATATTTCTTCTTGGCCTTTTTTGCTCTTTGAATATCAGCATTAAACCACGGCGCACTATCAACTATTACTATTTTCTTTTCAATAATGGGGCACATATCTTCGTATTTTTCTCTAGCAATGCTGTTATACAGATTAGTGAAACATGACGTACAGTCATCTATTAATTCACCGTGAGCACAGTGTTCTCTTTTCTTAATTAGTATTTCATTCGCAACAGTCGATATTAGTAGTTGTGGCTCAAATTTTCTTTTTGACCTACACTTTATTGTCTTAGATTGTCTAGGTTTACTTACAAACGGCATGTTAAAAGTAACTAGTTTATGGACCGGCGAAATACAACACTCATCTTCAACATACAGCTCATTTATCATATCGCTTTCTCTATTCGTAAAAACCAAGTCTAATGCATGACCACCTCTTGAAGTTGCAGTATGCACTTTATTTATCAAGTGGAAAGACTCCATCAATTCTATAAAGATAGTAGCATAGTAATCATTCGGAACATCCACCCACAGATTAAAGTCACCAAAGACGAATGTATTCGTACTAACCATATCAATTGTTTCCAAGTATAATCTAAAATGAGCAATAAATGTACTGGCACTTAAATTTGGGGGTCTATAAACAACAATAAAAGTACATTTCCAGCCTCCAATCTCACAGCCCACCTGTATATGTTCAAAACTACCAAACCTTGCAGATTTACATATTTTCGTCTTCTTAAACGTGTTTGTAAGAAAAATTCCCACACCACCACCTCCCTTCCCTTTTCGTGGATTGTGCAAGAAGGTATGCGTTAAAGGAGTCATTTCAAGTATTTTAGCAGTATCGTATTCACTCAGCCATGTTTCAGTTACCGCTAGTACATCATATTTTGCCTCATTAATTAAGTCTCGAATTTCAAAGGTTTTATTTCCCACTGATTGAATGTTTATCAGTCCCCCCTTTATCTTTATTAAAGCACTAGATTCCATGATCAGTTAGGTCTCTCACCTTGACTATCCCACTCGAAAAGACCGGGCACCGGGTATCTGATGATGAATGATACACGTCTTGTTTCCCGTATCTCATACAATTTATGCACTTTCTCACAGCCACCTTACAATCCTTCGACCTATGTGTTCCAGCACATTTAAAACAAACAGGCACATCACTGTTTAGTTTAGCAGCACACTTATTTTCTGCATGCCCAAATCTCTGGCAATAGAAACAAGCCAATGCATGGTACCTGTCTCTTATATTATATATTCCCCATTGAAGTTGCACCTTGTCTTTATATTTGTAGAGAGCCGCACGGACTTCAGGCTCACATTTCAGGATATAATGGACTGTACCTCCAGCAGCTGGTTTATCAAAAATCATGGCAATCTTTCCTTTAATATCATCAATCGAATCCAGAAAATCATTCCTTGCAATTAATGTATCAATTATCTCACTCTTGGACTCTTCAGGATGAACATTGCAAATCATCACTTTGTCAAAACTAATCTTCAATATTAGAGAACAAATCAAAAATAGATATTGAATTGCGACCCCTTGCAACTAGTACTCACGTGAGGATGTGACGTAGGCCCAGGCCAACATTTGGGAAGTAAACATCAGCAAGTATAGCAACAATGGTGAATAGGTGTGCTGTTTTCGGGTGTAGCAACATCCCTGGACCAAACATAGCACTACACAAATTTCCAAGTGATCCATACCATTGTAACAAATGGGTGAAGTTTATACAAAGAACCAGAGTGTGGGAGGCAAAGCCCAAAACAAGCTTCATATGAAATGGATATTTTCGTGATGACAATATTCTTTTTCATTTCATTTCATTTCATGACATTTTCTTTGACAATAAAGTGCGGTGGAGTATGGGTATGGCTAGATGCTTATACCTAAAAGCTGATGCCATACCCACAATTTACCCTGCAGGTACATGTGCTAAAAGTGTTCCTACAGTGTCATCAGAGCAGAGACCAGCTGCAAGGAAGCGTCAAGTCCAAGAAGTGAGTGATAGTTTTTTGGGGTGGGGAAATTTCCCTGTACAGCATTGGGTACATCTTTCCATAAAGTACGGTAGGCTACCGGGCATTAGCGAATTATGATATTTTAGATAGCCTAGCTAACTAGGTTAGTGACAGAAATAGAATTAGCCTAGGCTAGTAAGATCAGAAATTAAGGAAAATTTGCATGTAGGCCGGTAGGCCCTAGTCTAGGCCCAAGTGCTTGCCAATTTCAGGAGTCAGGAGAGTGGATAATATGGGCTAACTTAAGCCTAGCCCAAATTATACAGTCAGCTTCGATGGATATAGGCCTAACCTAGGCTAAAGAAATGTATTGGCTGAAATTCAACTACTAGCAACTAGGCTAACAAAAAAAAACAAAAAAAACAGTGAGTGGCGCAAACATTGTTGGGAAGGATATGTAGTGACGCGTAAGGTCATCATGTTTACATAAGTCGATCGCCGCGGTTAAGTTCCCGTCTATTTTTACGGCGATTTTTTCTGTTATTTGCACCCTGTTGGCAATGTATATGATGATGACAATAAGTCATGGAGGCGTGAGGGGCGGTGTGTGAGCCTATAAGTGTGTGAGCCTATTCCCCATAATTACCAATATGACCCAAGGCCTCAATAGTGACGTTGGATATGACAATTAATAATAGGCCAGGCCTACATTCGTGTCAGTGAATGTTTCTGAGAGTAAATAAATATCACCAAAAGCTGTGATTGTTCTAAATATTACAGACATCAACAAATTGTTGTCATAAAGTAAACACTGATAAATATATTAGGCTATAGGCTACCCGGTAGGCTATAGCCTAATCTATAAGCTATACAAATCGGGAAAACACTTCTTTAATCACAGTCTATGACGTGGGACCACACAATTATATAATAGAGGTTTATAATTACCATTCAGTGGCCTGCATATTCAGACGCTGTTGATTTGGTGCCACCTCAGGTACAAGTACAGCTGCAGCTGCTTCTCCCTCCTCTCCTGCTGCTGGATCTCGTCCTACAGGTTCATACATATAAGCCTGGACACCACCAATATTCATCACTTGAGGTTCTTTGCCATAATCACGGTTATCACCCTCAGTATTGGCAAACGAATCGGAACTACTGTCACTATCCTCCATTTCCACCTGTCAGAAGAGCTTGTTGTGTTCCTGGGCATACGTCATCAGAGCGCTTAAACTCCGAATCCAGAAAAGTGTCACCCATATCCTATTTTGGCCATTATATAAATAATTAAGCCATTGTAGCAGAAAATATTGCACCAAAAGCTATAGTGCACACTGCCGGTAATGATTGTGGAGGAAAATAATAGCATGCACACCCACCTTTAAGGGGGGATGGGCCGGTTGTTCTGGCCCCCTTCTCCCTCGTGTTCAGTCCCATTTGATTTTATATTTTAAGACGTTCGGCCCATTAGTTTGGCGATTTTATGGCATTACGCCCATTTCTTTGTCAATATTAAGACCTTCCGTAATCAGCCTTCGGCCGGGATATTTTTCTACTGAAAAAATTACAAATTTATCTTGAAGTGGGGTCTAGGGGTGCTTTTTACAGGTTGATGGAGGCCTAGGGAGGAAACTCAAAACATAATATTAAAGATACGACAAGAAGCAAATATATACACCCAAAAAGGATGAATAAGGTTAAGGGTGAGCAAGGTTTAGTGTGACAGTAAGGGTGACCAAGGTTAAGGTTAAGGGTGACTGATATCAAGGGTAAAGGTGACCCGGGAGAGGTTGATATTATGAAGGTAAGGGTGACTAAGGCTTAGGGTAAGGGTGACCTTTTGTGTCATTTGAATGTCGATTTTGTTTTCCAGGCAGGCGAAAGCGAGCCTGCAATTTAGGAGGAACCGGACTTCGGCCGGGTCATTTTTCAAACAAAAAATGTACCAATTTATCTTGAAGGGGGGTCTTGGGGATGTTTTTTAAAGTTTAATGGGGGCATAGGGAGGAAATGAACTAACTAACCATATATATATATATATTAGATACCAGGTTTTTGCTGGGGTTAATTGGACTAATTAGGTAGGTTCTTACTTGACTGGAGAAGTTGAATAGACATAAACACATGCACAAAGGTAATAGAGGATAAATATAATACAAAGTACTCACATAAGTTATATTGTTCAAGGTAATTAATATCACTGTCAGACAAAAGATAGGTAAATATATAGAGCTTATAAAGCACGAACGAGGATCCACAATTAAATTCCCAGGGGAATGACACTGCACTATTTTGATGTCACACTGAGTACTTCTTTCGATAAGGCACTTCACTAGTACTTCTTCGAGGTCACATTAAGCACTTCAACAATAAGGCACTTCTGTAGTATTTCCGACGAGGGTCTTGGCCTTGGTGGTTGAAATTTCGGGTTGGTATTTCAACTCGACTTAGTATGATCTCGATAACAATCTTGTTATAAGATATCTTGAGATAGAATATGCTCGACAGGGTCACGTCTAGCTTTATATATCTTGCATCAACTCTTTATCCCAAGGCAGCATTAACACAATATGAACACAATATTACTTCACACTTTAGTTTATTCAAATGGCATAGAATCATGAAATCAATTATATTGTTCTGTCATGTGGGGCAGACAATAAAAGATAAACAAGTGACGTATCAAATATAGAATGGTCTATAATGATAACTTAATTATATTTGGTCACGTTACATACACACGCAGTATCAGTAATATAAATATGCAGGAATAAAGATGTTACCCATGTACAGTACATAGGAAATCAGTAAGATGATAACACGTATGCGAGCGTAGCGTCTAACGTGAAGATTTCTGGTACAGAGTGAATTGGCTTGAGACAGCGTTCACGGGTGCGGGGCGGTGAGCACTTATCAAGGGGATTAAAGGGTAGGGTCACACAGGTAAGACAAATAAAAGTAGTGCGTTCGACCGAGGCCACCGAGAGTACCAGGCCGCACGGATGGGACCTTTAACCTCTTAAGTGCGCATGGGGGTAATTAGACACCTCTGCCTGTGCGCATGTATTTGAGCTGTTTCCATCACTAAAATATTCATTTTACCATAAATAGCATTAATACTTATCCATATGCGCCTATTATAGGTTGATTATAAAGGTATTAACCTGTTACAACAATAAAACGAGTGAAAACAGCGTTTGGATGGTCAAAATCGGCGATACAGGCCGCGAGTTACATAATGTATGGGTGAGGCAACCTCCTTTCCCGCCAATTTCCCCCAAGGCCACTGAGACACTGTCGATCGATACTCTCTCTCTCTCTCTCTTGCACTCGCTTGCTAACAGTGATGACAATGCCCTGCTTGCAACTCGCTAATGTTAGCACGAAAATATACCTCAGAATAAGGGAATAACAGGGAAAATAGGTGATAACTGAAGGAGGGGAGGAAAGTGGGGAAGGAGGGGAGGTAGAGGAGTGATATTTTGCATGGCCCAGGGGCAAAAATTTTTTTTTTTTTTTTTTTTTTTTCGATGTTTAAAATTGATTTTTTTTTTTCTCTGACTCTTAAGAGTCTTCCCGCAGTCCGCCGGGGGAACTCTTAAGAGTCTTCCCGCAGTTCCCGGGTTAAATTCTGTGACGTAGGCAAAGGTAGGGCTCATTTTTCGCACTACTCTCACAAGTCAGTATACATTTGAGTAAGATAGGGGGAAGATCGCGCTGTGTTTTCCAAATTATTTCCCCTTCTAAAAACTTTATACGTATATTAAAACTAAGTTTACCCATACTCGACAAGAAGGGCATTTTAAGGAATTTGGAAGAAAATAACTATGAAGAAGTAAAAACAAAAGAGGAAATTGATTTTGGTTTATGTCATACGAATGTTGAAGTTTGTAAGGAGGATATATAGATAGATTGATATATAGATATAGTTAAATATATAGATACTATAGATAGTTAACCCTCTCCGAGATATGACGCGATATTGAGCCTATTGGGGATACTTTAAAGCCTTTGTTACCATCAGGGGTATTTAGAAACCTTTAGTTTAGTTACTTCAACCTCTGCAGTTGTCTTTGAGTTAGCTGTGGGCAGAAAACTAATTTTGGAGAGGTAATTAAAAGAGTGAGAGAACTCCATTTCTAATTGCTAATCTGGCAACTTCTGCGTCATAAATGCGTGAAAGGGTTAAAAACAGAGTGAGAGTGAGTGCGTGTGTGTGTGTGTGTACTGTGTGTGTGTGTGGTGAGGAGTGCGCGTGTCCTTGTGTGTGTGTGTGTCTGTTGGAGAAATTACAAATTATTGCATAACATAACTGAAGATGGATTGCATACTAATAGTAAAATTTCAAACAGACCATTTGGAAGCAAGATTTGGTCACTATCGGCAGTTAGCAGGAGGATATTACAATATTTCTGTATGCCAAATATATGAGTGTGAAAAGAAGATACGGATGACGTCAGTGTTAAAACTAAGTTTACCCATACTCAACAAGAAGGCCATGTTAAGGAATTTTGAAGAAATTAACTATGCAGAAGTTAAAACAGATGAGGAAATTGATTTTGGTTTATGTCATACGAATGTTGAAGTTTGATGGTGTAAAGACATCATCCCAGTGATTGTTTATTTAGCTGGCTATTGCTGTTATTCTGTGATAAAGATATGAAAAGTAATGCATGTAAAGAAATGATTACGTGTTCAGCTAGTGGTGAAGGCATCCCTGAAAATCTAAGTTACATTGCTGGAATTAGCAGAGGTTCTCTTATTTACCCAGATAGTGTGACAGCCAACATGGTCATGTATAACTATATTGTTATTAACAAACTTGTTTAACTTCCTGCCTTTCGAAATGCTACTAGCCAAAGAAATATAGCAACACAGCACACAGTTACTGCTTTAGCAGATGCTGATCTCCTGCTCCCTAGTGATATGTGTGAAAATGGTCATAACACCGAAAAAAATAGAAAGTATGGTGGTATATGCTTCTACAAATGCAATATTAAATAGTTACTGTGCTAAAGAAAATAACATCCCAGCAGCTACCAGAGCTAATAAGAATGTAGGCATGAAGAGAAAGCTTCAAACCCTAGACAAATAGACTATGTGTACTGTATTGTATAATTATTGTATTGTGTGTGTGTGTGTTTGTGAGTGTGTGCATGTGTGACTGCAGGTGTGTGTGTGATTGTGAAGGTGAGTGTGTCTGCAGGTGTGGCCAGGTAAGGGAATCGGATTTAAATAGTATAATCCCGGAACGGAGATTGGATTAGGCCTAGTACAAAGGTCATTCCTTTATGTGTGTGTTTGTGTGTGTTACATTAATTATATGTTTATATTAATTTATATAGTAATACATTTAGTTAGTTTCTTATATGTATTTGTTCATGAATAATAGTGGATGTCGCTTATATTGGCTCTCCAGTAAGGCTCTCTTCTCTTTATTGGCTGTGTATAAAATATGGTAATGTATAATAGCATTTTGTATTATTTTTTCCAATAGGAAAAAGGTAATAGTGATATACTTGTAACACGTTTTTATCTTGTACAAATACTTGTTCAAGGTATGAGTGTAATTTGCAGTAAATACCAAAATATGTTGTTATAATATCGGCATCATAATATACAATAATTTAATTTTGCGTACACAGTAAAAGATAAATATATTTGATGTGTACTTTAACTTAAAATTAAACTGATAAAATATAAAAGGGAGAGTAATTATAGACTTGGGAGACAGAGCAGTCCGTGAATGTCGCACCACCTTGCTGACGTCACAGTATGGTCAACGAGGCCTGGTACTCTCGGTGGCCTCGGTTCGACCCTAGGTCAGAGGGACTGCTTTGGTATAAATTTACAATTATATTTAGTGCGAGTATAAGGCACTAGTGAACGTTAAAGATATACTAAGGAGCTTATCGGCAAGGTAGTTTAATTTGGAACTAACTTATCTAAGCGGTTTTTGTGAAAGACTGAACACACGGATACGAAAAATAGACGTAGACCGGGTATGAGATCGATACACACATGTATAGAATTCAAATTCAAATTTAGATCAATGTATCACTATAACAGCTGTTTTGGAATGAATGCAAGTTAATATAAAATGAGGAAAATACACTCTATAATAAAATGCGACTGGAAATCACAGTAAATTAGAATTCGAATGAACTCAGAGTAAAAAGGGGCGTACACGACGAAGTTGTACTGGATTAAAATACTACGATAATAGTATAAAAGGAAATTTTAATACATTAACAAATCCCTATCTGGCAATACGTGGATCAAAGATATGACGTAACGCGAATTACATAAACATACGATGTAATTAAATATTTACTGTTAGAATAGTAAAGTAAATGTAGAAACGGTCCCTACAATAATATGGAGACACGAATATAAAATAACTTGAACATGAGTTACTATAAATGTGTGAAAAGAATTATCAACTCTGCGTAAGCAGAGTTTGGTATCGCCCCCCCGTATAGTGGGTACCACACAAAAAAAAAATCTGTCGTCGTTGTTGTCGTCCGTCTGTCCCCAAACTCCTCCTAGACCGTTGGACGGATTTTCACCAAATTTCACACAAACATTTGTTGGGTGAATGCGAACGTCAGTCAAAAAAGATTTTTTGAATTCATGCAATAGTTATGATTTTAGGTCCAAAATATGGTTTTACCCCCCCCCCCCATCTCCCGGACCCCCAACCCTCCCCCTCCCCTCCCCCGGAGCCCCCCCCCCCCCCCCCCCCCCTCTCCCGGACCCCCCCCCCCCCCACCCCAGCAATGATGGCGTTCTTAGTGTGTGAGCCCCAAAGGGGCTCACATACTAAGAACGCATTCATTCTGGGGGCGAAAACATCTTGCTATGAATCTGCTAGGTTAAGTTAGTTTAGTTGGCATTAGAAGTGATGGTAGTAATATTTGGATTGATGGTGATAATAGTGGTGATGGTGATAATAGTAGTAATGATGGTTGTAGTTGTATTGATGATGATGACAGTAGTGATAATGATGACAGTAGTAGATATAATGTAGTGATGATGGTGTGAGTATTAGTGATGATGGTGAGTAGTAGTGATGATATTGAAAGTTGTAGTGATGATGACAATAGTTGTGATGATGAAGATCATAGTAATGGTGATGATGGCAGTAGTAGTGATGATGGTGACAGTAGCATACATGATGGTAATACTTGTGACAGTAGTAATGGTGATGGTTAAAGTAGTAATGATGATGTTAACAGTAGTAATGATGATTGTAAGATGGTGGTGATTATAGTAGTAATGATGGTTGATAGTTGTAGTATCAATGATGATAGTAGTGATTAACCCTCTCACATCCTTATGACGCAGAGGTTGCCAGATTAGCAATAAGAAATAGATTACTCTCACTCTTATAATTACCTCTCCAAAATTAGTTTTCTGCCAACAGCTATCTCAAAGACAACTGCAGAGGTTGAAGTAAATAAACTAAAGGTTTATAAATACCCCAGACGGTAACAAAGGCTTTAAAGTATCCCTAATAGGCTCAAAAATTGCGTCAAGACGTGAGAGGGTTAAGATGGTAGTGACAATGGTGACAGTAGTAGTGATGATGGTGAGAGTAGTAGCCATGATTGTAATCAACTCTGCGTAAGCAGAGTTTGGTATCGCCCCCCGTATATAGTGGGTACCCCACGAAAAAAAGGTCTGTCGTCGTCGTCGTTGTCGTCGTCCGTCTGTCTCGGAACTCCTCCTAGACCGTTGGACGGATTTTCACCAAATTTCACACGAACATTTGTTGCATGAATGCGAACGTCAGTCAAAAAAGATTTTTTGAATGTATTCAATAGTTATGATTTTAGGTCCAAAATATGATTTCCCCCCCCCCCCTCCCCCCCCCCCCCCCCCCCCCCCCCTCCTCCCGGACCCCCCACCTCTTTCCCCCCCCCCCTCACAATGATAGCGTTATTTGTGCACTAAGAACGCATTCGTTTTGGGGGCGAAAACATCTCGCTCCGCAATTGCTAGGTTAAGTTAGTTTAGTTGGCATTAGAAGTGATGGTAGTAATAGTGGGATTGATGGTGATAGTAGTGATGATGGTGATAATAGTAGTGATGATGGTTGTAGTTGTATTGATGATGATGATAGTAGTGATGATGATGACCGTAGTAGATATGATGGTGACAGTAGTAGATATGATGGTGACAGTACTAGTAGTAGTAATGATGGTCATAATTGTAGTGATGATGGTGACAAGTAATTATGATAGTTGTAGTGATAATTATGACAGTAGTGATGATGGTAGTGACGATGGTGTGAGTATTAGTGATGATGGTGAGTAGTAGTGATGATGGTGAAAGTTGTAGTGATGAAGATCATAGTAATGGTGATGATGGCAGTAGTAGTGATGATGGTGATAGGATACATGATGGTAATACTTGTGACAGTAGTAATGATGGTTATAGTAGTAGTGATGATGTTAACAGTAGTAATGATGATTGTAAGATGGTGGTGATGATAGTAGTAATGATGGTTGATAGTTGTAGTATCAATGATGATATTAGTGATTAAGATGGTAGTGACAATGGTGACAGTAGTAGTGATGATGAGAGTAGTAGTTATGATTGTAATTGTAGTAGTGATGATCATTGTAATGGTGATGATGACAGTAGTTGTGATGATTGTGGCAGTTATAGTGATGATGGCAGTAGTAGTGATGATTGTGATTGATGATTGTATTAGTAGTGATGATGGTAACCTATCGCAGAGTTGGGTATGCCGTTTTGATTTTGGGCAAAACGACACGTCTACTTTATTGTAGTAGTGATGATGATCATAGTTATGGTGATGACAGTAGTCGTAATGATTGTGGCAGTTGTAGTGATGATGGCAGTAGTAGTGATGATGGTGTTTGAGATTGATATGATGGTATTAGTAGTGATGATGGTAAACCATCGCAGAGTTGGGTATGCTGCCCCCCCCCGCCCCCCCCCCCCCCCCCCATATAGTGGGTACCACCGGAAAAAAAATCTGTCGTCGTCGTCGTTGTCGTCCGTCTGTCTCGAAACTCCTCCTAGACCGTTGGACGGATTTTCACCAAATTTCACACGAACATTTGTTGCGTGAATGCGAACGTCAGTCAAAAAAGATTTTTTGAATTTATGCAATAGTTGTGATTTTAGGTCCAAAATATGGTTTTACCCCCCCCCCCCCACCTCCCTGACCCCCACCCCCCTAACCCTCCTGGACCCCCCCCCCCCTCCCCCCTCCCAAGAATGCATTCGTTCTGGGAGCAAAAACATCTCGCTACGCATTTGCTAGGTTAAGTTAGTTTAGTTGGCACTAGAAGTGATGGTAGTAATATTTGGATTGATGGTGATAGTGATGATGGTGATAATAGTAGTGATGATGGTAACCCATCGCAGAGTTGGGTATGCCGTTTTGATTTTGGGCAAAACAGCACGTCTACTTTATTAATAACCCGCACACGTAGAGTAGATTAATTCACAAGCACTGGTATAAACTAGATAGCTCGAATAATAGAATTAAGGTTAACTCAATGGGGGGTTCTTGACTTTTCGGTAAGGAGAGATAGATAGATTAAAATTTGGGCATAGGTCCTAGGTAAATGGTAGTAAATTGGGGAATATCTTCACGGTATACGCTTTCGCCTCAACTTGGATACACAAGAGAATAAATAACATATACAGGTGACATCTGGGAGTATTCCGTCTTGAGCCTGGATTGAGATAAGTTTATATAACGGGTGCACAATTGATAATTATAAATAACACCACAGGAAATATACTTCGAAGGGTACACGAGCAATATCTCGCACTATGAATTCACTTGCGCAGATCAAGATTTATGGGAGGACAAATGACTATGTAACGTGTACAGTGTACACAGATCGATAATTGAACAATTAAATGGCACAGATCCTTGGCACAGATCAACTTATTAACACTTCCGGAATACTCGCATATATTACCTTACCTTCAACAATAGCCACAAATTGAGATATGCAGAAACACTTAGGGTAGCGTGGGGGAGGAGAAGGGCCAAGTACGAGGGTCGGGGCGTCATAGAGGTCCGGGCACGGCGGCTGGACGTAAGGGGGCCACCTCGTCAGGAGTCCAAGGGGCAAGGCCAGATGTCAGGGGACCATCTCGGCAGGAGTCCAAGGGGCAGGGCTGGACATCAGGGGATCACGTTGGCAGGAGTCCAAGGGGCAGGGGCTGGACGTCAGGGGACCACTTCGTCAGGAGTCCAAGGGCAGGGTGGCAGTGGACAGCACGCTCCTTCTCTTCTCAGGGGGGGGGGGGAAACGACTCTCGGACAGGATTGTCCAGACAGAGCGCTAGTAGGTGGGGGTATACTCCCGGACAATATTATCCAGACAGAGTAAACCTACTGAGGGTGAACTGACTTTTTGTAGTTTCAGTCAGTCTATATTTGGGTTATTTCTCTTGGTCAGGTTGCATGATCTCGCATGAATAGGGGCATAGTAAATACATAAAAATTGGTTATGTTGAGGTTAATAATTACATGAAAAATATATTATGGTGCTTAATGACATCGCACTGAGGTTCTCGTCTTTCCAATCTCTGTTTCTTACTTATACCATCAAGTCTGATGGTGTAATTCATGATTTTCTGTCCACTAATTGTTTTGGCTATTTAGATTGTTTATGTAATTATTTTCTTCCATGGCACTTCCTATCACCATTTCACTTTCCTTCTCGTCTGGCAGCTTCTTGAGGATAGAGGGCCTCAATGATTTAAATACTCCCAAGGCTCTTTATGCTTAGATTGCATAAACACTTTTTCATCATAGTATTCGGGGGAAAGTTCTGCCTTGGCTATTTATTTTTTTATTTTATTTTATTTTTTTATTCCAACTACTCCTTCTCGGGCATAGGCTGATAGCCTTTACACTCTACCGCTGAACACGGTGAGGCCCGTGAGGTCTTGTTCCAGTCTAGGGAGTGAGACATGCGAAGACCTATTCACGGCTCGAACCCAACTCCATCTCTGAAGCTGCTTCGCCTCTGCGCTTCACAGCCTCACTCCCCAGGCTCGGACCCTCACTCTCAGAACGCCACCTATTGAGAAATTAACTCACTAGGCATTGCCCCCCTGTAGCATATTTTGAATATGGGAATTTCATACAGTGCTGTTAACCCTCCAGCCCCGGCTATGTATTATATATATATTCCCCGAAACCCGGGTGTTTTGGCCGAAAAACGTCTAGGCTAGGCTGCCGTATATTTGTTAATCTGACTGCTTCCCGCATTCCCACGCATCCCCAAGCGTAGCTGTGTTATTTACCTGTAGAATGGTGTTAAGTAGAGCTCTCTAAGTCAACTGGTTGATTTGTGATGATGATTTCATTGGAGATAACTTTATGGCAAAAACAGACACTTTACACTACTTTTCGATACTTAACAACAACATACAGGCACACACGAACAAGCGACGCTCTCCTTCTTGTGGCCGGAGATGCGGGGCGTCGGTCCAGCCGGCTGTTGTTTACATGTGTCGGACCGACGCCTCGCACAAGAAGCTCACAGGCTTTCAACCACTGGGCGTTCAAGAGCCCTTCCGGGTACCTGTTATATGCTTTTTTATGGGCGTTCAAGAGCCCTTCCGTGGTGAGAGGTAATCAGGGAACAATGAGGGTATTTTTGTTTTGGCATTTCGGTGTGCTGTGGTAATGCACTGAAACTAGGTACAGCACAAATTCCATCCCAATAATATCTTCCCATTGACATATTGGGATTCGAACCCGGGTCCATTGGATTACCAGTCCAGTGGCAAGACCACTCTGCCACACCTCCCCTAGCCCCGCACTGTTTGAGCCCCGCACTGTGATTGGTGGGACCGTGTGAGGTGATGATTGGTGGGGCTTGACCTGCCAATTGGGGGAACTCACCTGTTCGCCCAGGAATTAGAGAATGGGTCCAGGGGTCAGATTTCTCGTTTTTGTGTTTCCTGTTCTCTGGAGAATGGGAAAAGAATAATTTTTCTAAATCCTTTCCTTCTGCTATCCCTGGACTCTCTGACGGTGGCTACTCTGTGTAGTTGTCCTTTAGGCTCCATTATTTCAGTGGTGGTCCTGACGTGGATGGTTGACAGCGGATGGAAATCGATGGAGAACTCTTGGGTTTTGGGTCTTGAATGAATATGTTCCGTTTTCCAGTGTTATACGTATACATATCATTGAACTAACGTGAGAAGAAATTATACCAGTGTTGTACTTTCTCGCTCAACTATTCTGACCTTTATAAGAGGTATTCAATATTCTTGGTGTCTCTTTTTCTTCTGCTCTCATTTGGAAGGACCATATTACCAGTCTTGCTAAGGCAGCCTCCCAGAAGCTGGGTGTGCTCAACCGCCTTAGGGGGTTCTTTTCCCCTGCACAGCTTCTTGCTCTGTACAGGGGCATAGTGCGCCCTTGTATTGAGTATTGTTCACATGTGTGGGGAGGTTCCTCTCACACCGCTCTCCTAGACAAAGTTGAGAGGAAGGCCTTTCGTATCATTAACTCCCGTCCACTCACCAACTCTCTGCAATCTCTCTCTCTCCGCCGCAATGTTGCATCTCTCTCGCTATTCTATCGCTACTATAATAATCAGTGTTCCTCAGAGCTATCCCAGTGCATACCACCTCCTTTACGTAGGGCACGTGGTACCCGTCTTGCAACTCAATCCCACCCCTACACTGTGCAACTCTCCACCCCAAGAGTGAAACGTTACTCTCAAACTTTTTTCTACTCAACAGCTGAGCTCTGGAACTCTCTCCCAGAATCAGTCTTTCCCTCTTCCTATGACTTAAATCGCTTCAAACTCCGTGTGTCCAGGCATTTTGGCTCGAACGTCCTTTGATTTTGGCCCTGTCACTCTTTCAACTATGGGGAGGCACTCGCTATAGGCAGTTATGCCTTTTGCCTCCCTCAATCACATAACCAAAAAAAAAAAAAAAAAAAAAATATACAGTATATATATATATATATATATATATATATATATATATATATACAGTATATATATATATATACATATATATATATATATATATATATATATATATATATATATATATATATATATATATATACAGTATATATATATATATATATATATATATATATTATACACGTGTATTTGTGATATATTCTCAATATATATATATATATATATATATATATACATAACTCGCAAGTCTGACTTTAACCATGAAGGTAAGAAGGGTGACTAAGATTTAAAGTAAGGGTGACCAAGGGTAAAGTTAAGGGTTACTAACGGCCTTACTAATAAACCTTACTTACGAGAGGCCCTGAGCGTTCAAAAACGAAAGATGCAGAAACAAATAGTTATCTCTCTAAAATTGAAGGGAATTTAATCCTTTATCTCAAATTAGCACTCAGTTATTTTATCCTCGTTCGATATAGGGTTCGTAGCATCTTATATATTTAGTTTTGTTAATTTATATTTGTTATCCATTTTTACCTCCTTATTAACTCTCTTATTTTGTTAACCCCTTCGCCACCATCACGTAACATTCCTCATTCTGGCTACCATTAGACGGGTTTTTCTAGTTTATGATCTACCTATACGACTCAAATAGGTAAATACGATCTAAAAAAATCCTCGTAGTAGCATATAGGTCCTTCTTAAACTGCATAAAGTCATCAAAGGTAAGCCAGAATCAAAGATAAAAAGGCGTCATGGTGCTGATGGGGTTACTACAGGGGTTATAGATTAAGTTTAAGTAAGGTCGAAGTTATGGCTGACTAAAAGCTAAGTGTGACACAGTAAAGCTAAGTGTGACTGTAGGTTAAGGGGTGAGTCAGTAAACTAAGGGTGACTGTAGGTTAAGGGGTGAGTCAGTAAACTAAGGGTGACTGTAGGTTAAGGGGTGAGTCAGTAAACTAAGGGTGACTGTAGGTTAAGGGGTGAGTCAGTAAACTAAGGGTAACTGTAGGTTAAGGGGTGAGTCAGTAAAGCTAAGGGTGACTGTAGGTTAAGGGGTGAGTCAGGAAAGCTAAGGGTGACTGTAGGTTAAGGGGTGAGTCAGTAAAGCTAAGGGTGACTAGGTTAAGGGGTGAGTCAGTAAAGCTAAGGGTGACTGTAGGTTAAGGGGTGAGTCAGTAAAGCTAAGGGTGACTGTAGGTTAAGGGGTGAGTCAGGAAAGCTAAGGGTGACTGTAGGTTAAGGGGTGAGTCAGTAAACTAAGGGTGACTGTAGGTTAAGGGGTGAGTCAGTAAAGCTAAGGGTGACTGTAGGTTAAGGGGTGAGTCAGGAAAGCTAAGGGTGACTGTAGGTTAAGGGGTGAGTCAGCAAAGCTAAGGGTGACTAGGTTAAGGGGTGAGTCAGTAAAGCTAAGGGTGACTGTAGGTTAAGGGGTGAGTCAGTAAAGCTAAGGGTGACTGTAGGTTAAAGGGTGAGTCAATAAAGCTAAGGGTGACTCTAGGTTAAGGGGTGAGTCAGTAAAGCTAAGGGTGACTGTAGGTTAAGGGGTGAGTCAGTAAAGCTAAGGGTGACTGTAGGTTAAGGGGTGAGTCAGTAAAGCTAAGGGTGACTAAAGGTTAAGGGGTGAGTCAGTAAAGCTAAGGGTAACTATAGGTTAAGGGGTGAGTTAGTAAAGCTAAGGGTGACTAAAGGTTAAGGGGTGAGTCAGTAAAGCTAAGGGTAACTATAGGTTAAGGGGTGAGTTAGTAAAGCTAAGGGTGACTAAAGGTTAAGGGGTGAGTCAGTAAAGCTAAGGGTAACTATAGGTTAAGGGGTGAGTCAGTAAAGCTAAGGGTGACTCTAGGTTAAGGGGTGAGTCAGTAAAGCTAAGGGTGACTGTAGGTTAAGGGGTGAGTCAGTAAAGCTAAGGGTGACTAGGTTAAGGGGTGAGTCAGTAAAGCTAAGGGTGACTGTAGGTTAAGGGTGAGTCAGTAAAGCTAAGCGTGACTGTAGGTTAAGGGGTGAGTCAGTAAAGCTAAGGGTAACTATAGGTTAAGGGGTGAGTCAGTAAAGCTAAGGGTGACTAAAGGTTAAGGGGTGAGTCAGTAAAGCTTAGGGTAACTATAAGTTAAGGGGTGAGTCAGTAAAGCTATGGGTGACTAAAGGTTAAGGGGTGAGTCAGTAAAGCTAAATGTGACTAAAGACTAAGGGTGACAATGGTTTAAGGCCAAGTCAAGTTAAAGGTGAGGAAAGGCCAAGCTAAGGGTGACCAAGGAAACAGTCAAGGTCAAGACTAAGGTGTGACTAAAGGCTAAGAGGTGAGTCAGTAAAGTTAAGGGAGGGCAAACAGTCACGTTTCAAGATTTTTTCCGGTTCCCTGGAGATCCGTCAAGCCAACACCTGCCTTTACCACCAACACCACCATCATGACTGTCACTATCTCTGCCTTACCCTGATGCCTTGTTGTTCTATGTGTATGAAGGAGACAAAAGTCAAAACTGCCTGTAACATGTGTCTCCCCCAAAGTTGACAGACTGCAAGAGATTCAAATTCAGGAACGTTAAATGAGTTAGATGCATTAGAAAGAAGTGTGATGTGCTTGTTAAATGTATCGAAATTAATAGGTGAGAATTAGCTGGATTACTCTCTGTGTAAGTGAGGCACAAACAATAAATGTGGATGAAGCCAGGAAAATTAAACAGGAGTTCCAGCAACTCTTTATCACAGGCCTATGTGGCCTCCTCTGGGTACTGCCCTGCTCGATTGGTGCCTACACTACCCTGGAGATCTGTCGAACCAACACCTGACACCACCACTACCATGACTGTCACTATCTGCCTTACTCTACCTATATATGACTCAGTCTGTCTTACTGCAACTGACACCCGACTTGGTGGATATATTTAATAAATCGTTAGAAACTGTAGATGTCCTCAAAGACTGGAAGCTGGCCAATGTGAGCTAAATCGCTAAAGACGGGGGATCATGAGTGCCCCACGAATAATCGGCCAATTAGCTTGATATATGTCATAATACAAATAGTATAAGAGATACTAGTTTAAAAGAGAGTGGACTACCTGGA
Source organism: Paralithodes platypus (assembly GCA_032716605.1). NCBI lineage: Eukaryota > Metazoa > Arthropoda > Malacostraca > Decapoda > Lithodidae > Paralithodes > Paralithodes platypus. The sequence goes on along the minus strand of CM064501.1, from coordinate 17,994,166 downwards.
GAACCACAATTTAATCACAGATTCCCAACATGATTTCAGGCAACACTGATCGTGTCTTACCAATCTGATGGAATTTTTCCATAACTGAGCATGCCATAGACATGCTTTATTTAGAGTTAAAAACAGGTGTGGCCAAAGTGTCTCAGTGTAGAGTAATGTCAAACGTTAATGTGCTACAGAGGTAACTGATTGGATAGAAAGTTGGCAAAAAGTTTGACAGCATCAAGTTTTAATCAACTGGTGTTTCTTCTGAGTGGACTCCTGTCATTTCTGGAATTCCACAGGGATCTGTCCGTGGCCCACTGCTGTTTATCATACATGTCAATTACATCGACATTGGTTTGTTGAGTGTGATGTCCAAATTTGCAGATGGCATTTAACTTGGAAGGAATGTGAACAATCCAGTCCAATCTATTCTACATGGAACAAACTTCCTTGAAAAGTTGTCAATATTTTTTCAGTGAAGGAATTCAGATAGATGGTAGACAGTATTTTGCACACTCTGCAATGAATGTAGTCCACTACACAATCTCTTTCTTTTCCCTTAGAGTATCTCACAAGAATGGACCGCCAGGTATTCAAAATATTAAACTATTCCTTGTTATTCTCTCTCTCTCTCTCTCTCTCTCTCTCTCTCTCTCTCTCTCTCTCTCTCTCTCTCTCTCTCTCTCTCTCTCTCTCTCTCTCTCCCCCCTCAGTGTATTTGCCGTCCAGTCTCTTGAGACTGTCAGCCCGTCCGTCTGAGCGTCACGCCCCACATCCCCCAACACCGCGGATCGTGACAACACCAAACTCACGGTGAAAATAATGACTGGATGGCTGGAAATGCGTTTTTTAGGGTAGCGTTAAATCCGGCGTCAAAATAGAGTAGAATTACACCTAAATATTTTCTGATATGATATAATTTATTAATTTTACTCCCAACAACAAATACTTCCCAATTACATTAATGAAAGCATGTGATCCTACCAGGATTCGAACCTGGGTTACCACATACAGATCCTAAACACTATCACCATCAAGACAGTTAAAAGGTTAAGTACATGACTACGATTTTATATCCATTTATCGAATACTGGATGTCAATCTAATCATGTACTCAAACCCAGCTGCACTCTGAATAGCCTAACGCTTAAGTGAAAGGAAAGGACATTTAATGGGGCACTGATCTCTAAGGACCGACCAGTTGTGATTCAATGTACTCTCAAACTTCAATTCCAATGGGTGATAGCAGAAGAGTTTATTTATCTATGTATTTATTTGTGTATGAAGGAGACAAAAGACAAAACTGACTGTAACAAGTCTCTCCCCCAAAGTTGAAAGAGTGATAGAAAGTAATTAATTGGTGGATCTCATAACCAATAAAATTGTAAGGAGAAAATAATTTCGGAATTGCTGGAAATACGCTTGTTATGAAACTCTACATTTTACGAAAAAAAATATAGATTAGAATTATATGTTAAACATTTTCTGATAAACCGGATGTGATTCCGAAAAGTTAAGGACAATGGTTTCAAAACTACAATTGTATTAATCTTAGAATCCTGAGCCAAAATAATCTCGGCATAGCTGGAAACACGCTAATAATGGAAGCTCTTGAGGGGAGATTTGTATCTATTTGTTTATTTATTCATTTGATTACTATTTGTTTATATATTTGTTTGTCTATTTATTTATTTGATTACTATTTGTCTATATATTTATTTGATTACTATGTATTTGTTTATATATTTGATTACTATGTATTTGTTTATATATTTGATTACTATGTATTTGTTTATATATTTGATTACTGTGTATTTGTTTATATATTTGATTACTGTGTATTTGTTTATATATTTGATTACTGTGTATTTGTTTATATATTTGATTACTATGTATTTGTTTATATATTTGATTACTATGTATTTGTTTATATATTTGATTACTATGTATTTGTTTATATATTTGATTACTGTGTATTTGTTTATATATTTGATTACTGTGTATTTGTTTATATATTTGATTACTATGTATTTGTTTATATATTTGATTACTATGTATTTGTTTATATATTTGATTACTATGTATTTGTTTATATATTTGATTACTGTGTATTTGTTTATATATTTGATTACTATGTATTTGTTTATATATTTGATTACTATGTATTTGTTTATATATTTGATTACTGTGTATTTGTTTATATATTTGATTACTGTGTATTTGTTTATATATTTGATTACTATGTATTTGTTTATATATTTGATTACTATGTATTTGTTTATATATTTGATTACTGTGTATTTGTTTATATATTTGATTACTGTGTATTTGTTTATATATTTGATTACTGTGTATTTGTTTATATATTTGATTACTGTGTATTATATATTATATAGTTTATATATTTGATTACTGTGTATTTGTTTATATATTTGATTACTGTGTATTTGTTTATATATTCAATTATATGTTATTTTACTTTTAGCTTCCTTCCTAGACCTCCATCAAGCTTAAAAAAAAAAAAAAAAAAAAACATCCCCAAGACTCCACCTTGAGATCATTTGTACACTTTTCGATATAAATATTCGGCCTGTTACTCGGTATCGCTGCTAGGAAAAAAACGACACCTAAATGGCAGGAAAGGTCTTAATACTGACAAATAAGGGTGGGTGGAGGGCGAAAGGTCTTAAAATCGCAAATATAATGGGGCGAACGTAATAACATCTCAAAACGGATGGAGCTAAACGTAATAACATCTCAAAACGGATGGACCTAAACGAGAAGGGGTCCAGAACAAAAACACTTACAATGGGTCTGCTTAAGTGGATATAGGAGATGATTAAGGTCTCAAAGCACGTAATCAATTGATACCCCAAACCCTCAGAAAAAAGGAAAAAACAAATCCGGTTAAAAAATAAATAAATAAAAGAATGAGAAAAAAAAAGTCAAGATCTGTGCTAAGATTATTTTGTTAAGGGCTTTATGTATTATTATTAGTATTATATATATATTTTTTTTTTTTAATTGTGGACCCCCTTCTCCCTTATGCTTTCCCCCATTAGTTTGAGATCATAAGACTTCCGCCCCATTAGTTTGGCAATTTTAAAACCTTTCACCCAATTTCTTTGTAAATTTTAAAACATTTTGTGCCATTTAGGTGTCGATTTTTTCCTGGTGAGCGATAGTGAACCTGTAATTTTGGAGGAACCAGCCTTGGGCTGCGACAATTTTCTACCATGTACAATGTACATATTCATCTTGACGGAGGTCTGGGGGACGTTTTTATTTTGAAGGAGGGGTTGGAGAGGCGTTTTACTAAGTCTATGGGGTAAACTAATAATACGTTGTTCGAAAATGGTAAAGGCATTTAAGGGGATAGGGTTTATATTGTTGGTCGGTTTATTGATTTAGTTATTGTTTATTTATTTTTAGTTTCCTCGCTAGACCTCCATCAAACTTAAAAAAACACCCCCTAGAACCCCCTTCAAATAAATTTGTAAAATCTCGGTAAAAAAAAAAATCCGACCGAAGGCCGATTCCCCCTAAAATTACAGGCTCGCTATCGCTCACCAGGAAAAAATCGACACCTAAATTGCACGAAAGGTCCTAAAATTGCCAAAGGGGGTCTAGACACACGACTTATCTCCCCTTAAAACCCACAACAATAATACAACCACAAATGATAATAACCCCCAAGACGTTTTACCACATAGTGTTAAGTTCACATATGACACCCCTCCACCACCACCCCTTTAATATCTCTGCCTTCCCCTCCCTCTCCCCCCCCCCCCTTTCACACCCCTTCTCATTTTGCTTCTCCCCCCCCCCCCCCCTTCTCCACCACTCTCCCTCCCTCTCCTTGCTTTCCACCCTCCCTCCTTCCCCTTCATCTCCCCCTCTCTCTCTCCTTGCTCTTCCCCTCCCTCCTACCCCTTCACCCCACTCATCCTGCACGCTCTCCCCTCCACCATCTCCCTCCCTCTCTTCATTTCCTTCCCCTCCTTCTCCTTCCTCTCCCCCTTCCTCTCTCGTCTTCAAATTCCCTCTCATCTTGCACACCCCCACACCCTTCAATTTATCTCCCCTACCTTCCTTCCTCCTTCCCCTTCCTCCCCTTCACCATCCCCTCTCATCTTGCAACCTCCCCCATCACACTTCCCCATCTCTTCCCTTCCTCTCACTACTCCTCCCCCTCCAACTTACAAATCCTCCCCTCCCTCCACCCCCTCCTCCCCAACCAACCGCAAAACCAGTCGTCTGAGAAATGAATGTTGGAGGTGACAGTCATAAAAGAGATCTGGCTCAGTCAGAGAGAGAGAGAGAGAGAGAGCGAGGGGGGGGGGGGGGAGCGTTAAGGGCAAGTGTTTAAAAGGCATCTCTCCTCTCCATATACACACAAATAATAAAATAAATAAAAACATAAATAAAGAATGAATGAACGAATTATTATATAATTTAATATAATAAGAAAGATCGCCTTGTCAAACACCCTTGTCCTAGAATCTTGTCACCCTGATGATTAGGTAACTGATAATTAATATTACAGGATACGCGGGTTATACCACAAGGGAGGAGTGTTTGACAAGGTAATATAGTTAAATAGTTAGTGATGGTACCATTATAATATATATATATATATATATATATATATATATATATATATATATATATATATATATATATATATACAGTATATATATCCCCCCCTTCGAGATAGATTTGTACATGTATCGGTAAAAAAAAATCCTGGCCAAATGCCGGTTCCTCCTATATCACAGGCTCGCTCAGGGCTTGTATTTAGACCTTGGGGTTAAGGGACTGAACTTAACACCTTACGAGCGGCCTATGCGGTTTATTTATGTGTACCGCACAGCGGGGTGTTTTTAGCCAAAATAGGGCTGTTTACGTGATCATTTTCATGCCTAAATAAGACCCAGAACGTAAAACAAGTACCTATCCCTGAAAGGGCATAAACAGAGCTTTCGAATGACACCATAACGATCCTTGTATGATGGATAGTTTTCTTGCAATAACCGTGCAACGCGAGTGCAAAAAGCAGGTAATTCGGTACTTTCAGTACATAATTGAGTATGTAGCGAGTGAGAGAGGAAGGAGGGAGCTGAGATTTGTGTCAGTAGGTTCGCCGCGGTGGTCTGGAGCAGTCATACGCTCGCTAGTCTCCTGCCACCACTTGTCTCTCTCTCTCAGCCACATTACGTGCTGAAATTGCCACTCGAGTTATGTCGAGCGCCGCCACATAGTCCAGCTTTATTTAACTCGACTTATGTTGCTCGCCGCTAATTAAGGGTTAAAGGACTGGGCTCGCTAGCGCTCACCAGGATAAAAATACACACCTAAATGGCACGAAAGGTCTAAATATTGGCAAAGAAATGGGGCGATAGGTCTTAAAATCGCCAAACTAATGGGATGAACGTTCTATAACCCTGGTTGGGGCATGACACACAAATATTCATTAATCTAAAAAATAATGGGTTCATTTACAAATGCAATCAGTCGCGGGTTTAAGGCGAGGTGCTTGTCTAGGCGATTATTAAAGGAATCAACGGTTCTGCAGTCTATACCATCTTGAGGAAGCCCATTCCACAAGTTAACAACTCGATTGGAGAAGAATTTCTTAGACTTGTGCGAGTTAAAAGATTTACCAATAATTTTGCAACCATTTCCCTGTGTGTAGTTTGATTGGTCGATCGTAAAGTACTTTTTACAGTTCATATTGTCAATGCCTCTGATGATTCTGAAGACTTGAATTAGGTCACCTCTTAATCTGCACTGGGTTAAAGGAAATAAGCTTAATTCTCTAAGATGCTCCTCGTATGGTTTGTTTTTTAGATTAGGCATCATTTTGGTAACTCTACGCTGAACTCGTTCAAGTTTATCGATATCTTTTTGGTAGTAGGGGCACCAGGATTGAACGCAATAATCCAGAAGAGGACGGACTTGGGAATTGTAAAGTGTGAGGATTAGATCTTTGGATTTATGCTCGAATGACCTGCCTATAAAGCAATCATTCTATTGCCTTCTTAACAACTTCTAAACATTATTGACTGGGTTTTAGGTTACTCGATATTGTTACTCCCAAATCAGTTTCTCTGTCTACACTCTTAAGCTGAGTGCCATTCATCGAATAGTTTGCTTTCTCATTTTGGGTCCCGATATGGAGTACTTTACATATATCCACATTAACCCTTGTCTAGCGGGGTGTTTTGGGCTCATTTGGGCATATTCAGGCCCTCCTGCATGATAAATCAAGCATCTCCATGAAAAAAAAATATATATATTTAGCAAAAAACTAGGCACTAAAAGCTTCAAAATGAGACCAGAACGAGCTACGTAGCACTCGTGGTTCTCTTGCAGTGGTGCCACGAACATGGAAGTTTAGCATATATCGGTATATTTTTCCCAGCTACGCTCACTACTGGCTACACTGCCGGCCTCTCGAGAACACAGGGAACATGAGTTAATGGGTGGCAGTAAGCCCTGGGAGTCGGCTGTCTGGCCCGCTGTGCTCCCGGCCATTTGCACTCGATTTTAACCCTTTAAAAGCCTTAATAATGCTCCTAACTTGCTGCAAATTGGTGCACGACTCAAGTCGAGCACCGCCAATAAGGGGTTAAAACTCATTTGCCAAATTTAAGCCCAACATGATAGCTTATCTATGTTACTTTGCTTATCTTCTACATGTTCGTTTAAGTGTACAGTATTTGCAATTTTTTATCATCTGAAAACTTTGAGATTGTACAGGTGAAGCCCTCATCTATGTAATTTATATAAACTAGGAAGAGAACTGGACCTAGAACCGATCCCTGGGGTACCCCGCTAAATACATTGGTCCATTTCGATGCCTTACCGTTTACGACTACCCTTTGCTTTCTTTCACTGAGCCAATTTTCCATCCATCTCAACACTCCCCCTTGTATTCCATGCACTTTTAATTTTATCAATAAACATTTGTGTGGTACTTTGTCAAAGGCCTTTTGAAAATCAAGGTATATAATATCCTCTGCTTTACTCTCGCCATATAGGTTGAGGATATCGTGGAAGAAGTCTAAGAGGTTCGTCAAGCAGGAACATTTGTTACGGAAGCCATGCTGGGTATCTTTGAGAATGTTATTTTCTTATAAGTGATTTACGAGTCTGTCTCTTATGAGTGATTCTAGCATTTTACAGACAACTGAGGTTAAGCTAAATGGACTATAGTTACTAGGTATAGATTTGCTGCCTTTTGTTAATATCGGTGTTATGTTAGCGAGCTTCCACTCATCAGGCATAGTCCCGGACAGCAAGGATTTATTAAAAAGCAATATCAGTGGTTTGGAGAGCTCACATTTAGCTTCTTTTAGAACTCTAGGTGATATTGTGTCGGGTCCAGGTGATTTGTTTGACTTTAGTTTCTCCAAACATTTCAGTACTTCTCTCTCCATAATGTTGATATTGCTTAGAGCATCAGAATTGTCTAACTGAACTGGCGATGCTGTAGGGATATCACTAAGGTCTTCTGTTGTAAAAACTGATGCAAAAAAGGTATTGAGGACATCACTCATCTGTTCTTCGTCTTTGGTGTAATCTCCGTTCTCATCTACTAACGGTCCAATAGTTGAAGTGACTACTTTCTTCTTTCTGATGTAACTATAGAATTCTTTCGGGTTTGTTTTACTTTGATTCGCAACATGTAACTCCAGGGTCTTTTTACATTCCTTAATTAACTTTTCGGCTTTACGTCGTAGATCTATGAATTTTATTCGTTCTTCATAATTTTCCGAGGTCTTAATTCTTTCATGAGCAATTCTCTTTGCAGGCAAACAGTCTGCAATCTCTTTATTACACCATTTAGGCTTATCATTTTGGAATGAACGTCGTTTTTCTTAATGGCATGCACAGCCGCTTTGAAGGAAATGGTAGTGAAAAATTCCCATGATTTATTTATGTCATTATTGTTACTCAAATAGCTCCAATCAGTTTCTTAAAGTATTGCTCTGAGTTCATGAAAGTTTGCATATATTAAATTTGGGACTTTCTCGTTGCTGCTATTTGATTAATTACTATTAAACTTTATAGTGAAACTAATCCTTCGATGGTCGCTGTTACTGAATTCTTCACCAACATTCAAACCCTCCACTAAGTCTTCTTTTGTTGCAAGTATAAGGTCAAGCACATTATTACCACAGGTCGGAGAGTGAACAAATTGAAAAAGTGAACTTTCTTGCAAGTTGGCATAGAGATCATGTCCGAAATGATAAGTAAGCATATCGCTTCACTTAGTTACTGGTAAATTTAAGTCGCCAAGAATGACTGTATCTTGAATGTTACATATTTCTGAAATTTGTTCGTAAATCTCTTGGTCAGTTTACACTGATTGAGCTGGGGTTCTCTATATTAAAGCTAGTGTTATTTTAGTTCCGTGATTGTTTTTCAAGAGTACATAGGATATATAGACATTCACAATTTGAGGTTTTGACATTAAAACGGGATTAATACTTTCTTTGATAAAGAACAGAACGCCTCCTCCATTTTTATTGATTCAACTTTTCTCAAACATTGTATAACCGGGAAGTGTATATTCTGCTAGAAAAGCTCTGTCGCCTGTATTTAACCAAGATTCTGTAATACCGATTATATCATAATTTTCTGTAAACACAATTTCTTCTAGATCCGAAAATAATGTTTTATGCTACGAGCATTTGCATAGAGTACCTTTAGAGAATTATGGTTACATTTAATTGGCTGCTCATTTTCCGAGTTTCTGGTTCTTGTGAGATCTACACTGCCCTGCCCAGCTGCACACAATAGACCCCATTTTTTGTCTGAAAATGCTTTACCGCATTATTCAGCAGACGACCATAATGTGCTGAGCCTACCTGGTTCAGATGAACGCCATCTCTTGAAAACAAATACTCATCATGGTAGAAGTCGTCCCAGGTGTTGACGTATCCGATGTCCTCTTCTCAGCATAGGTCAGCAAGTAAACGATTACGCTGGTGGCTATAGTATAGAACCGGTTCTCTACACCGATCCTGGGGACAATCTCTGATACGATGATCCTTTGCAACTTTTCCTTGTACGATTTGATCATCTTCTGGTATTTCTTGCATAAGGTCCTCCGATTGGGTCCGCTGTATGTCATTAGATCCGACATGTATGACATACGTTGTGGTTGAGGGTGCCAGCCTGGAGACTTCTTCGACTGCGGCAATAACATTTGCCACCACCTAGGAAGCAGAAACGCTTCCTGGTCTTGGGTGCCCTGGCGTAGAACTCTGTTAGTTGGCCACGGACCATTGAGTCGCCTACTAGCTGAATTTCTTATGTTTCCTCTTCATCGTCTGATTCCGATAGAATCTAAAAGCGCTTGTGGCACTCGGTAATTGGGATGATTTTCCTTGTTTTGTGCTGAACGTTGTTCCTCACGACACAGAAGTTGTCCTGAGGGAGAGCCAAGTTGTTGTTTGGTTTCAGGTTGTCTGTAATGATTATACCGAGATCTTTGGCCTTTGGAACTTTATTTATATTTTGGTCAAAGAGGCTGTATTCATAGTTCTTGTTTGAGTTGCTACGTTAAATTAATTGGCATTTCTCAATATTGAAAGGCATTTGCCACTTTATGGACCATTCTTCAATTTGTTTTAGATCTGCTTGCAAGTTTATATAATCTTCTTTTAATATGGTGTTTCCTATTTTGGTGTCATCGGCAAATTTGGAGATGTAATTATTGATCTCGACGTCTAGGTAATTTATGTAAATTATGAAAAGAACGGGACCCAGCACCGCTGGTCACTGGTGTCCAGTCGGATTCTGTTCCGTTTATAACTACTCTCTGTCGTCTGTCCGTTAGCCAGTCCTCGATCCAGTTGTAAATTGATCCTGTTATGCCTAGGGCCTTCATTTTGGTTAGCAGTTTCTTATGGGGGACTTTGTCGAATGCCTTTTGGAAGTCCAGGAAGATAATATTGAGAGATTTGGTCATCTCATTTATCGTTAGGAACTTGTTGTAAAATTCTATTAGGTTAGTCACGCATGATTTGTTTGATCTGAAGCCATGTTGGCTATTTTTAATTAGATTGTTGGTTTCTAGATAGTCTACTATTTTATCCTTCAGGATTGATTCAAAGATTTTGCCTATAACTGAGGTTAAGCTAATCGGTCTGTAGTTGTTTGTCAGAGACTTATCTCCCTTTTTGAAAATAGGGGTTATGTTTGCCTCTTTCCAAGCAGTGGGGACTAGACCCTGTTGTAGGGATGCATTGAAGATTTGGCTTAGTGGGTCCGCGATTTCCTCCTTAACGTTTTTCAATATTCTAGGGTGGAGTTTATCTGGGCCTGGCGATATATTAGGGTCCAGGTTGTTTAATCTGCTTGATACGTCATTTGCCGAGATGTAGAAATTGTCTTCGATTTAAAGATGACTTGTGATAGTAGTTTGGGGGGTCGAATCTGTTTGTTCTCAAGTGAATACTGACCTGAAGAAGGAATTTAGTATGTTTGTTATTTCCATGTCATCTGATGTTAGTTGACGCTTGTATAATAGGGGCCCAATCCCGCTTTTGACGTATTTGTTACCGTTGGCATATATGAAGAAGCTTTTAGGGTTAGTGCGGCTTGTCTTTTCTCATAGTTCTTTTGACTGGTCTTAAGCAGTTTCTTGACTTCGTTTCTACTGTTTGTATACTCTTCTCTCGTTTCAATGCTGCAGCCAGGGTTTTTGGTCAGTTTGTGTAGTTCATCTCTCTCTTTGATAGCATTGACTATTGTACTGCTATACCATGGTTTTCTGTTATTGTTTTGAGAGACTCTACTCTTCAGGGGGATGTATTTAGATTGGGCTGCTAGTAGAACCGAGCTGAATTGTTTCCAGGTGACATCAATATGTGTCTGTGTCTAGTTGAGAGAATTCATTTTGTAGTGCTTGTTTTAGTCCTGTGAGATTTGTTTTTTTAAAGTTAGGTATCCTTAGTTTGGAGGTGACTATTGTATGTGGGAGATTGATACTACAGCGGATGATATTATGATCTGATGATGCTAGATGTTCTCCGACCGCAAGATTATAAATCAGATTTTCTTGTGAACAGATGATAAGATCCAAAATGTTATTTTCTCTGGTTGGTTCAGTGACAATTTGGTGGAGAAAATTATTCTGTATAAAGTCTATCAATTTATTTGAAGCTATGTTGTTGGAGTGGATCAGTTCCCAATTGATATTTGGTATATTTGCGTCTCCTAGGATGATGCTGTCGTAGCTGTTAAGAGTTAGCTTTAGAATTTCATAGAGAAGTTTATCTTCATTTTCACTATAGTTGGGTGGTTTATAGAAGGTTGTCAATTAATTATCTTTTTCTTGGTGGTTATTTGTACGCTTATGGTTTCGGTATTGTTCTCTGGCAGTTTTATTTCTTTCGGTTGGAGGTAGTCATTTATGTAAATACAAACCCTGCCACCTTTTCTTCCATCTTGTCTATTTTTATAAAAAAAAATGTATCCTCTCAGGGTATATTCAAATAGAAAGTCTTATAATGTGAATGTTTTCAAGTTGAAGCATGCATTTAAGTTTGTCTAATTTGTTTCTCAGCGATGCAGCATTCAGGTACTGTATATTTAATCTATGTTCATTACACATAATGTTGCGGTGAAGATTGTTGGTTTGAGGAGGATTTGGGGGACTTTGATTAGTTACTGGTCTCTCTTGTATGGGAGGAGTGAAGTTCCTCGAGTACTGAGAGTTTACGAAAGGACTGATCGGATTGGTTAAAGCCGCAAAATGCTTTATCTTCTGGCATGTTATCTTCTGGTACTAGATGGGGAATGGGTCTGGTAGCGGAGGGGCTTGGGGTGTTGGGGTAGGGAAGTGGGGTTGGAGATTGGTGGGATTCTTGATGAGGGGTGGGAGTGGAAGGGGACTCAGTGAGGTTGGGAGGGTTAGTTGTATTGGTAGGTGTAGGGGTTGGGAGGGTTGGTGGTATTGGTAGGTGTTGGGGTTGGGAGGGTTAGTTGTATTGGTAGGTGTAGGGGTTGGGAGGGTTGGTGGTATTGGTAGGTGTTGGGGTTGGGAGGGTTGGTGGTATTGGTAGGTGTTGGGGTTGGGAGGGTTAGTTGTATTGGTAGGTGTAGGGGTTGGGAGGGTTGGTGGTATTGGTAGGTGTTGGGGTTGGGAGGGTTGGTGGTATTGGTAGGTGTTGGGGTTGGGAGGGTTGGTGGTATTGGTAGGTGTTGGGGTGGGGAGGGTAGGTGGTATTAGTAGGTGTTGGGGTTGGGAGGGTTGGTGGTATTGGTAGGTGTTGGGGCGGATAGAGACAATGTGGGAGGGGGGGAGGAGAGGGGCTAGTTAGTGGAGGCAGCCGGAGTTGCTCCGAGCTGAAAAGGGGAGGGGATGTATGCAGCCACATACCTTACCCCCTGCGCATGCGCGAAAATGTAATCCTCCCTTGGCCCCGCCTCCCAGTTCCCGCATTTAAATATAGCCTTCAAACCATTACTGCCAAGTTGCTCTGTAACTCAGTCAGTAGAGCTCTCGCCCGACACCCAGAAATCCAGTGTTCGATGCCACTCGAAATTTAGTGTATTTATATATTTTTATTTTGTTATTTGTGTTATGTTATGTTATATTATATAATATTAGGGTTAGGTTAGGTTAGGTTAAGTTAGGTTAATCTATTCTAATATAATATTTGTACATTTTGGTCAGTGGGCGGGGCCGCACATGCGCAGGGGGTAAGGTATGTGGCGGGGTACAGACCCTCCCGCTGAAAAGGGTTTGGGGGGGTAGGGTAAGGGCGATAGGGAGTGGAGGAGGTGTATTTTGTTGGGGGAGAGAGAGTGAGAGAGTGAAAGAATGAGAAAGTTAAATAGATAGATATGTAGATAGATGGATGGATAGATGGACAAATAACTACATAGATAGACAGATAGATATAAAATAGATTTATATAGATAAATAGACAGATAACTAGATAGATAGACAGATAGATATAAAATAGATAGATATATAGATAGATATATAGGTAGGTAGATAGATAGATAGATTAAAAATAGATAGATAGATAGATAGATAGATAGATAAATATACAGGTAGGTAGGTAGGTGGTTAGGGAGAGAGAGAGGGAGTACAAAGGAAATCAAGCAACAACAGATCTAGTGACCCTTCTAGGTTGCTTGTCCTCCAAAACACTGAGGATCAAGTGTCCAAACAGTGGTTTAGAGTGGGTAAGGGAACATTGGAAAGGGAAATACTGCCCTGGAACTAATGTCCGTGGCAGGATTAGGAAGTTAGTAGGGGACAGATGGGTTAGTAACTGAGGGGGGGATAAAATAAAGTTATTCATTTACAAACGCAGTCAGTCGCGGGTTTGATGCGAGATATTTGTCTAGGCGGAGTTTAAATGAATCAACGGTGATGCAGTCTATAACGTTTCGGGGAAGCCCATTCCACAAGTTGACAACTCGATTGAAGAAGAAATTCTTAGATTCGTGTGAGTTAAAAGATTTACCAATAATTTTGCAACCGTTTCCCCGCGTGTAATTAGATTGGTCGATAGTGAAGTACTTACTACAGTTCATATTGTCGATGCCTTTGATGATTTTGAACACTTGAATTAAGTCACCTCTTAATCTGCGCTGGGTTAAAGGAAATAGATTTAATTCTCTAAGACGCTCTTCGTATGGTTTGTTCTTTAGGCTAGGTATCATTTTGGTAACTCTACGTTGAACTCGTTCTAGCTTGTTTATATCTTTTTGGTAATAAGGGCACCAGGATTGAACGCAGTATTCCAGAAGAGGGCGGACTAATGAATTGTAAAGGGTTAGGATAACTTCTTTGGATTTATGCTCAAATGACCTGCCTATAAAGCCAATTATTTTGTTTGCCTTCTTAACAACTTCTGAACATTGTTGACTCGGTTTTAGGTTACTCGATATTGTTACTCCCAGATCGGTTTCTCTGTTTACATTCTTAAGCTGAGTGCCATTCATCGAATAGTTTGCTTTCTCATTTAGGTATCCGATATGTAGTACTTTACATTTATCCGCATTGAAACTCATTTGCCAAATTTGGGCCCAACATGACAATTTATCTAGATTGTGTTGCATATCGTCAACTTGTTCTTTTGAGAGTACGCTATTTGCAATTTTTGTATCGTCAGCAAATTTTGAGATTGTACAGGTGAGACCCTCATCTATGTCGTTGATGTAAATTAGAAAGAGAATTGGTCCTAGTACCGATCCCTGGGGTACCCCGCTACTTGCATTGGTCCATTTTGATGCCTTACCGTTTATGACTACTCTTTGCTTTCTGTCGCTGAGCCAATTTTCTATCCATTTCAACACACCGTCTTGTATTCCATGCGCTTTTAGTTTTAGCAGTAAACGTTTGTGGGGAACTTTGTCAAAGGCCTTTTGAAAATCAAGGTATATAATATCTACAGCTTTACTCTCATCGTAGAGGTTGAGGATATCGTGGAAGAAGTCTAAGAGGTTTGTTAAACAGGAACGTTTTTTACGAAAGCCGTGTTGAGTATCTTTAAGTATGTTATTTTCCTCTAAGTGATTTACGAGTCTGTCTCGTATGACCGTTTCTAGCATTTTACATACAACTGAGGTTAAGCTAATTGGACGATAGTTACTGGGTAGGGATTTGCTGCCTTTTTTGAATATCGGTGTTACGTTGGCTAGCTTCCACTGATCGGGCATAGTTCCAGACTGCAAGGATTTATTGAATAGTAATGTCAGTGGTTTAGAGAGCTCATCCTTAGCTTCCTTTAGAACTCTAGGCGAGATTGTATCAGGTCCAGGCGTTTTATTTACCTTGAGTTTATCTAAACAATTCAATACTTCTCTCTCTGTAACGGTGATATTGCTTAGAACATCTGAATTATCAATCTGAATCGGCGATGGTGTAGGGATATCACTGAGGTCTTCTGTTGTAAAAACTGATGCAAAGAAGGTATTGAGGGCATTACTCATTTGTTCTTCGTCTTTGGTGTATTCTCCATTTTCATCGACTAACGGTCCAACAGTTGAAGTAACGACTTTTTTCTTTCTGATATAACTATAGAATTCTTTCGGGTTTGTTTTACTTTGATTCGCAATATGTAACTCTAAGGTCTTTTTACTTTGCTTAATTAACTTTTTGGCTTTGCGTCGTAGCTCTACAAATTTCAGCCGTTCTTCGTCATTTTGTGAGGATTTTAATCTATCATTAGCAAATTTTTTAGCAAGCAGGCAGTTTGAAATATCTTTATTCCACCATTTGGGCTTATTATTATGGCCTGGACGCCGAGTTTTTGATGGTATGCAGTCTTGCACTGCTTTTAGGTAAGTGGCTTCGAATAACTTCCAAGATGTATTTATGTCGTTATTGTGAATTAAAAAGCTCCAGTCAGTTTCTTTAAACATAGCTCTAAGTTTATGGAAGTTTGCTTTCTTGAAATTAGGGACTTTTTCGATGCTACTATTTGGTTCGTTACTAGTAAACTTTAAAGTGAAAGTTATCGTACGATGGTCGCTGTTACTGAATTCATCACCAACATTCAAATTCTCTATTAATTCTTCTTTTGTTGCAAGTACAATGTCAAGAACGTTATTACCACGGGTCGGCGTTCCAACAAATTGATAAAGCGAACTCTCTTGCAAGTTCGTATACAACTTCGGAGAGGGAGAGAGAGAGGCAGGTTAGAGTTAGAGAGAGATATGATTGCCCCCTCCCAACCTCTAATATACCATGTACCCAAGGATCAAATTACGTACATTAGACCCATGCTATTGGGGCTTTACACCTAAACTAATGGAATCTATCTCACACACGCAGGTAGACGCGCACACACATACCTATCTATATATTTATCTATCTATTGCCAGACGCCTCAATATCCATGGGGGTGGACACGAATGAACCACTTCCATCCAGTCCTACCCTACACCACTTTTACTCCTATGCCTCTCAATTCCATCCTTCCATCTCATTCTCGGTCTAAACTTCCCTCTCTGGCCATCCACCTCACTATCCTACACTATTTTAGTCATTATCTCGCTCTCCATACACTCCAACAGAGAGATAAGTTATAAACTTAATGTGTATTATGCTATTTTAGCTATATATCTACTAATTTATAATATTAACAACAGGATTTAACTATCAAAAAGATGGTTTTGCTTATATCATAATGCCAATTGAATTTGATATCATAAGTAAAGGTAGCTCTGTAACACACACACACACACACACACACACACACACACACACACACACACGCATATACAGACAGACAGACATACACACACACACAGGAGATACTAGTCTGGCAAACTTTGATCAGGATTGTTATTCTACCTACAGTTCGCAATGGTATTGGCGACTAAAGCTATATTTAGACGGTATTACGCAGCTTACGAAGGATCTGGGGTAGTTAAAAGGCTTGGTTGAGATAGTTTAAAGCCTTATTACTGCTAGAAGTCCTTCCTAAGCTGAATAAAATCGTTTAATAATTGCCAGATTACAATTTAAAGGATTTCACCGGTACTGAACGGGTTAGGTATCGATAAATTAGCTGCTAAGGGATTCAATTTACCATCAGCTGAAATCAAACCCAATATAGTAGGCTTGGATGACGGTGTGGTGTGGAGCGTGTGAATGACGGTGTGGTGTGGAGCGTGTGAATGACGGTGTGGTGTGGAGCGTGTGAATGACGGTGTGGTGTGGAGCGTGTGAATGACGGTGTGGTGTGGAGCGTGTGAATGACGGTGTGGTGTGGAGCGTGTGAATGACGGTGTGGTGTGGAGCGTCTGGATGACGGTGTGGTGTGGAGCGTGTGAATGACGGTGTGGTGTGGAGCGTGTGAATGACGGTGTGGTGTGGAGCGTGTGGATGACGGTGTGGTGTGGAGCGTGTGAATGACGGTGTGGTGTGGAGCGTGTGAATGACGGTGTGGTGTGGAGCGTGTGAATGACGGTGTGGTATGGAGCGTGTGAATGACGGTGTGGTGTGGAGCGTGTGGATGACGGTGTGGTGTGGAGCGTGTGAATGACGGTGTGGTGTGGAGCGTGTGAATGACGGTGTGGTGTGGAGCGTGTGAATGACGGTGTGGTGTGGAGCGTCTGGATGACGGTGTGGTGTGGAGCGTGTGAATGACGGTGTGGTGTGGAGCGTGTGAATGACGGTGTGGTGTGGAGCGTGTGGATGACGGTGTGGTGTGGAGCGTGTGAATGACGGTGTGGTGTGGAGCGTGTGAATGACGGTGTGGTGTGGAGCGTGTGAATGGATGACGGTGTGGTGTGGAGCGTGTGGATGACGGTGTGGTGTGGAGCGTGTGAATGACGGTGTGGTGTGGAGCGTGTGAATGACGGTGTGGTGTGGAGCGTGTGAATGACGGTGTGGTGTGGAGCGTGTGGATGACGGTGTGGTGTGGAGCGTGTGAATGACGGTGTGGTGTGGAGCGTGTGAATGACGGTGTGGTGTGGAGCGTGTGAATGACGGTGTGGTGTGGAGCGTGTGAATGACGGTGTGGTGTGGAGCGTGTGAATGACGGTGTGGTGTGGAGCGTGTGGATGACGGTGTGGTGTGGAGCGTGTGAATGACGGTGTGGTGTGGAGCGTGTGAATGACGTTGTGGTGTGGAGCGTGTGAATGACGGTGTGGTGTGGAGCGTTTGAATGACGGTGTGGTGTGGAGCGTGTGAATGACGGTGTGGTGTGGAGCGTGTGAATGACGGTGTGGTGTGGAGCGTGTGAATGACGGTGTGGTGTGGAGCGTGTGAATGGAGTGAGATTTGTATTTGTGCTGTTGTTTTTATTTGTGCCTCACCTACACAGGAGTAATCCAGCTAACTTTCACAAACACCTCCTCCTCCTATTCATTTCACTACACTTAACATATGCAACTACACTTCTTTCCAGCACACCTATATTACCTCTAACGTAACTTGATTTTGGCTGTGTCACTCTTTCAACCTCGGGGGGGACAGTTATTGCGGGCAGCTTTGCCTTTTGTCTCCTTCATGCACTTAGGAATATTACCCATATTTCTAAATTAGAAGAGCTTGATAAAATGCAATTAACGAGAATAAAATAACTAAAAGTAATTACCCACATCTAAAGAATTGAAAGAAATATATATATATATATATATATATATATATATATATATATATATATATATATATATATATATATACAGTATATACATATTTATATATATATATATATATATATACATATATATATATATATATATATATATATATATATATATATATTTTTTTTTTTTTTTTTTAATACATACGAGGTTGAAAGAAATGGCAATTTCTGCGTTGGAAATTTTATTATTCAAAGTTTCCAGGTCTCTGATGAGTTTTCGCTGGGTGGCAGGAAGTAGATGAATGAGATGAGCAAAATTCATGGTGGTACAGGGTTACATTAATGTACATGATGATACAGGATATACGACACTTTCACTGGACAACCAGCATTATCAAGTAAGGATAGAATGATATAAAAGGTAAACAGGAAGGGTATATATAGAGGGTGGAGGATCAGAGGAGGCGAAAATCAGGGGGCAAAAGTCTGCTATTGGTGGAGGGGTATTCTAGGAGAGAGAAAGAGAGAACCGCTTCACGCATGCGCACTGGATGCGGGAAGGTGGTGGTCGGTTGGCGGGGTCGAAGCTGATTGGCTGCGTGTTGAGGGGCGTGGCCTAAGTTGCGTAGTACGTGTGGCGCCGGCAGAAGACGAAGCTGAAGGAGGTAGCCCGGGGGGCTGCGTCAAGGGCACTGGGGGGCGAGGGGGGGCGTTAGGTCCTGTAGGAAAGTGCCTTTTGGCAGAAGGAAGGATCTGAAGGTCCAGAGTTTGGTTGATGATGTTGGGATGTAAGGCTTGGATATATAATGCTTCGAGTATAGGTAATCTCCTTGGGTCACTTTCTTTATCGAGTATGGTGGTGTGTTTCTCTAACTCGTTGCGTGTGAGGTGGGGGTGGTTAGGGGTGAGATAGTGGTCTTTGATGGCTCCAGCCTGAAGGTGAAGAGTTAACCGACGTGAAAGACGAGTCTGCGTCATACCAATATAGGAATGAGGTCCACAGTCCTCATAATTACAGGTATGTTGGTAAATGACATGATCGTCGGTCATCGGGCTCTTTATCTTGGTGGAAGCTGGTTTGTTGCGGAGAACGAGGTTGGAGGTCTTGGGGGATTTGTAATAAATTATTAATTTGATTTTGTTTTCCGGGTTGGTTGGGTGCACATGCTTGGAGATTATTTCTTTTAAGACGGCCTCGTCATTTTTGTGTTCAGAGGACATAAAATTGCGGTAGATCTTAATTTCATTGGGGGGGTCAATGTTGGGAGGGCTTTGGGTGTACCATTTTTCAAGATGGTGGTTGATGATGCTGGAGATGTCGGAGTTGGAGTATCCGTTATTCACTAAAACTTGGGATAGTCTTTCTAGTTCCTGGTGGGTGTCGGCCCAGGTAGAGCAGTGCGTGAGGGCTCTCCTTACATAAGCGGAGATGGAGGATAGAAGATAACGGCGGGGGCATTCACTATCGCCGTTGAGGCATTGTCCTGTGTTAGTTGGTTTAGTGTAGACAGGGGTTTTGAACCCATGGTCGTTCAGAGCTACGAGGATGTCGAGGAAGGGGAGTTGCCCATTGTTAGATTTTTCAAAGGTGAAGTTAAGTCCGGAGGAGGTCATGAAGCGACGCTGGAGTTCCTGTAGTTCGTGGAGGTCCTTGATTTGAACGAAGATGTCATCCACGTATCTACAGTAGACGGCGGGTCGTTGGGCAGCTAGGAGCTCTTCCTCGATGGTACCCATAAAAAAGTTCGCAAAAAGAACTCCTAGGGGGCTGCCCATCGCCACACCGTCTATCTGCTTGTACATGTTGCCCCGGGGGCAAAGGAAGGGGGCCTCCTTAGTACATAGCTCCAGTAGTGTTTTCAGGGCCTTCTCCGGGATGTCCAGCATTGGTGTATCAGGGCAATGGTAAATTCGACGTAGAATCATGTCAATGGTCCTATCCACTGGCACGTTGGTGAACAGGCTTTCTACGTCGAGAGAGGCGATTGTGTGGTTGTTGTTCCGGGGGGCGTCTCTTAAAATTTCCAAGAAATAGTGGGCTGAGTTAAGGGTGTATTGGCTGGGTACGTCCTCAACAAAAAACACTTCCAAGCTGCCAAACAATTAAGAGACAACCCCAACATCATCATCCGTCGTGCGGATAAAGCTTCCTGCCTCGTGATTCATGACAAGGAGGAATATCTTAGAAAAATGGACGTCATCTTAAGTGACAATACCAAATTTAAAAAGATCACCCGCAACCCAACCGACGAAATGAAACGTACTGCCAACACCACCATCACCGCCATCAACGCCAAACAAGGAGGGGTCCACCTTAAAAAACTCGTCGGAGAATACACCGCTGGTTATGCGTACGGAACCATCAAAACACACAAACCTGGGAACCCCCTCCGCCCCATCATCTCCCAGATCCCCACTGCCACCTACCAGATCGCCAAGGCCCTGAACAACCTCCTCACCCCCTACGTGCTCAGCCAATACAACCTTAACTCAGCCCACGATTTCTTGGAAATTTTACGAGACGCTCCCCGGAACAACAACCACACAATCGCCTCTCTCGACGTAGAAAGCCTTTTCACCAACGTGCCAGTGGATAGGACCATTGACATGATTCTACGTCGAATTTACCATTGCCCTGATACACCAACACTGGACATCCCAGAGAAGGCCCTGAAAACACTACTGGAGCTATGTACTAAGGAGGCCCCCTTCCTTTGCCTCCGGGGCAACATGTACAAGCAGATAGACGGTGTGGCGATGGGCAGCCCCCTAGGAGTTCTTTTTGCGAACTTTTTTATGGGTACCATCGAGGAAGAGCTCCTAGCTGCCCAACGACCCGCCGTCTACTGTAGATACGTGGATGACATCTTCGTGCAAATCAAGGACCTCCACGAACTACAGGAACTCCAGCATCGCTTCATGACCTCCTCCGGACTTAGCTTCACCTTTGAAAAATCAAACAATGGACAACTCCCCTTCCTCGACATCCTCGTAGCTCTGAACGACCATGGGTTCAAAACCACTGTCTACACTAAACCAACTAACACAGGACAATGCCTCAACAGCGATAGTGAATGCCCCCGCCGTTATCTTCTATCCTCCATCTCCGCTTATGTAAGGAGAGCCCTCACGCACTGCTCTACCTGGGCCGACACCCACCAGGAACTAGAAAGACTATACCAAGTTTTAGTGAATAACGGATACTCCAACTCCGACATCTCCAGCACCATCAACCACCATCTTGAAAAATGGTACACCCAAAGCCCTCCCAACATTGACCCCCCAATGAAATTAAGATCTTCTACCGCAATTTTATGTCCTCTGAACACAAAAATGACGAGGCCGTCTTAAAAGAAATAATCTCCAAGCATGTCCACCCAACCAACCCGGAAAACAAAATCAAATTAATAATTTATTACAAATCCCCCAAGACCTCCAACCTCGTTCTCCGCAACAAACCAGCATCCACCAAGATAAAGAGCCCGATGACCGACGATCACGTCATTTACCAACATACCTGTAATTATGAGGACTGTGGACCTCATTCCTATATTGGTATGACTCAGACTTGTCTTTCACGTCGGTTAACTCTTCACCTTCAGGCTGGAGCCATCAAAGACCACTATCTCACCCCTAACCACCCCCATCTCACACGCAACGAATTAGAGAAACACACCACCATACTCGATAAAGAAAGTGACCCAAGGAGATTACCTATACTCGAAGCATTATATATCCAAGCCTTACATCCCAACATCAACAACCAAACTCTGGACCTTCAGATCCTTCCTTCTGCCAAAAGGCACTTTCCTACAGGACCTAACGCCCCCCATCGCCCCCCAGTGCCCTTGACGCAGCCCCCCGCGCTACCTCCTTCAGCTTCGTCTTCTGCCGGCGCCACACGTACTACGCAACTTAGGCCACGCCCCTCGACACGCAGCCAATCAGCTTCGACCCCGCCAACCGACCACCACCTTCCCGCATCCAGTGCGCATGCGTGAAACGGTTCTCTCTTTCTCTCTCCTAGAATACCCCTCCACCAATAGCAGACTTTTGCCCCCTGATTTTCGCCTCCTCTGATCCTCCACCCTCTATATATCCCCTTCCTGTTTACCTTTTATATCATTCTATCCTTACTTGATAATGCTGGTTGTCCAGTGAAACGCGTCGTATATCCTGTATCATCATGTACATTAATGTAACCCTGTACCACCATGAATTTTGCTCATCTCATTCATCTACTTCCTGCCACCCAGCGAAAACTCATCAGAGACCTGGAAACTTTGAATAATAAAATTTCCAACGCAGAAATTGCCATTTCTTTCAACCTCGTATGTATTAAAGAAAATGTATTACCTGGCTTTACTAACATATACAGTATATATATATATATATATATATATATATATATATATATACAGAGAGAGAGAGAGAGAGAGAGAGAGAGATCATCATCATCAAGAAAAAGTCGAGAGGGAGAACTTTACATCCGACTCCCTCTAGCTTTGTTTATTTCTTTTTAGTTAAATAGGTTAGGGGTCACGATTCCTGGCCTTCTTATAATGAACGGACTATAGAGGGGTAACCAGAGTATCTATATTATGATGTAGGTAGAACACGAACTATTGACTTAGACTGTACACCAAGATGAACTGGAGTGTCGGAAATAAAATAATAAATGCGAGCGGAAGTGACTGGGAGGAAAGTGAGAGCTGGATCACCGGAAACTGTGGACGATATATCCATCTATAGCTATTTCTTTCTCTCTCTCTCTAGTTCTCTCTCTCTCTCTCTCTCTCTCTCTCTCTCTCTCTCTCTCTCTCTCTGTAAATACCATTTGAGGAGGAGGAACACTTTATTGACAAAGTTTAGCAGATAGTTTCTTAAGTGACCTGAAGAATCTATTTGCGAAACGTTGTCAATAATGTGCTCCTCCTCATATTATGGTGTATATATTATGGTGTATATATTCATTCTGTCAACTTTTCAAAGTATATTTAAAACAAACACTCTCTCTCTCTCTCCCATAACCTCACACCCTACTAAATATTATATTACTATGGGCATGTAAACTTCTCCACTAGTAATATTCCGCTAACTATGCCCTCAATAACCATTATTGTAATGAGAATTTGAACCATGTCCCTCATAATTGTAATATATTTGTAGTACTATAATTCCATTATAACTTCGGTAATTAGTATTATTAGTCACATTATGTATGTGACTGTTGTATTCAGCTAACTATGACCTCAATAACCGTTGATGTAATGAAGAATGTGAAGTGTCCCTCATATGATTGTAATATATTTGTGGTACTATTATTGCATAATAATTTATGTAGTTGGAAATATTAGTCACATCATGTACGGTATGTAATAATTGTATTCAGCTAACTATAACCTCAATAACCATTGATGTAATGAAAAATATGAACAGTCTCCTCATATGATTGCACTAGTTTTGTAGTGCTATTATTTACAACCTGTCAGTTAATAATTCAGTCACAACAAGCTCCTTTTTTTAAAATCATGAGCTACGTATATACAGCACATGTGGCAATTAAATGAGGAAACTATAATAACACATATGAATAATGCCTACCTGATTTTAAACACAAATATGAATGTAACCAGACGACGATGCTGTTGTTTCAGTGGAATAATGGCTCTTTGAGCAGTATGTATCGCCTTACTATATTTGATAGTGGTTGTCCCCTCACAGGATGGGGGGCGCTGCTCAATAAACTCGCCTCTCGGGGAAAAATAAAAATCTCTCTCTCTCTCTCTCTCTCTCTTTCATATCTGTAAACCTAAAGACCTCTGATCAATGTGCAGCAGCTGCGAACAAGGCCAATCGAGCAATGGGATATATTAAAATAAATTTTACTAATAAAAAATGATAACATTATAGTACCGTTATTTAATAGCATAGTAAGGCCCCATCTTGAATATGGCGTTCAATTTTTGTCTCCTTATCTGAGCAAGGGCATTGAGAAACTGAGTCAGTGCAGCATAGAGCAACAAAGTTGATACCGTCACTAAGAAATATATCATATCATGAAAGATTAAAAAAAAAAAAATATATATATATACATATATATAATTATATATACAGTATATATATATAAATATATATATATATATATATATATATATATACCGTATATATATATTATATATATCTAATATATATATATATATATATATATATATATATAATATATATATATATATATATATATATATATATATAATATATAAATATATATACCCGGTATATATATATATATAGAGTATATAATACAGTATATATATATATATATATATATATATATATATATATAATAGTGTGTTTCAAGATTTTAAAGGGCTTTGACAAAATTGATGTGATTTACTTTTCAAATTCGATAATAGTTAATTACCTGGGGGAAGTGGAATGAAATAACCAGGAGAGCGAATTTCGATGTCATAAAGCACTTCTTCACCTAC
Source organism: Paralithodes platypus (assembly GCA_032716605.1). NCBI lineage: Eukaryota > Metazoa > Arthropoda > Malacostraca > Decapoda > Lithodidae > Paralithodes > Paralithodes platypus. The sequence continues at coordinate 17,969,616 of CM064501.1, read as the reverse complement.
AGTGTGGTCCACGAGTGGAACAAACTGCCAGAGAAAGTGGTACAATGTAAGACAATTGACACATTCAAAAGGAGTCTAGACATCCATTTTGAGGAAGTTGGAATAATATAGGTTAAAACATAAAAGTTAACCATCAGTAGTCTATATAATATTTGCGATTGTCTGTGTGTGTGTGTGTGTGTGTGTGTGTGTCTGTTCTTTATAGGCGGCCGCAGTTTTTAAGCTAGAGCGTTCATACTTGGTATGCATAGTAAGGGGGTCCCTAGGCAGGTTTTAGTGAAAAAATAGAATTCCCCAGGGTGAAAGGGACGGAGAAATGGGCGCGAAATCGGAAAAAGGGCCGTATGGGGCAGAAGGAGGCCTCCGATCGAAAAGGTGTATGGAACGAAAGTTGTTCGCAGCCCCCCAAAATGGGGGTACAGATGAGGTTAGATCCAAAATCGGAGGTCATTTAGCGGCCGAAATCGAGGTCGCCGTTTAATGAGGCACAGGGAGGTCGAGGCCGGTGATTATGGTAGTAGTAGTATTGTGATGATTGTGGTAGTAGTGATTGATGATGGTGATCATGGTAGTAGTAGTGGTGGTAGTAGTGATGGTGATTATGGTGATTACCCGGGCAACGCCGGGTATATAATAATTCAGAACTTCCTTCATTACTATGAATTTCCCAGTAGACATTTTTCTCATTCTGCTGGGGACTTGTTTCCTCAACTAAATTTCATGCCGACCAATGGTCGGATGGAGTGGTGGGTGGGGAGAGCCTTCTGCGTTGCTAGCCTTGCCTTCCCCTTTGTAGCAAAATTTATTTTAGCATTAAGTCCGGACTGCCTAGGAGGGACCGCAAAGTCTGTGCAGTCTGTGTATGTATGTAACTCTCTCTCCGTGCAGACTATTATATTTTACCGATCTTTGATTTCGTACTAACTCACACCAGACTGTAACTTTAGCACCCACTCTGCCGTGCACTCTTTACGCACGGCCTCTCTCTCTCTCTCTCTCTCTCTCTCTCTCTCTCTCTCTCTCTCTCAGCATTTACAATATATACAATAGTTTCTTTCTGTCTTTCTTTGTTTGCCCCCACCAAGACTTGAACCACGGTCAATCAGTTTATATGCCTTGCTTTAATCAACTCGGCTCACGCCATGGCTGTGTTGGTTGAAATTTGGAAATTCAACCACATTTATTATGGTTCGAGTCCTGGTGGAGACAGAAACAGAAATTCATGTAACTCCGATGTACAGTATGTATATAGATATTGATAGATAGATAGATACATATATACATAGATAGATAGAGATATATAGTCATGCTATAGATCAATGAATGGATAGAATAGAACAATGAATGAAACATGTCTGAAACCCTGGTGGCCAATACAAAGCTAAGCATACAGAGACCCCAGCGTGCACCTGCAGACCACAACAATATATCCCCCTAACACTTACCATATGTGCAAGGACTCTCTGCTGTAATTATCCAGTTATGAGAACTGACGTTATGAGACTGACGTTATGAGACTGACGTTATGAGAACTGACGTTATACCCAGTTATGAGAACTGACGTTATGAGACTGACGTTATACCCAGTTATGAGAACTGATGTTATGAATCTGACGTTATGAGAACTGACACTACCAAGTTATTGTATGAGAACTGAGTGTAATTACCCAGTTATGAGAACCATAGTTGGTTTCAACTTACCCAAGCTGACTAAGCATAATGTTTATAGAGTTCCTACTAAAACCTGGACAAGTAGGGCCTCCGGTGTGTGTGTGTGTGGGGGGGAGGGGGGAGGGGGGGGGGGGGGCTCCTGTAAAATTCCTGACACGTTGTGAGACCACTGCTCCGTGCCACATCAACACTCCCATGTTTCTAACTCGAGAACCCTTATATTACACACGGAACAGCCTATGAGGCCACTGATGTACTGTATATTACACACGGAACAGCCTATGAGGCCACTGATGTACTGTATATTACACACGGAACAGCCTATGAGGCCACTGATGTACTGTATATTACACACGGAACAGCCCCACTGATGTACTGTATATTACACACGGAACAGCCTATGAGGCCACTGATGTACTGTATATTACACACGGAACAGCCTATGAGGCCACTGATGTACTGTATATTACACACGGAACAGCCTATGAGGCCACTGATGTACCGTATATTACACACGGAACAGCCTATGAGGCCACTGATGTACTGTATATTACACACGGAACAGCCTATGAGGCCACTGATGTACTGTATATTACACACGGAACAGCCTATGAGGCCACTGATGTACCGTATATTACACACGGAACAGCCTATGAGGCCACTGATGTACTGTATATTACACACGGAACAGCCTATGAGGCCACTGATGTACTGTATATTACACACGGAACAGCCTATGAGGCCACTGATGTACCGCATATTACACACGGAACAGCCTATGAGGCCACTGATGTACTGTATATTACACACGGAACAGCCTATGAGGCCACTGATGTACTGTATATTACACACGGAACTGCCTATGAGGCCACTGATGTACCGTATATTACACACGGAACAGCCTATGAGGCCACTGATGTACTGTATATTACACACGGAACAGCCTATGAGGCCACTGATGTACTGTATATTACACACGGAACAGCCTATGAGGCCACTGATGTACCGTATATTACACACGGAACAGCCTATGAGGCCACTGATGTACTGTATTACACACGGAACAGCCTATGAGGCCACTGATGTACTGTATATTACACACGGAACAGCCTATGAGGCCACTGATGTACTGTATATTACACACGGAACAGCCTATGAGGCCACTGATGTACTGTATATTACACACGGAACAGCCTATGAGGCCACTGATGTACTGTATATTACACACGGAACAGCCTATGAGGCCACTGATGTACTGTATATTACACACGGAACAGCCTATGAGGCCACTGATGTACCGTATATTACACACGGAACAGCCTATGAGGCCACTGATGTACTGTATATTACACACGGAACAGCCTATGAGGCCACTGATGTACTGTATATTACACACGGAACAGCCTATGAGGCCACTGATGTACTGTATATTACACACGGAACAGCCTATGAGGCCACTGATGTACTGTATATTACACACGGAACAGCCTATGAGGCCACTGATGTACCGTATATTACACACGGAACAGCCTATGAGGCCACTGATGTACTGTATATTACACACGGAACAGCCTATGAGGCCACTGATGTACTGTATATTACACACGGAACAGCCTATGAGGCCACTGATGTACCGTATATTACACACGGAACAGCCTATGAGGCCACTGATGTACTGTATATTACACACGGAACAGCCTATGAGGCCACTGATGTACTGTATATTACACACGGAACAGCCTATGAGGCCACTGATGTACTGTATATTACACACGGAACAGCCTATGAGGCCACTGATGTACTGTATATTACACACACGGAACAGCCTATGAGGCCACTGATGTACTGTATATTACACACGGAACAGCCTATGAGGCCACTGATGTACTGTATATTACACACGGAACAGCCTATGAGGCCACTGATGTACCGTATATTACACACGGAACAGCCTATGAGGCCACTGATGTACCATGTATTACACACGGAACAGCCTATGAGGCCACTGATGTACCGTATATTACACACGGAACAGCCTATGAGGCCACTGATGTACTGTATATTTAAACAACGCTGTTGTGTGTTGCACAAGCACCATCACTTCTCGGGTCAGGGCTCAAGCACTTTTTTCAACTCTTTCAAGCAGACTACGAGACCACCAACATCACCAGACCAGACAATCACGTACAAGATTATCGATGAATCATTATATTTCACAAATAGGAGAGCCTAATTTATTACGCAAGTGTAGTGTTTGAGTTTATATATCTATGTTGTGTCAAAGATATTGCTTAACAAATACTTGTTTCAGTTCTCTGAAATCTTTAAACAGTTATATATATATAAATACTGTATTGATATATATATATATATATATATATATATATATATATATATATATATACAGTATATGCAGCATATACACACATATACAGTAATTACATTTATATATAATTCATCCTTCAGAAGCCATTATAAATATTCTGAAACATCTTAAATTTGTTTCAAATATTATATAATGAATTTAAAGTGATTTATTCCCATGTGTATGAAGGAGACAAAAGGCAGGTTATCTGTAACGAATGTCTCCCCCCCCCCCCCTCAAGCCAAAGAAGTGATAGAGCCAAATTCAAGGAACGTTGGAGTCAAAATGCCTGGACACAGGAAGTTTATAGCAGTTTAAGTCATAGGATGAAGGAAAGATTGATTAAGGGAGAGAGTTCCAGATTTCACTTGTTGAGTAGAAGAAAGACTGAGAACATTTTCCAATTCTGGACAGAATAGGAGTGGGACTGTGTTGAAAGGCTGGTGCCTCGCACTCGCCGCAAGAGAGAGGGTATGCACTGATAGAGCTCTGAAGAACACTGATTATTGTAATAGTGATAGTAGAGTGAAAGAGATGCAACATTGCAGTGTGTAGAAAGAGATTGTAGGGAAATAGTAAGAGGAAGGGAGTTGATGAGACAAAATTCATTTGATCCTACTCTTTCGAAAAGTGCAGTATAGGTGGAGACTTCCCACACATGCAAACAATACTAAATACAGGCGCCTACTGTGCCCCGATACAGAGCAAAAAGCTGTGCAGGGGGTGAAGAACCCCTTGAGGCGGTTAAGCACTCCCAGCTTCTGGGAGGCTGCCTTAGCAAGACTAGTAATATGGTCCTTCCAAGAGAGAGCAGAAGAGAAAGAGAAACCGTGAATACTGAGAGAAGATGAAGGGTTGATTTTTGTATTGTTGAAGTATAAGGGATAGTCCTCTGGGAGTTCACGACTGGTAGATAGATGGAGAAATTGGATTTTGGAAGCATTAAAGGTAACAAGGTATTCTCTATCCCAATTGGAAATGGTATTTAGCAGAAGATAAGTGTAGTATGGCTTCATTAGGTTTGTTTTTGAGGGATTGCTTGTTGTTGTTTTTTTTGGAAAACTAATTGAATAATGTAAGGTAGAGTCGTCTGCATATGAATGGATAGGACTGGAGGTTGAGAATATAATTTATGAAAGTTAGAAAGAGAATTGGAGATAAGACAGAACCCTGAGGAACACCGGAGTTGATAAGATGAGTAAACGATGGCCATCCACAACCGCAGCTATAGAACGGCCGGAAAGGAAATTAGAGACAAAGTCACAGATGGAGGGATAGAAACCGAAGGAGGGTAATTTAGAAATTCGATATTTGTGCCAGACTCCATCGAAGGCCTTCAATATATCTAGCGCAATAGAAAAGGTCTCACCGAAGTCCCGAAAGGAGGATAACCAAGAGTTAGTAAGATATGAAAGAAGATCACCAGTAGAGCGACCCTTACGGAAACCATACTGGCAATCTGAGTGTAGATTATGAGAAGAAAAATGCTTAAGAAATTTGGAAGTAAGAATAGTTTCAAAAACTTTAGAGATACAAGAGATGAGAGCAATTGGATGATAGTTGGAGGGTTGAGAGCGGTCACCCTTCTTTGGGACAGGATGAATGAGAGCAAACTTCCAGCAAGAAGGGAAGACGTTAGAGGAGAGACAGAGACAAAAGAGTTTGCCTAGGCAGGGAGTCAGCACGGTAGCACAGTTTTTGAGTACAATAGGGGGAACACCATCCAGACTGTACGATTTCTTAGTATTAAGCCCAGAGAGGGTAGAAAGTATATCTTATGAAGAGATTAGGATATTAGGCATAAGTAGAAGAGAGGGGGATGGAGAGGGAGGAATAGCACCGGAATCATCCAAGGTGGAGTTTCTAGCAAATGTTTGAGCGAAAAGTTCAGCTTTGTCAGAGGAAGAAGTGATAGTTGTGCCATCAGAGTGGAAGAGGGGAGGGAAAGACAAGGAAGAAAAATTGTTGGAGAGGTTTTTGGCTAGATGCCAGAAGGCTTGGGAAAAGCTAGAGTTGGATAGTTCAGTGCATTTATTATTGATGAAAGAATGTTTGGCAAGTCGAAGGACAGATTTGGCTTGATTCCGGGCAGAAACGTAGGAAGAATGAGATTCTAGAGTATTAAGGCGTCGGTACCGATTGAATGCTTCCACCTTATTGCGGACAGCAGTAGAACAAGCACGAGTAAACCAAGATTATTTTGTATTAGTCTGAGAGAAAGAAAATGGAATGTATGCCTTCATGCCCGATAGGATCACCTCGGTAATGCGTTCAGCACTCTCCGAGGGTCCCCGGCCACGGAAGCAAAAATCATTCCATGGAAAATCAAAGAAGTACTGCCGGAGAGCCTCCCAGTCGGCAGCGCCACAGTGCCATAAGCACCGCCGGCTGGGAGGATCGGGTGGCCATACTGGAGAGATAGGACAGGTGACATAAGAGATAAGAGATAAGTTTATGGTCGGAGGAGCCCAAAGGAGAGAACAGATTGACAGTATAAGAAGAAGGGTTAGAAGTAAAAAATAAGTCAAGAATGTTGGGCCGATCTCCGAAGCGATCCAGGAAACGGGTGGGTTGCTGAGCCAACTGCTCAAGGTCATTTAGGATAGAAAAGACGTAGGCTTGTTCACCAGGTTGGTAAGTAGTATGAGAGGAGAGCCATTGGCGGTGGTGAACGTTGAAATCTCCTAAGATGGAAATTTCTGAGAAAAGAGAAATGGATAGAATGTGTTCCACTTTAGAGTTTAGATAGTCAAAGAATTTAGGAAAATCGGTAGAGTTAGGGCAAAGATAGACAGCACAGAAATATTTAGTATGAGAATGACAGGATAGTTTGAGCCATAAAGTTGAGAATTCAGGAGTCGAAATCGGGAACACGAGAGCAAGTGAGTTTGTTGTGCACGTATGCACACCGTCCACCTTTGGCTTTGACACTAGGATAGAGAAAGTAGAAGGATACAGAGAAGGGGCTGCTGGCAGTTGCTTCAGACATCTGAGTTTCAGTGAGGAAAAGAAGATCAGGTTTGTAGGAGGAGAGATGGTGTTTAACAGAGGGAAAATTAGAGGAAAGTTGCAAAAGTTGATTGTAAGAGTGACAGGCCGTGGTCCAGAGCATTTAGAGGGGTCGTCAGGGGAAGGTCCCCCCCCCCCCCCCTGGGGACTCCGAGGCTGGGCTATTGTTTATCATCATAATATTTTTTGTTTTTTTTGTGGAAGAAGGAAGTGTGGTGTGCATGTTTATTGTAGTGAAGTAGATAGGAGGATGAGGTGTTTGTGAGAGCAAGCTGGATTACTTTCAGTGTAAGTGAGGCACAAAGGAAATCAGTAAGAGAGGCCAAGCAAATGAAACAGGAGTTCCAGCGACTATTATCAAAAGCCTATAAACTCTCCTATGTATAGCCCTGTTCGATTGGTGCCTACAATTTCCCCCATATGAGTGTGTGTGTGTGTAACTATGTATGTGTGTGTGAACGTATGTATATGTATGTACGTCTGTGTGTGCGTATATGAGCGTGTATGTGTATGTATGTACGTCTATATGTGTGTGTGTGTGTGACTGAAGTAAACAATGACTCAGCAGCTTGCTACTACTACCTCCAGACGTTATTTGCTCCCTTACCTTCCTTCCAGCCGCGCACCCTCCCTCCTCCTCTTCCTCTTCTTCCTTCTCTTCTTCCTTCTTCTCTTCCCCCCCCCCATCTCTCTCTCTCTCAAACACACACACTCACACACACACACACACACACACACACACACAGCCCGTAGCCTAGTAGGTAGAGCTCTCGTCTCACACACGAGGGGTCGGGGGTTCAATCCCCGGCCGGGCGGACACAAATTGGGCTTGTCTCCTTTCATGTGTTAGCCTCAGTTCACCTAGCTGTAAATAGGTACCTGGAATAAGTGGATGACGTTGTGACGTCCCATCTGGGGTTGGCAAAAATGGTACAAGGAGAGATGGGTATCATATGGTTCACCTAAGCTGATGGCTACCTAAGCCTTCGGGCGAGATGGTACCGTCTATAGTGAGAATGGTACCATACAGATCCACCCTAAGCCTTCGTTTCCGATGTCGCCAATTGGCTAAAATACAGACTACACACACATCCACAGCCATTCCAACAGTACATAAAACACTTAACATGCATTTCACGCAATACATTCCCAGTTAAGGAGGCGCGATAATAATGAGCTTAGCTCGCATTGCGTGGATTCCCCTTGACGAACAAGTAACTGAGTAACACACACACACACACACACACACAGACACACACACACATCTCTACTATATTTATGAATAAATAACTAAGATGCTACTCTCTTTTCCCCAGATACAGATACACGAAGGATCACTTGTAGCTGTGTTAAGGCATTAACCCAAATTGTCCCCTACTAACATTGTCTAACCCTGCCATGGACATTAGTCCCAGGGCAGTACTTCCCTTTCCACATGTCCCTTATCCACTCTGAACCACTTTTGAACACTCTAAACAACAGTGATTTAGAGGGCAAGCAGCCTCGAGGAGTAGCTAGCCTGTTGTTGCTTGATTTCCTTTGTACTCATTTGTACTCCTGTTGTTTCTTGATTTCCTTTGTATTAATTTGTACTATTATGCCTCCAGACGTTATTGGCTCCTTTACCTTCCTACCTTCCTTCCTTCCATTCCCGCACCCTACCCTCTCTCTGCTACTTTCCTAACTTTCTTTTTTCTTCAACTCCCCTTTCTTTATCATCTTCCTCCTCTTATTCCCTCTCTTCTTCTTCTTCTTCTTCCCTCTCTTCTTTTTCTTCTTCTTCCCTCTCTTCTTCTTTTTCCCTCTCTTCTTCTTCTTCCCTCTCTTCTTCTTCCCGCTCTTCTTCTTCTTCCCTCTCTTCTTCTTCTTCTTCTTCCCTCTCTTCTTCTTCTTCTTCCCTCTCTTCTTCTTCTTCCCTATCTTCTTCTTCTTCTTCTTCTTCTTCTTCTTCTTCTTCTTCTTCTTCTTCTTCTTCTTCCCTCTCTTCTTCTTCTTCTTCTTCTATCTCTTCTTCTTCCCTGGGTAATAATTAAACAAGATATTCACAAGAACATAAGAAAATGGGAGTCTTCAGAAAGCCGATTTGGTCCACACAAGGCAGATCCCTCTCACACCCAACCCATCTCGTCCATGTCTATCTAATTTGATCTTGAAGCTCTCTATCGTTCTTGATCCCACTATATAGCACTCGGTAGCCTATTTCACATGTTTACAACTCTGTTACCTAACCAGTATTTGCCTATCTTTCCTGAAACGAAATTTATCCAATTTGAAATTATTTGTTCGAGTTCTTTCGCTACCACTGAGCTTCAGTACATCTTTCATATCCCCTATATTAATCCCACTTACCCACTTGAACACCTCTATCAAATCCCCTCTAACTCTGCGTCTCTCTAACGAATGTAAGCCTAGTTTCTTCAACCTTTCTTCATATGGAAGATTTCTAATATTATGGATAAGTTTTGTTATTCTTCGTTGTACTCTCTCCAAGTAATCTATGTCCATTCTGTAATAAGGACACCAAAATTGAACAGTATAATCCATATGTGGCCTCACTAATGCTAAATAAAGTTTCAAGATTACGTCTCCTGTTCTGTTACTCACACTTCTAAATATAAATCCAAAAACTCTATTTGCCTTATTTCGAACACTAATGCATTGATTTTGGGGTTTCAAATCACAGTTGACGATAACTCCCAAGTCTTTTGCATTATCTGAGTTACATATATCCACATCATCTAATTTGTATCCTGCATTTTCTATCGATTTCCCAAAATTTACTACACTGTATTTATCTAAATTGAATTTCATCTGCCAATTTACTGCCCATTCGTGGAGTGTGTCTAAATATTTTTGGAGAGCCTGAATAGCATTATCAGAATTAATAATTCTTCTTATTTTAGTGTCATCTACAAATTTAATGATTTTGCTAGTTATTCCTACATCAAGGTTGTTATTATAAATGATGAACAGCAGAGGGTCTAAAACAGATCCTTGTGGGACTCCACTCTTGAATACACCCCAGTCTGATTGTATACCATTTATGCTAACTCTCTGCTTCCTACCAATTAACCATGACCTAATCTAACCATGACATATTCTAATAACTCCCAAGACGTCGAAACAGATAGCTTTAAGGGGGGGGGGGTTATCAATTGGGCGATTTACTATTTATATTTATTTATTTTTCCCTCCCTAGGCCTCCACCAAGCTTAGAAAAACATCCCCAAAATCCCCCTTCTAGATAAATGTGTAAATTTTTCAGTAGAAAAATGTCCCGGCCTTACTCCTAAATTACAGACTAGCTATCGCTCGCCAGGGAAGAATCGACACCTAAATGGGAGGATAAGTTCAAATATTGACAAAGAAATGGGGCAAAAGGTCTTCATATCGCCAAAATAATGGGCCAAACGTTTTAAAATTTCAAACATAATGGGGTTAAACGTAAGGGAGAAGGAGGGCAAAAAAAAAAAAAAAACGTACCCCTTGAACCCCAGCCTAACTTAACCTTAGCTCATAAAACGTACCCCTTGAACCCCAGCCTAACTTAATCGTAGCTCATAAAACGTACCCCTTGAACCCCAGCCTAACTTAACCGTAGCTCATAAAACGTACCCCTTGAACCCCAGCCTAACTTAACCGTAGCTCATAAAACGTACCCCTTGAACCCCAGCCTAACTTAACCGTAGCTCATAAAACGTACCCCTTGAACCCCAGCCTAACTTAACCGTAGCTCATAAAACGTACCCCTTGAACCCCAGCCTAACTTAACCGTAGCTCATAAAACGTACCCCTTGAACCCCAGCCTAACTTAACCGTAGCTCATAAAACGTACCCTTGAACCCCAGCCTAACTTAACCGTAGCTCATAAAACGTACCCCTTGAACCCCAGCCTAACTTAACCGTAGCTCATAAAACGTACCCCTTGAACCCCAGCCTAACTTAACCGTAGCTCATAAAACGTACCCCTTGAACCCCAGCCTAACTTAACCGTAGCTCATAAAACGTACCCCTTGAACCCCAGCCTAACTTAACTGTAGCTCATAAAACGTACCCCTTGAACCCCAGCCTAACTTAACCGTAGCTCATAAAACGTACCCCTTGAACCCCAGCCTAACTTAACCGTAGCTCATAAAACGTACCCCTTGAACCCCAGCCTAACTTAACCGTAGCTCATAAAACGTACCCCTTGAAGCCCAGCCTAACTTAACCGTAGCTCATAAAATGTACCCCTTGAACCCCAGCCTAACTTAACCGTAGCTCATAAAACGTACCCCTTGAACCCCAGCCAAACCTAACCGTAGCTCATAAAACGTACCCCTTGAACCCCAGCCTAACTTAACCGTAGCTCATAAAACGTACCCCTTGAACCCCAGCCTAACTTAACCGTAGCTCATAAAACGTACCCCTTGAACCCCAGCCTAACTTAACCGTAGCTCATAAAACGTACCCCTTGAACCCCAGCCTAACTTAACCGTAGCTCATAAAACGTACCCCTTGAACCCCAGCCTAACTTAACCGTAGCTCATAAAACGTACCCCTTGAACCCCAGCCTAACTTAACCGTAGCTCATAAAACGTACCCCTTGAACCCCAGCCTAACTTAACCGTAGCTCATAAAACGTACCCCTTGAACCCCAGCCTAACTTAACCGTAGCTCATAAAACGTACCCCTTGAACCCCAGCCTAACTTAACCGTAGCTCATAAAACGTACCCCTTGAACCCCAGCCTAACTTAACCGTAGCTCATAAAACGTACCCCTTGAACCCGAGCCTAACTTAACCGTAGCTCATAAAACGTACCCCTTGAACCCCAGCCTAACTTAACCGTAGCTCATAAAACGTACCCCTTGAACCCCAGCCTAACTTAACCGTAGCTCATAAAACGTACCCCTTGAACCCCAGCCTAACTTAACCGTAGCTCATAAAACGTACCCCTTGAACCCCAGCCTAACTTAACCGTAGCTCATAAAACGTACCCCTTGAACCCCAGCCTAACTTAACCGTAGCTCATAAAACGTACCCCTTGAACCCCAGCCTAACTTAACCGTAGCTCATAAAACACTGAACCTCTGCTGACCTATCCTAACCCAAAACTAACCTATAGTAAAAAAAAATAAAATAAAAAAAAAAAAATATATATATATACTGTATATAGGCTATACAAAATAAATGAGAATGTTATGCTTCCTCGCCTCTATCCCTGTTCAAATCCTGCAGGTTCAACATCCAAATGTATTTCATCCTTTTCTGCTTGTCTAGTTTGGTTAATTTTGTTCTCTCCTTTTTTCTCATTTTGTATTACCTTTCTTCTTTTGTTATTCTTGTGTCTTCTCTTCGTGATTTTAAGGGGGGGGGTAATTTTTTGTTTTGTTTTATTATCTTTCTTTGCTTTTCTCTCTTTCCCTGGCTTGTATCCATTCGGCCCGATTCAGCCAACTGTTTTAAGACGTTTATCCCCATCCAGGTGTCGATTTCTTCCTGGCGAGCAATAGCGAGCCAGCATTGTATGGAGAAGTCCGGCTTTGCCGGAGAAATTTGTCTATCGAAAAATGTACAAATTTAGCTTGCTGTAAAAAAATATATATATATGCTGGCTCACTACCGATCGCCAGGAAAATATTGACAACTGGATGGAGGTAAACATCTAAAAACAGTAGGCTGAATGGGGCCAAATGGATACAAGCCAAAGAGAGAGGGAGAGAAAGAGAAAACAAAAACTAGATGGGCTCCCTTAAGATAAATATAATCCAAATATACGTCATCACTTTCTGCTTTTCTATGTTTTGTTTCATTCTCTTCTCGGCACTTTTATCATTTTGTTCTCCCTTTCTTCTTTTGTTATCGTTCTGTATTTTCTTCGTGTTATTATGTTGAAATGTAATACTAATCAAGAACATTAATCGACATCAGGCGGTTGGAATGATATTGAACAGCATTAAAAAGAAAGAAAACCTTACCTTAGTTACCTTAGAATAGAACGCCATTTTACATTCAGACAAAACAAAATATAACAGCCAAACGCACAACGTAAGCCCAAGCAAAAGGAAAAGTGAAAACTGGAAATGGAGAGAGAACAGAGAGAAAAATATTAGAGAGAAAACAGAGAGAGAGAGAGAGAGAGAGAGAGAGAGAGAGAGAGAGAGAGAGAGAGAGAGAGAGAGAGAGAGGAATATTGAAAAGAGAGAGAGAGAGAAAAAAAAATTGTATGTACAGAAAAGAGGAGAGGTGGCTTCATCATTAAAATCACCAGGGACAAATAGTGTGTGTGTGTGTGGGGGGGGGGGGGGGGGGGGGGATAATGATATAAATGTGTGTGTGTGTGTGTGTTTTTTGTTTTGTTTTTTTCTTCTATATTCCAACTACTCCCTCTCGGGCATAGGCTGAGAGCCTGTACATTCCACCGCTCAACACGGTGAAGCCCGTGAGGTCTTGTTCCAGTCTGGGGAGTGAGACATGTGAAGCATCCATCATGGCTCGAAGCAGCTCCATCTCTGAAGCGGCCGGTTGCTTCGCTCAAGTGCTTCACCGTCTCACCCTCCAGGCTCAGACCCTCACTCTCAGAACGCCACCTATTGAGCAGTGAACTCACTAGGCATTGTCCCCCTGTAACATATTTTGAATATGGGAACATTCATACAGTGTTATTTAATCAGGGAACAATGAGGGTGTAAGGGCATGCATGTGTGTGTGCAAAGGCATGTATGTGTGTGTGTGTAAGGGTATGTGTGTGTGTGTAAGGGTATGTGAATGTGTGTGTGTTATGGTATGTGTTTGTGTATGGGTATGTATGTGTGTGTGTAATAATAATAATAATAATAATAAAGTAGGTGTGCAGTTTTCGCATTACCAAAACAAAAAACTGCATACGCAACTCTGCGACCTATAATTCTGCAAGTAGTATTGAATATCTTAGGTAAAATAGGTTTTTATACAGTATATACAGTATACAGTATATATATATATATATATACATATATAAAATATATATTAAATATATTATTATGTTCTATCCAACAACCAACTCTACTCCTAAAATCGATTAATGAAATATTACAAACACATGTGGCAGTCCGTGGATTAGTGACCATAATCTGTGACCTTTACCATTCACCTTGACCTTTGAATAACAAAAACACAAAATTTGGACAAACGTTGCATAGACCAACCAAATTTGCCAGCAAAATTTGGTGACGATACGTAACCCGTTCAGTACAGTTTTGTCGGTTTCATTTCATACTGAATACTAAGACGATTTTATTTAGTTTATGAAGGGCCTCCATAAAATTAGAAGGCTTTCAACTATCTTAACCCTTTTTACTACCACAGATCCTTCATAAGCTCCACAAAATTGTCTAATTATAGCTAGAATACAATAAAGAAGACGTCACGGTACAGAAAGGGTTAAACAGTCTAGGAAGAGTTTAAAGACAATTATCAACACTCTTCATTTGTTCTTTGACCTTGACCTTTAACCTTAAGTATTATAATATATATATATATATATATATATACTGTATATGATTGAAATATATGTTATTTAAGTAAAATGCAACTAACAGTCGTCAGCTTATCGAAAATTGATTTTTTTATGATTAAGGTTAACTTATGATCTTGTCCTGTGACCTTGACCTTTATGTAGGATTTTTTTTGTTTTGCTTTGATGTAACCCTAGAAAATCAAATAAGTGTGTCAAATTTCATGAAAGATCATCAGTTAGTTTCAGAGGTATTAAAGAAATAGTTTACCTTTGACCTTCATCTTGACCTTCATGACGTCTGAAAATTTAAAATTTTAATTAATGCACAACTGACTCAATGAATTTTGTGAAGTTTACATGAATAGTAAAGAAATTAGCATATTGACCTTATATTTGATGTTGACCTGTGAACTTGACCTATCAAATGAAATCATGTTTATTCTTGTATGACCTTGCTCTAGGCATTCCGAATATGCATGATATGCCTAATGAGAATCTTACATTAAATAAGAAATACTAGTAAAATTCATATATCGACCTTTAACCTTGACCTTTGACCTTGACCTTAGAATTTCTTATCAAGGATTTAGTTAGCTTAACAGCAATGTTCGTATTAACTAGCATTATGAATATGGTGTAGCAAAATTTGTATAAAAACTTAATGATTACAAATATTGATCATATACTGTGACCTTGACCTTTAACCTTTGATAAAATAAAATACATATATTTGGATGGTCGTGGCATTGACCAACTGAATTTGCCTGTATAATTTTATGACAATACATTAAACAGTCAAGGAGGAGTTTAGGGAAAATGACAAATACTCTTATTTTGACCTTGACCTCTGACCTTAACTATTACAATATTTTTGTGAAATTTGATATATATTAGGCTATATTTAAGTAATAAGCCATTACATAGCCAGTTTTCTAAAATTTGAGTAATATTTTTTTAAATAATAAAAGCTGACCTTTGACCTTGACCTGTGACCTATATGTATGAGTACATTTTTGTTTGCATTGACATTGCCCATGACAATCAAATAAGCATGCCTAATTTAATTTAAACACATCAGTTAGTTTCATATATATTAATAGAATAGTTGACCTTGACCTTTGACCTTTATCTTGACCCCTATATGTCTCAACATTTATTATTTTCCTTTTCACTTAAAGTGCAGCTATCTCACCAAATGTTGTGAAGTTTGCATGAAAAGTAAAGAAAATAGCATATTGACCTTTTATTTGACCTTGACCTGTGACCTTGACCTTTCATATGGAATAGAATAGTTGATTGTATGACCTTGGCCTAGGTATTCCGAATGTACATGGTAAGCCCAGTGAGAATATAAGTTAGTATAAGAAATACTAGTAAAAATACTGTTTTAACCTTTGACCTTGAACTTTGACCTTACCCTTTAGCATATTTATCTAAAATTTGTGCAATACGATATCAATGTTACCAGTAACTTGTAAAGTGAAAATTAAGACATTTGAATAAAAACTAAAAATAAATACTAAAAGTTGACCTTTCACCATGACCTGTGACCTTGACCTTTATGTAAGAGTAAACAAAAAATGTCATTGACATTGCACAGGAAAATCAAATAAGCATGACTAATTTCATTAAAACTCATCAGTTAGTTTCATATATATTTATAGAAATGTGTCTCAAAATTAATTATTTTCCTTTCCATTTAAAGTGCAACTATATCGCCAAATTTTGTGAAGTTTGCATGAAAAGTAATGAAATTAGCATATTGACCTTTTATTTGACCTTGACCTGTGAACTTGACCTGTCATATGGAATTGTATGGTTTCTTGTATGACCTTGTCCTAAGTATTTCGAATATACATGGTAAGTTTAGTGAGAATCTAACAGTTAATATAAGAAATACTAGTAAAACAAATAATTTTACCTTTGACCTTACCCTTCAGAATATTAATCTAAAATTTGGTCAATAAGATATCGAGGATACCAGTAACTTGTATAGTAAAAATGAAGAAATTTGAGTAAAAACTGAGACACATGAAATATTGACCTTATTTTTAACCTTGACCTTTGACCTTAACCTTTAAGTTAAATTGAAAATTTCTTTTTGACTGACATTCGCATTGACCAAATGAATATACCTGTGAAATTTGGTGAAAATCCATCGAACGGTCTAGGAGGAGTTTCCGGATGGACGACGGACGACGACGACGACGGACAAGCTGAACTGTAGTGCACAGTATACGGGCGGGACCTGTGTGTGTGATACCACTCTGCTTCGCAGAGTTGATAAACGGTTTATTGATAATTGCAGCCGTAGGCTGAACATGTACAGATGAACAGTGTGTGTCTTAACTCTAACTTATATTATCTTATAATAAGGACCAGAGCATGAGGTTGTATAAGAGCTGTTTGACGAGATAAATATTATGTATTAGGTTAGCAGATGATTTTCCGGTTGAGATGATAGATTGCATAGAAGCTATTCGACCAGTAAACATTATGTACTAGGTATGCTGAACAATATAATAGTTACGCATTTATAAAAGGGTATAAGGGTTTGTTGAAAGCAATTGAGTTGATTTACTGACAACGTTACTGACTATGTTTACTGATCGCCTAGTTACTATGTAACTGCTGATAATAAAAGTAAACGGATTATCAAGAATTACAGCCAGAGGCTGAAAATATACCTGTGTGAAATTCATAGATATGCTGATTTATATTTAACTGCATTATTGTAAGCTTGATTAAACTAGTAAGATGCAACCGTGCTGTATACTTGCACCGTACATGTGCATGTACGTATCACTACATACACATACGCTGCATGTACATACATACACACACAATGCACACATCTAAGCGTATCAATATTCAGTTTATGTATTTGTATACATACAGTATATGAGTGCATATTATACACACACACATACACATAAATCCACATATACATAATCATACACATACTGTGCGCACGCAAAACCATACACATAAAATAATCTGTATCTGTATATACATACATCTACACATACATATACACACGTATACTGTATACTCGTGCGTGAGTATATATACATAAACATACATAAATACCAGAAAACTTAGTCATAATCACAAAAAAAAAAAGAATATTATGTATTGGTGTGCGACATACAGTATACCATATCAATATTGGGCCTGATTCATTTAGTATTTTAGAGGTAGTTTTGTTTGTGCCTGTGTGGTGTGAGTTTAGACAGGGGAACGAGTAAATTAAATTAAGCGTAGCTATGTTAGCACGGGAAAGGGGAGAACAACATTTACCTTAGTTTTGCTTAGTATGAAGTCTGTTTTATTTGTTTGTGTTGTGATTGTTGGTTACATTACTCAGATGCTAGGGATGGGGATGTTTTGATACCTTTGGGTTCTTGCTCGAATTGGGACGAGCGTGTTGTTGTGCCTGGTGGCTTGTCTGTGTGTGTGTGTGTGGGGGGGGGGGGGGGGTCTGTGTCTGGGGTTGGTCAGGAGTTGTTCCCCAAATTTCTGGGTGAGGTTATTGTGCATGCTGCCTAGTGGTTTTAGACCCAAAATTACTAGGGCTTCGTGATAATGTGTGTATGCGGGACCAAGGATGATCTTACATGCTCGCTTCTGTACTTTTTCTAATTTATCTTTTTGTGTTGCAGTAAGTGAAGAGGCTCACGCTGGGCCTAGGTGAGTTTTGGCAGATTGCATAGAGAGTATTCATAATGTGAGATCAGGTGAGGGGGCGTCGAGTGATTTGAGGCGACGGAGGAGGTATAGTTTGAAACCAGAGACCTTGATTACTTCACTGATATGGGGGTTCCAATTTAGTTTATTGTCTATGATAACCCCTAATAGTTTGAACGTGTTCACTACTTGTAGGACGTTTGATTCGAGTATGATGAGAGGTGGTTCTATGTTCTCTGAACCTACACTGATGTACTACATCACTACCGTTTTATCACTATTGATGGCCACGTCGTTTGCTGAAGTCCACTCCTGAAGTCCATTCACGTTGTGCTGAAGGGTGCTGAAGTCGGGGGCAGTGTTGTCAATACTGATTGCGATGGTAGAGTCGTCCACATATTTCCACCGTAGGTTTGTGTCCCTCAGAGCGTTGTTGATGAGCATAAGGTGTGTGTGTGTGGAAGGGTATGTGTGTGTCTTAGACTTAGGGTATGGGTGTGTGTGTATGTGGGTGGGTGGCTGTGTGTGAAAGGGTGTGTGTGTGTGTGTGTTTGTATTCATAATTGTATTAATAATTGTAGTTTGACAAGAATTGAGTTTTTGGCTCATATTGTCCCGCTTCCTAGACATTATCATTAATGACAATTACCCATCTCCATGCTCAAGGGAGATGGTAACTGCCGGCTAGGTTTCAGAAAACCTTCATCGACCTGATCGATATTTGAACCCTAGCCTGCTGGGTTGTAGGCAGAAACGGTACCACTGAGCTAGCCGCGCGTGTGTGTGTAAGAGTATGTTTGTTTGTGTATGTATGTATGATCGACGAACACACACACACATATAAGCAACGGTGTGTTTATCGGTACAAACTCAAATTATGCATGCTTACAAGTACATTTGTCTTTATTTAAACCCAAATAAAACTAACCAGAACACACTTAAGTTAGCCTAACCTAGACTAATGAACCTAACTTATAACACTATGTTTCCAAGTATATTAAACATGTGTATGCACTTACAGGTTTGGTTTCTCTGGACTCCCTTCTCCCTCATGCTTAGCCCCATTAGTTTGGAAATTTTCAGACCTTTTTGTGCCATTTAGGTTTCAATTTATTTCCTAGCGAGCGATAGCGAGCCTGTAATTTAGGAGGAACCGGCCTTTGGCCAGGACATTTTTCTACCGAAAATTGTACAAATTTATGTCGAATGGGAGTCTATGGGGTATTTCCTAAACCATATGGAGGTCATGGGAGGAAACTAAAAATAATAAATAAATTAATTACTAAATAAATGAACAGATTTATCCAAATAAATAGAAACCTCCCCTTAATCTACTTTAACAATTAAACAAACATATATCATGAAATGTGTAGCCATGAGCCCACCAATGATTGTATACAGAGAGAGAGAGAGAGAGAGAGAGAGAGAGAGAGAAAGGGTAACGCACCAACAGGACACACACATTCCTCCATGCCCCACCCCCCCCCCCCCCCCCCCCCCCCCCCCCCCCCCCCCTCTCTCTCTCTCTCTCTCTCTCTCTCTCTCTCTCTCTCTCTCTCTCTCTCTCTCTCTCTCTCTCTCTCTCACTTAATTATTATGATCATTACTATTACAATTTCACAAATAAAATTGTGTCCATTTACTGATACTGGTGTACTGTATATGATATGAAATATATGTATATATATTATATATATATATATATATATATATATACAGGTGTATATATATATATATATACATACCGGTATATATATATATATATATATATATATATATATATATACAGTATATATATACAGTATATATACAGTATATATATTTTTTTTTTTTTTTTTTTTTTTTTTTTTCATACCATATAGCCTACACCAGTATCAGTAAATGGACACAATTTCATTTATGAAATTGTAATAGTAATAATCATAACTCTCTCACACACACACACACACAAACAAACACACACACATACACACACACACAAACCCACACACAATCACACGCACACACACACAATCACACACACACAAACACACACGCACTACACAAACACACACGCACACATACACTATGCGCCACCCCCGTGTATTATGTAGTCAATATCTAGGATCTGAAGGTTAGGGTGACCTGGACGGTTACCCATCCATCAACTAACCAGACACAGACATAATAGCAAACAACCTCGGAATGATCACCAACCCGAGATGAGACCTTAATTATAACAATCCGTTTAAGCCAGGTTCCTGTTTATGCTGCAGGTGAACAGAGGCACAAGGTGTTAGGAGAATATAATCACCGTATGAGGAGGAGCACTTTAATGACAACGTTTCGCATAAAGCTTCCTCTACCGAGGAAAAAGTCAAAAGTTGAGAAAATTGTATTCATAGTATGCACAAGTGAGCTTGTGTTCAATGACCGGCTCGAAAGTGTTAACTTTGGCAATGAGGCACTGGAAATGGAGGACAAGTT
The DNA here is from genome assembly GCA_032716605.1 of Paralithodes platypus. Taxonomy (NCBI): domain Eukaryota; kingdom Metazoa; phylum Arthropoda; class Malacostraca; order Decapoda; family Lithodidae; genus Paralithodes; species Paralithodes platypus. The sequence goes on along the minus strand of CM064501.1, from coordinate 17,948,939 downwards.
CTGCTACTTGGACGATACCATCTCTGCCGGTGGTGGGGCTGAGGCCGCCACTCTCTCTACTATCTCTAATTGGGTCAGAGAAAACCTTGTTACTTTCAATGCTTCCAAAACTCAATTTCTCCCTCTGTCTACTAGTCGCCCCCTTCCAGAAAACTATGACTTGCTCTTCAACAACATACAAATTTACCCTTCATCTTCTCTCAATATTCTAGGTGTCTCGTTTTCTTCTGCTCTCTCTTGGAAGGATCCTATTACCACTCTTGCTAAAACAGCTTTCCAGAAGCTGGGTGTGCTCAACCGCCTCCGGGGATTTTTTTACCCCTACACAGCTTCTTGCTCTGTACAGGGGAACTGTGTGGCCATGCATTGAGTATTGTTCACACGTGTGGGGAGGATCCTTTCACACAGCACTTCTAGACAAAATAGAGAAGAAAGCCTTCCGTCTCCTTAACTTACGTCCACTCCCCAATTATCTGCAGTATCTCTCTCTTCGCCGCAATGTTGCATCTCTTTCACTATTCTACCGCTATTACAATAATCAGTGTTCCTCAGAGCTCTCTCAGTATATACCACCCCCTTTTCATAGAGCACGTAGCATCCGTCTTGCAACACAATCCCACCCCTACTCTGTGCAACTCTCCAACCCAAGAGTGAAACGTTATTCTCAATCTTTCTTCTATTAGCGACCTCGCTGGTGTAGTGACTAGCGTCTCGGACTTCCACCCAGAAGGCCCGGGATCGCGCCCACGCTCGGCGCATTAAAGATTTTTCACAAGCACTGAGTCGTTACCATCCCTCATGAGCAAGGGGATGGGATAGTAGTACAGGACCCCAATGAAAATACGCCTAATCGGCCTTATTGGGCTATCCTTAGCTGGCTTAGCATGCGCTAGCTTTAAGAACTATTATTATTAGGGGTTCGTCCCCTACGGGGAACCCCTATTGTAATAATTAAACCTGGGATTTCACGCGCCGGTTTCGACGCAATAACTCCAGAACCGCTTTTTGAATCGCGATCAAACTTTCACAAGAGGTGCGTTTTTGTATTGGGCAACTTTTGATATGCTAAACATCCGGCATGGCGGCCAAACAGGTCCGTGGCAGCCAATTTCCCGTAAAACTTTACGCCTAAATACCGTCTCTCCCACTCACAGGAAACGACTTGGCTTTGGCATACGCACTCCCCTACTAATGCTCCGCAAATTTTATAGAGAAGGTTTTGCTTTTGCACGTGGGTTTTTATCCGGCAATCTTGAAAAAACCTCGAATTCCACTTAAAATTCCACATCTTGAAAACTACGCCAATGATCAAAGCCATGCTTGCGTAGTTGGGTGAGGCTCGCGATTCCGAACGTTTTGATACCAAAAAATATAAATGGGTGGAATAGTTTGGCCGCAGCATTGAAAACTGTCTATTCTTAAATTACTTTAAAACCGAATTCGCTACCCACACAAAGTTTACCGTCTACAGTCTATAGGCTTCCACGCATCCCCCAGTTTTGCTTAATAACATAATTTCTTTATTATTCAGATCTATAATTTTTTTTTTATTTAACTCTCTCAAAACAGTTCGAGTCCCTACGAATTCCAGCAATTATTTAGCCAACCTACCTATACATACCTAGCCTACCAAATAATAATGATAAATTCAAATTTATTTTTGGTGAATGACAGAGTATTGGCTAAGGTTTTTAACAATTCCTCCCTTTGCCAAATGCTTAGTTTAATAACAATGATATGGACCGTTAACCCCTTATTGGCGGTGCTCGACTTAAGTCGTGCACCAATTTGCAGCAAGTTAGGAGCATTATTAAGGCTTTTAACCCGTGGAGCCCCGGCTAGTTTTGTAATGTTTGCGCACCAGAACCCGGCCGGTTTTCAAAAAATGGTTTTATTCCAGAAACAATAGCGAATGGGTTAGGAATGAAGGAAAAACCACGAAAAACCGCTCAAAAAGCTTAAAAAATGGTCCTACAGAGCCCCCGAAAACGGATTTTACAAGAGTAAAAAATTGAAGGCAATTATCCCAAAAAAACAGGTTATTGCGCGCTCGCGCGCACGCACGTGGACTTTGAGAGTTTTCAACCATCGGCACGGTTGCGTGGGATACGTACACAGTTCCCTTACATATCTGAGCCCTCTTGAGTGGCTACACCTGAGGTTACGGTCGGCGCAATTAGGGTGACGCGTCAGGCGCGTCTCTGGGGCTGTGCGTTACATACATCGCCGACGCGTCAGACGCGTCGCTGGGGCTGTACGGGTTAAAGGGTTAAAATCGAGTGCAAATGGCCGGGAGCGCAGCGGGCCAGACAGCCGACTCCCAGGGCTTACCGCCGCCCATTAACTCATGTTCCCTGTGTTCTCGAGAGGCTGGCAGTGTAGCCAGTAGTGAGCATAGCTGGGAAAAATATACCGATATATGCTAAACTTATGTTCGTGGCACCACTGCAAGAGAACCACGAGTGCTACGTAGCTCGTTCTGGTCTCATTTTGAATCTATTAGTGCCTAGTTTTTTGCTAAATAATTCTTTTTCATGCAGATGCTTGATTTATCATGCAGGAGGGCCTGAATATGCCCAAATGAGCCCAAAAACACCCCGCTAGACAAGGGTTAAAGTTTTGGCAATTGCCCGTGTGACTCGTATTTTAACCCTCCTAAAGTGTTACCACGAAATACCGCTAGATCCTTTCTCAAAAGTCGCTAGCATGTTGCTACATAGCCAAACAATGTTAGGATAATGCTGCACTTTCTAAAGAGTTTTGGTTTGTTTGTTTTGCAAATTTTACAATGTAGTATGACTAGAATGTCTGAAATTTTCAAATTATCCCTAGTAAATGTCTCTAGATATAAAAGAAATGGCTGCTAGATTGAAGTAAATAGCTCTACATTTAACGGTAATATGTAGCTTTACAACTGGCACCACTGCAACCACCACCTCCCTCCCACCCTCCCAGTATGTCTCCACAAAATACCGCTAGATCCTTTCTCAAAAGTCGCTAGCATGTTGCTACATAGTCAAACAATGTTAAAATAATGCTGCAATTTCTAAAGAGTTTTGGTTTGTTTGTTTTGCAAATTTTACAATATAATATGGCTAGAATGTCTGAAATTTTTAAAATATCCCTAGTAAATCTCTCTAGATATGAAAAAATGGCTGCAAAATTGAAGTAAATAGCTCTACATCTAGCGGTAATATGTAGCGATACAACTGGCAACACTGCCTAGCCCTTCCTTCCTACCTCCCACCTCCCTCATATACCAAATGTATCCACAACCACTCTAGTGAACTTTCGGTATTTAGTTTATTCAGCTTAATACTATTTATCCACATAAAATAGAAACCTATCACGATTGTTGTCTAATACAACCATAGATAATGCTATTACATATTATTTGAACAATGATGTCGAATTTAGCAGTTGCTGTTTACCTTGAACAGTAATGACAGTCTGTGACAGAACCGAAAGCTTCTCTTGTCGTGTAGTACTCAAAGAAAGCAGGGGTACTTAAGCCGGCCCATACCGAACTGTTATACCAAGTCAGAGATACAGAGGTAACTTTCACAATGCATTATAACCCTAGACAGACACCAATATACCACTAAATCAGACAAATATCACTACAAAAAATGATAGGAAAATATTATATTAATGTCCTAGGTATTTGAAATTATGCAAATGAATAAAATCCATTATGATATCATGATAATGGGATTGATTAGTATCTGGCAACAGTGTTGGACTATAATTTTCTGAACGTATGCGAACTTCGGAGTATTTATCCCATTAATATACACATCTATCACTATTTAAATTTAATACAACCATACACAGTGCTATTACATATTATTTGAACATAATATAGGATGGTCTTTCCTTTAAACCATTTTCTATATCTATTCACGAAAATATAGGCCTAGCCTAGGCAGCGCTACCGGTAGGTACGAATTTATCAGTTCGAATTTTGATTGAGAGTGGGATTAGGCCTAGGCCTAGCCTAAGGCTTAACATGGGATACTGTTTGGGGTTTGGGAATAGACTGAGGCTGCTTTAGGCCTAATTAGGTAAAAATAGTCAAATCGAGACAATTGCACAGCCAACATAGCCTAGGCCTAGGCCTATTATGCAAATATTTTACCAATCTACAATAGGCCTAGTCTATGCGCTGTAAGTAGGCAAGAAATCATGACCTAGGCTATAACCTTTGTAACTAAAAAACAACTAGGCCTAGAGTGATCAAGCTAATATGTCTACCATTTGGGAAGAGTCAGTCAAGGAATAGCCTAGATGTGGAAATTTGCAGCCAATTTGCTCTAGCCCTATTTGAGATACAGAGGTTAGAGGTCATTGTTGAGGGCCCCCCCCCCTCATGACATATTGTTATCATCTTTTATATTGCCAGCAGGGGGCAAATAACCGAAAAAAATCGCCGTCAAAATAGACGCGAACTTAACCACGGCGATCGACACATGTAAACATGGCGGTGGCGGGGGAGGTGTCGGACGTTTGCAATAAAGTTCCTGTCTATTTTGAATGCCATTGGATACAATAATATGTTGAGGGGGGCTTTGCCCCCCCCCCCCCCATGACCTAATATTTTCACCATCATATAGGCCTATATTGCCAGCAGGGGGCAAATAACCGAAAAAATTGCCGTCAAAATAGACACCATTATGAATAGGTTAGCCTTTAGGCTAGGCCTATCAGCAAGAGTTGCGTTGTATAGGCTATCCTAGTGTTTACTAATTTATAGGCTACCCCTTTGAAAGGACATTAGCCGGGTAGGATGTAGTTACCGGGTGTATCGCCAGCCTTGTTTACACTACGCGTACGCGTAGTGGCGTTGGACGCTTGCCATCCTTTTCCTGTCTATTTAGACTGCCTTTGGATACAATAATATGTTGAGGTTGGGCTTTGCCTCCCTTCACCCACCCATGACATATTGTCATCATAATATATATTTCGAGCAGGGGGCAAATAACCAAAATAAATCTCTGTCAAAATAGACCCGAACTTAACAACGCCGATCGACAAATGTAAACATGACGGAGGCGGCGGACGTCTGCAATCATGTTCCCGTCTATTTTGAATGCCAATGGATACAATAATATGTTGAGGGTGCCAGCAGGGGGCAAAATAGACAAATACACCAAAAATTGGGTGTGGGGGTGGCAGCCCCCACCCATAATAGCCTACCGTACTATGATAGGTTAGGTTAGGCTAGGCTAATGTCCTTTCAAAGGGGTATAGGCCTAGTAAACACTAGGATAGCCTATACCCGGTCAAAGGTAAGTCCTGCTGTAGTCTCCTTGAATGCTACCTTAAATTGTAATATTAGACTAGGTCTAGCCTATACTGTAGATCAAATAGCTTAGCCTATTCATTTATTGTAGCCTATAATATAGGCCTAACCGGGCAGAATGTAGAGGTCGGGCGTACCACCACCAATGTTTACACTACGCAGAGCGGCGACGAAAGCTTGCCATCATGGTCCCGTCCATTTTGAATGACGGATACAATAATATGTTGAGGGGGGCAAACACCCCCATGACATATTGTCATCATCATATAATTAGCCAGCAGGGGGCAAATAGGCCTAACCAAACTGCGGCGATCGACCATGTAAACATGACGGCGGTGGCGGCGGTGGACGCTTGCGATCATGTTCCCGTCTATTTTGACTGCCATTGGATCCAATAATATGTTGAGGGAAGGGCTTTGCGGCAATTTTTTTGATTGTTTGCCCCCTACTGGCAATATAATATATGATGATGATAACATGTCATGGGAGGGGTGAGGGGGGGCTTTCAACATATTATTGTATCCAATGGCATTCAAAATAGACGGGAACATTATCCCAAGCGTCCAACGCCGACACCGCCGCAGCTGCTGAAGAACAAGGAAGTTAGCAATAGGTTTCATTGTGAACTGGAGGAAATTAATAGAAATAAGGAAGCTAGGACTAGCGATGTAAATAGTCAATGGAATTTCCTTAATAATGACAATTATATGTATAGGTATAAAGTAAAAACAATATATTTTACATAATTTATTGCATCTTACATATTTAAACAAATATATATTAAAAATAGTTTAACCACACCACTGAGTTCCCCAAAAATACTCTAATAGGGCTGGCCTGAAGAATTAGATCAAGATGGACAACCAATCAAGACATGATAGGTAGGGAAGGGCAGGTGAACAAATCTAGGACGGTGAAGATACGCAGACATTTCTCGTAATTTCACCAATTCAGCCGCACCACATGAGTTCCACAGCAGAACTCTTATAGGGTAGAGCCGAAAGATGAGGCAAGAACTGCTACACTGCAGCACAGCACCAATTAAGAAGTGATCAAAAGCCAAGAATGAGAGATCAAGTCTATGGAAAAAATATATCGCACCGAAATGCACAAAAAATACACACACCGAGGGAAATCGAGTCAGCTCGACCGCATCAGTGACCGACACAAATCAGGTCAGGACCTAATAACCTAGCCAGGCGAGGGTGGCATATGATATAGGCCGTCCGGAGGACAACCGAATGAGACAGAATAAGAACAGAAGAGGAAAAACATAAAAAGAGGAATGAAAAACTACGAAAATTTAGTCACGCCGACGACGAAAGCTGAAGGGGAGAGGGAGTAAAATAAGCATAACCCTCCCCCATCAATCTCCAGTCGCCAGCCCCCAAACCGCCCTAACTGCTTTAGGGAGCATAATATTAGGGGGGAATTCTTACATAAAGTACACGGTATTACAATATCTAGATTAGTAAACAATTAATGCTCAAAACATAAAATATAGTACAGTACGGTATATATAGTATTTAGTATTGCTCAAGTAATCACCTTATTATACAAGGACAACACCACAAAGGCTAAAGAAGAAATCAGAATGCTCAATAATGCACTACATATAAAGATAACAGGTACCGGTAACCAAAAACATTGCAATATTTACAATAGCCTACTGTATATATTATGATTTTATAGGGATTAGATTAAAAATTACAGGAGGGTCTGGTTGTGTTACATGTTGAGTGTATCCACGCTTTTCCATTAACTTTACAATAGAAGAGTTACTTTGGATGTTTTCATTGAAGTCCCCCATCACAATGCAACCAATTGTGTATTTGTCTAGTTCATTTAGCAATTTACTTAAATTTTCTCTAAAATAATTAAGTCTATATGAAACTGGTCTGTATATTACAACAGTTATTATATTCCATTCAACAGAAAAACAGGCCAGATATTCTAAGTTAGCCACTGAAAAACGTATTATATCACACTTAAAATCTTTACGGTAATATACACCAACACCTCCATGAGATTCTAGTTTTAAATGAGCACAAGCTTTGTCTGATGAGTTGTAACATTCCTCTCTTGTTTTATGAAAAAAGGTAAATCCATTCAGCTCTGGCTTTCCTTGAGAGTCATTCTTAGTAAGCCAAGTTTCTGTCACACAAATTACATTAGCTACTAAGAACCGTATGTCTGATCTTATATCTTTAATATGGGGCAAGGGTCAAATAACCGAAAAAAATCGCTGTCAAAATAGACGCGAACTTAACCACGGCGATCGACACATGTAAACATGGCGGTGGCGGGGGAGGTGTCGGACGTTTGCAATAAAGTTCCTGTCTATTTTGAATGCCATTGGATACAATAATATGTTGAGGGGGCTTTACCCCCACCCCCCCCCCATGACATATTTTCACCATCATATATATCGCCAGCAGGGGGCAAATAACCGAAAAAATTGCCGTCAAAATAGACACCTTTATGAATAGGTTAGCCTTTAGGCTAGGCCTATCGGCAAGAGTTGCGTTGTATAGGCTATCCTAGTGTTTACTAATTTATAGGCTACCCCTTTGAAAGGACATTAGCCTGGTAGGATGTAGTTACCGGGTGTATCGCCAGCCTTGTTTACACTACGCGTACGCGTAGTGGCGTCGGACGCTTGCCATCCTTTTCCTGTCTATTTAGACTGTCTTTGGATACAATAATATGTTGAGGTTGGGCTTTGCCCCCCTTCACCCACCCATGACATATTGTCATCATAATATATATTTCGAGCAGGGGACAAATAACCAAAATAAATCTCCGTCAAAATAGACACGAACTTAACAACGCCGATCGACAAATGTAAACATAACGAAGGCGGCGGACGTCTGCAATCATGTTCCTGTCTATTTTGAATGCCAATGGATACAATAATATGTTGAGGGTGCCAGCAGGGGGCAAAATAGACAAATGCACCAACAATTGGGTGTGGGGGCGGCAGCCCCCACCCATAATAGCCTACTATGATAGGTTAGGTAAGGTTGTTAGGTTAGGCTAGGCTAATGTCCTTTCAAAGGGGTATAGGCCTAGTAAACACTAGGATAGCCTATACCCGGTCAAAGGTAAGTCCTGCTGTAGTCTCCTTGAATGCTACCTTAAATTGTAATATTAGACTAGGTCTAGCCTATAGATAAAATAGCTTAGCCTATTCATTTATTGTAGCCTATAATATAGGCCTAGCCGGGCAGAATGTAGAGTTCGGGCGTACCACCACCAAAGTTTACACTACGCAGAGCGGCGACGAAAGCTTGCCATCATGTTCCCGTCCATTTTGAATGACGTTAGATACAATAATATGTTGAGGGGGGCAAACACCCCCATGACATATTGTCATCATCATATAATTTGCCAGCAGGGGGTAAATAGGCCTAACCAAATTGCGGCGATCGACCATGTAAACATGACGGCGGCGGCGGCGGTGGACGCTTGCGATCATGTTCCCGTCTATTTTGGCTGCCATTGGATACAATAATATGTTGAGGGAAGGGCTTTGCGGCAATTTTTTGGGTTGTTTGCCCCCTACTGGCAATATAATATATGATGATGATAACATGTCATGGGAGGGGTGAGGGGGGGCTTTCAACATATTATTGTATCCAATGGCATTCACAATAGACGGGAACATTATCCCAAGCGTCCAACGCCGACACCGCCGCAGCTGCTGAAGAACAAGGAAGTTAGCAATAGGTTTCATTGTGAACTGGAGGAAATTAATAGAACTAAGGAAGCTAGGCCTAGCGATGTAAATAGTCAATGGAATTTCCTTAATAATGACAATTATATGTATAGGTCTATCTATCTATCTATTGCCTGACGCCGTGATCCCCGAAGGGGTGGCCACGAACGAACCGCCCCCATGCACCTCTGTCCCCAGTCAGTCGACGCCCCTCCCCCCAACCAGCACCGCCTTCGTTCATGTAGTTCCTCACTCCATTTTTCCACCTCATATTCGGTCTACCTCTCCCCCTCTGTCCCTCCACCTCGCTCTCGTACACCCTCTTAGTCATTCTCTCGCTTTCCATACGTTGCATATGGCCGAACCATCTCAAGTTGTTCCTTTTCACACTTTCCAGCATATCTACCTCCACACCACACCTCCTTCTTACTTCCTCATTAGTTTGTCTATCCCTCCATGTAACTCCGCAAGCACTCCTTAAGTAATTCATTTCCACTGCTCTCACTCTTGGTTTGAGTCTCTCAACCAACGTCCATGCTTCGCTTCCGTAAGTCAGTGTCGGGATTACCACACTGTCATGCAAGGACTTCTTCACTTCCATACTGACCACCCTATTTCTTGTTACTGCTTTTAGCGTTCCTACAACCCTCTTCCCCTGTTGTACCCTCTCCCGCACCTCTTCATCCATAGTCCCATCTTTACTCAACACACTGCCCAGATACTTAAAAGAGTTGACGATCTCCATAGCCTGACCGTTCAGCTTCACCTCACACTCTGTGACTTCACCCCTTTCGAAGACCATAACCTTGCTCTTCCCCGTATTTACCTTCAAATTCCGTTTTCCGCACACTGTTCCAAACTCATTTACCAGACCCTGCAACTCCCATTCATTATCACTCATCAGAACTGTATCATCCGCAAACAGCAGTATAGGTAGCTTCCACTCATTCCCTCCCTTTTCAGCGATACACCAACATCCACTGCTCTTGATAGTATTTCTTTCATGACTCCATCCATATATACAGTAAACAACCACGGGGACATCACACACCCTGTTTCAAACCAACATTCAGGTCAAACTCGCTCTGCGTCCACACGTACTGCTGCCTTTGCACCCTCATACATGCTCTTCACTGCTTTCAGCAACTTGCCATCTACTCCGTATATTCTAAGTACTTTCCACAAACCTTCTCTATCCATTCTGTCATAGGCCTTCTCCAGTCATAAAGGCAACATACACCTTTTGTTTCTTCTCCAGATATTCTCCACAACACAATTCAGGGTAAAAATCTGATCTACACATCCTCCCTTCCTAAAACCTCCCTGCTCGTCGCCTATCCATTTCTCCGTTCTCACTCTCACTCTCTCAATCACTACCCTACTGTATACCTTCCCTACTACGCTTAGAAGACATATTCCTCGGTGGTTACCACACACTCCTCTTTCCCTTTGCCCTTATATAGGGGACTATTATGCCAGTTCCAGTCATCGGGTGCACTCCCCTTCTCCCATGCTAGTTTGCACATTTCCATACCATTCTATCACTATCTCACCACCATACCTCAACATTTCCCCACACACTCCATCTGTTCCTGGTGCTTTCCCCAATTTCACTCTTTTCATGGCTTCCCACACTTCTGACCTCCTGATCCCCACCTCCTCCTCCACTACTTCTCTTCTTCTCCCTCCCATACCATATCCAGCTATGTTTGCTGGCTCTTCATTTCTTACATTTAGCAACTCACTGAAGTACTCCCTCCATCTTTCGACTCTCTCTTGCTTCTCAGCTAGCATTCTCCCATTCTTATCTTTCACACCCTTACTGTTTCCCTTGCTACCTTCCCTAACTTTCTTGACTTCTTTCCAGAACAGTTTCATACTCTCCCTCCATTTACACTCAGATTCCTTCCAAATTCCTCATCTACTCTTCTCTTACTTTCCTTCACTACTCTCTTCACCACCCTCTTACTCTCCACGTACCTCGCTCGTTTCTGTCTCTCGGAATCTTCATTCCCTCTACTACCCAACCACTCTCTATATGCTTTCTTCTTTTCTTCCACAGCTATTCTTGCCTCTTCTGTCCACCATGCTGTACCTTTCATCCCCTCCCTCTTCTCCTCACTCCACACATTCACATGCTGCACAGATCTCATCCTTAAACACCTTGCTCATCTCCTCCACTTCCTCCATAACTTCCAGGTCGAACCCACCTAGTCGTCTTTCCACTGCTCTCCTGTACTCCTCCTTGACTTCCTCCTCCTGCAACCTCTCCACCCTCCTCACCATTCCCCCCTCCTCTCGCCTCCCTCCCGCTCTCACCCACTTCTTTTGTATGCTAACCTTAGCTACCACTACATAATGATCAGACAGAGCCCCTCCAATACCCCTATACACCCTAGCATCCATCACAGATATCTTCATTCGTTCATCCACACATACATAATCAATCAATGACTTTCGTTCCACCACTGTCTTATCCTTCATCGTCAACATCCGTTTCCACGTGTATGTATAGGTATAAAGTAAAAACAATATATTTTACATAATTTATTGCATATCTTACATATTTAAACAAATATATATTAAAAATAGTTTAACCACACCACTGAGTTCCCCAAAAATACTCTAATAGGGCTGGCCTGAAGAATTAGATCAAGATGGACAACCAATCAAGACATGATAGGTAGGGAAGGGCAGGTGAACAAATCTAGGACGGTGAAGATACGCAGACATTTCTCGTAATTTCACCAATTCAGCCGCACCACATGAGTTCCACAGCAGAACTCTTATAGGGTAGAGCCGAAAGATGAGGCAAGAACTGCTACACTGCAGCACAGCACCAATTAAGAAGTGATCAAAAGTGAAGAATGAGAGATCAGGTCTATGGAAAAAATATATCGCACCGAAATGCACAAAAAATACACACACCGAGGGAAATCGAGTCAGCTCGACCGCATCAGCGACCGACACAAATCAGGTCAGGACCTAATAACCTAGCCAGGCCAGGGTGGCATATGATATAGGCCGTCCGGAGGACAACCGAATGAGACAGAATAAGTACAGAATGGGAAAAACATAGAAAGAGGAATGAAAAACTACGAAAATTTAGTCAAGCCGACGATGAAAGCTGAAGGGGAGAGGGAGTAAAATAAGCATAACCCTCCCCCATCAATCTCCAGTCGCCAGCCCCCAAACCGCCCTAACTGCTTTAGGGAGCATAATATTAGGGGGGAATTCTTACATAAAGTACACGGTATTACAATATCTAGATTAGTAAACAATTAATGCTCAAAACATAAAATATAGTACAGTACGGTATATATAGTATTTAGTATTGCTCAAGTAATCACCTTATTATACAAGGACAACACCACAAAGGCTAAAGAAGAAATCAGAATGCTCAATAATGCACTACATATAAAGATAACGGGTACCGGTAACCAAAAACATTGCAATATTTACAATAGCCTACTGTATATATTATGATTTTATAGGGATTAGATTAAAAATTACAGGAGGGTCTGGTTGTGTTACATGTTGAGTGTATCCACGCTTTTCCATTAACTTTACAATAGAAGAGTTACTTTGGATGTTTTCATTGAAGTCCCCCATCACAATGCAACCAATTGTGTATTTGTCTAGTTCATTTAGCAATTTACTTAAATTTTCTCTAAAATAATTAAGTCTATATGAAACTGGTCTGTATATTACAACAGTTATTATATTCCATTCAACAGAAAAACAGGCCAGATATTCTAAGTTAGCCACTGAAAAATTTATTATATCACACTTAACCCGTACAGCCCCAGCGACGCGTCTGACGCGTCGGCGATGTATGTAACGCACAGCCCCAGAGACGCGCCTGACGCGTCACCCTAATTGCGCCGACCGTAACCTCAGGTGTAGCCACTCAAGAGGGCTCAGATTTGTATGGGAACTGTGTACGTATCCCACGCAACCGTGCCGATGGTTGAAAACTCAAGTCCACGTGCGTGCGAGCGCTCAATAACCTTTTTTTTTGGGATAATTGCCTTCAATTTTTTACTCTTGTAAAACCCATTTTCGGGGGCTCTGTAGGACCATTTTTTAAGCTTTTTGAGCAGTTTTTCGTGGTTTTTCCTTCATTCCTAACTCATTCGCTACTGTTTCTGGAATAAAACCATTTTTTGAAAACCGGCCGGGTTCTGGTGCGCAAACATTACAAAACTAGCCGGGGCTCCACGGGTTAAAATCTTTACGGTAATATACACCAACACCTCCATGAGATTCTAGTTTTAAATCAGCACAAGCTTTGTCTGATGAGTTGTAACATTCCTCTCTTGTTTTATGAAAAAAGGTAAATCCATTCAGCTCTGGATTTCCTTGAGAGTCATTCTTAGTAAGCCAAGTTTCTGTCACACAAATTACATTAGCTACTAAGAACCGTATGTCTGATCTTATATCTTTAATATGGGGCAAGGGGCAAAATAACCGAAAAAAAATCGCCGTCAAAATAGACGCGAACTTAACCACGGCGATCGACACATGTAAACATGGCGGTGGCGGGGGAGGTGTCGGACGTTTGCAATAAAGTTCCTGTCTATTTTGAATGCCATTGGATACAATAATATGTTGAGGGGGCTTTGCTCCCCCCCCCCCCCCCATGACATATTTTAACCATCATATATATCGCCAGCAGGGGGCAAATAACCGAAAAATTGCCGTCAAAATAGACACCCTTATGAATAGGTTAGCCTTTAGGCTAGGCCTATCGGCAAGAGTTGCGTTGTATAGGCTATCCTAGTGTTTACTAATTTATAGGCTACCCCTTTGAAAGGACATTAGCCGGGTAGGATGTAGTTACCGGGTGTATCGCCAGCCTTGTTTACACTACGCGTACGCGTAGTGGCGTCGGACGCTTGCCATCCTTTTCCTGTCTATTTAGACTGCCTTGGATACAATATGTTGAGGTTGGGCTTTGCCCCCATTCACCCACCCATGACATATTGTCATCATAATATATATTTCGAGCAGGGGGCAAATAACCAAAATAAATCTCCGTCAAAATAGACACGAACTGAACAACGCCGATCGACAAATGTAAACATGACGGAGGCGGCGGACGTCTGCAATCATGTTCCCGTCTATTCTGAATGCCAATGGATACAATAATATGTTGAGGGTGCCAGCAGGGGGCAAAATAGACAAATACACCAAAAATTGGGTGTGGGGGCAGCAGCCCCCACCCATACTAGCCTACCGTACTATGATAGGTTAGGTAAGGTTGTTAGGTTAGGCTAGGCTAATGTCCTTTCAAAGGGGTATAGGCCTAGTAAACACTAGGATAGCCTATACCCGGTCAAAGGTAAGTCCTGCTGTAGTCTCCTTGAATGCTACCTTAAATTGTAATATTAGACTAGGTCTAGCCTATAGATAAAAAGCTTAGCCTATTCATTTATTGTAGCCTATAATATAGGCCTAGCCGGGCAGAATGTAGAGTTCGGGCGTACCACCACCAATGTTTACACTACGCAGAGCGGCGACGAAAGCTTGCCATCATGTTCCCGTCCATTTTGAATAACGTTGGATACAATAATATGTTGAGAGGGGCAAATACCCCCATGACATATTGTCATCATCATATAATTTGCCAGCAGGGGGCAAATAGGCCTAACCAAACTGCGGCGATCGACCATGTAAACATGACGGCGGCGGCGGCGGTGGAGGCTTGCGATCATGTTCCCGTCTATTTTGACTGCCATTGGATACAATAATATGTTGAGGGAAGGGCTTTGCGGCAAGTTAGAGATCGTTGGATACAATAATATGTTGAGGGGGTCAATCGCCCCCCATGACATATTGTCATCATCATATATATTGCCAGCAGGGGGCAAATAGCCTGTCCTGAGGAACCGTATGACTTTGACGAGCTCTTCCCTCCGCAGTCTCCGCATCCCATGTATCGTCGTATGGTACCTCTTCCCCTCCACATCCTACATCTTGTCGTCCTACATATGCCTCCTAAGCCTCGCCTCGTCCCGTCACTGAGCATGTGGATGGGCGTCCCTTTCTGGCTTCAAAGATGGATTCCTTCCGACAGCTCCTACTGGATTGTCTGGGGTTGGTTGATAAGGGCACCTCGCTTCAAGACATTGCTCTGGCCCTAGTACCGCGGTTTGTAGGTCTCTGGTTCGCCACCTGATAACCTGCTATTGGGTTGTTGCCTTTACAGTGTTACGGTTCTACGAATGACCTAGAGTGAATGTGACACGGTGGTGAATTTTAACCTTAACTATAAACTAATTTAATTGTGATATAGGATCTCCGCGACTACGGTAGGGCCGGAGCGGGCGAGTATTCGCCTGAGGTTGCCCTTAACCCCCAAGACAAGACAAGACAAAATTCTAGTGCTGGTTTTACTCAGATTTTGTGAGTTTTAATTTAGCCTAGCCTAGGCCTAAGAGTTCAGAAGATTTGCAAAATGCACCCCATACTAGCCTACCCATAGCCTAATAGGCCTACTGATTCTTTTTTGGCAGACCACCCACAAATTTTCATATAGCCTAGGCCTAGGCTAGCCTAAGTTCTGGAATGCATGTTGGAACAGCCTTCCTATAAACTGTAGGCTAGGCTACTTCCTTTTAATTTAAGTTTGATTCTTTGGAAAAATCTATTAGGCCTAGACTTCAAAAATTTGAAAAATAATAGCCACATTCCAGGGCACGTAAACAAAGAGTATGGATGAGTCTAACACGAGTCAACGCGATTGTTACACGGATCAACACGATTGTTATACGGATCAACACGAAAGACAACGCGGTGACTCTCGTTGGATCTCTGTTGCACACGTGTTGACTCGTGTTACATCCGTGTAAACTTGTGTAAACTCGTTGATTCGTCCTATATTTTTGAAAAAACGGTATTTCAAATGACACTTGCTTTTTCGTGTTACACTCGTGTTTTTTTCTCAGTGGATCGTGTTTACTCGTGTTTTCACTCGTGTTTGAATTGTGTAAACTCTGGCATCATGGGGGCACCAAATTTTGGCACTCACATTCGTGCTTTCTACTCTTGTTGATACGTGTTGCATGTGTGTTACATACGTGTTGTTGCGTGTAGACACGTGTTGCTTCGTCAACGTCGAAATGATGACGAAAAGCGACGAATCACCAAAGAGTGTTACACGGGTTTACACGAGTCAACACGAGTTAACACGAATAACGAAAAGTTATTCAGAGTCAAACTCGAGTTAACACGTATGTACACGAGTCTACACGTATTTAGGCCACACTCATGGGTACTCGCTACGGGACCCAAAAATTTCATGCATGCATGACATTTTTGGACCCCGTGGCGAGTACCCACGAGTGTGTCGAGTAAACAAAGAGTATACACTAGCGTAGCACGAGTCTATACGAGTGTTGAGGAGTATCGACGAGTCATTGCTGAATAGCAAAATTTCATCACTCGTGTTGGACTCGCGCACCGACTCGGCTATGTGTGAAGCAGCCTTTAGTTCGCGTCTATTTTGAAGGCGTTTTTTCGGTTATTTGCCTCCTGCTGGCAATATATATGATGATGACAATATGTCATGGGGGGGTGACCCCCCTCAACCTATTATTGTATCCAAAAGCAGTCAAATAGATGGAAACATGATGGCCAGCGTCCGCCGCCGCTCCGCGTAGTGTAAACAAGGCTGGCGGTACACCCGAACTCTACATTCTACCCCACTAATTTTCCAACTAGCATAACCGATGATTATCAATGATCAATCCCAGTCAGAAACATCCATGATTCGCTCCCATAAGTCAATGTCGGGATTACCACACTGTCATGCAAGGACTTCTTTACTTCCATGCTGACCCCCTATTTCTTCTTACTGCTTTCAGAGTTCAACGCTCTTCCCCTGTTACACTTTCTCCCACACTTCTTCATCCATAGGCCTACTCACATCTTTACTCAACACACTGCCCAAATACTTAAATGAGCTGACATTCTTCATAGCCGTTCAACCTCACTTCACACTCTATGGTTGCACCCCTTTCAATGACCATAATATTGCTCTTCCTAGCATTACCTCCAGATTCCGTTTTTCACACACTGTTCCAAACATATTTACCTGACCCTGCAACTCCCATTCACTATCGCTCATCAGAACTGTGTTGTCAGCAAACAGTAGTTACCGGTACTGTACTGTTGAGGCAACTTCCACTCGTTTCCTTCCCTTATCAGTGGTACACCAACATCCGCTGCTCTTCCTTGTATTTCTTTCATGACTCCATCCATATACTGTACCGGTATATATTGAACAACCATGGGGACATCACACACACCCTTGCTTTAACCCAAAATTCAGATTAAAGAACTCGCTCTGTTAATTATCCACACATACTGACACCTTTGCACCCTCATACATGCTCTTCATTGCTTTCAGCAACTTGCCATCTACTCCGTATATTCTCAGTACCGGTACTTTCCACATACCTTCTCTATCAATTCTGTCATAGGCCTTCTCCAACTCCATAAATGCAGCATACAACTTTTGTCGCTTCTCCAGATATTTCTCCACAACACATTTCCGGGCAAAAATCTGAGCTACACATCCTCTTCCCTTCCTAAGATGACTACAGTATGCTAACCGTTTCCCCAGCAATACTGACTGAAAATGCCCAAATATAATTGCATGTTCTCTTCAGATTTATCTAAAATATGTAAAATTACATCAAATACCACTACAGTAGCACTGAAATCAATAAAACTCACTAACAGGATAAATAAATGGAAGAAATACTCCAAAAGATTAATATGTTTACCCTTTACCCAGCAATACTGACTGAAAATGCCTAAATAGATTGCATGTGCTCTTCAGATTTATACATACATACGTACATAACATTTTAAGACTGAGTGCTCCACACAGATGTGCAGTTTCAGTCTCTTTTCCTAATGGCGGCGTTCCAGGCAACCCTGTTAAGGGATGCTTTACTTGTCAAGTTTTTGGATTTGAGATCGGCACATATAGTCCGATCCCAGGTCTTACTTGGTCCACCCCTTGGTGCAGCTCCCTCCACAATCGCAGACCTGCATCTTTTCACCCAATTTTGTTCATCCATTCTCTCCACATGTCGATACCATCCCAGTTTACTTGTACGCATCTCCTCGCTAATACTCTTTATACCTAAACGTCTCTTCAGCTCATCATTTGTTATTCTGTTGACATCCTTTATCTGAAATATGTAAAATTACACCAATTACCAACTACATTACCAAAAAATTTAATAAAGTACACTAACAGGATAAAGAAAATGTAAGAAATAGCCCTAAAGATGAATTTATCTATCTATCTATTGACGGACGCCTTGATCCCCGAAGGATTGACCACGAACGAAAAACCCCTATGCACCTCTGTCCCCCGTCAGTCGACGCCCCTCCTCCCATCCAGCACCGCTTTCACGCATATACTTCTTAACTCCATCCTTCCACCTCTCTCGGTTTATTTCTCCCTCTGTTCTTCCACCTCACTCGTACACGCTCATAGTCATTCTCTCGCTTCCCATACGTTTCACATGGCCGAACCATCTCAAGGTGTTCTTTTTCGCACTTTCCAGTACATTCACACCACACCTCTCTCGTACTTCCTCATTCGTATGTCTATCCCTCCATGTAACTCTGCACACACTTCTCAAGTAACTCATTTCCATCCCTTTCACTCTTGGTTTGAATCTCTCCAACAACGTCCATGCTTCGCTTCCGTAAGTCAATGTCGGGATTACCACACTGTCATGCAATGACTTCTTCAGTTCCATGCTGACCACCCTATTTCATGTTACTGCTTTCAGCATTCCTACAACCCTCTTCCCCTGTTGCACCCTCTCCCACACTTCTTCATCCATACTCCCATCTTTACTCTGTACACTGCCAAGATACTTAAATGAGCTGACAATCTCCATAGCCTGACCTTTCAACTTCACCTCACACTCTGTGGCTTCACCCCTTTCGAAGACCATAACCTTGCTCTTCCCCGCATTTACCTTCAGATTCCATTTTTCGCACACTGTTCCAAACATATTTACCAGACCCTGCAACTCCCATTCATATCGTCAGCAAACAGCAGTACACAAACATCCACTGCTCTTCCTTGTATTTCTTTTATGACTCCATCCATATACTGTATATATAGAACAACCATCGGGACATCACACACCCTTGCTTTACCAAACATTCAGATCAAAGAACTCCCTCTGTTCATTCTTCACACGTACTGATACCTTTGCACTCTCATACATACTCTTCACTGCTTTCAGTAACTTGCCATCTACTCCATATATTCTCAGTACTTTCCACATACCTTCTCTATCAACTCTGTCATTCCACTTGTTGCCTTCCCTTATTAGTGGTACACCAACATCCACTGCTCATCCTTGCATTTCTTTTATGACTCCATCCATATACAGTTCAGTATATATTGAACAACCACGGGGACATCACACACCCTTTCTTTAACCCAAAATTCAGATCAAAGAACTCGCTCTGTTCATTCTCAACACATACTGACACCTTTGCACCCTCATACATGCTTTTCACTGCTTTCAGCAACCTGCTATCTGCTCCGTATATTCCAAGTACTTTCTACATACCGGTACCTTCTCTATCAACTCTGTCATAGACCTTCTCCAAGTCCATGAAGGCAGCATATAACTTTTGTCCCTTTTCAAGATATTTCTCCACAACATATTTCAGGGCAAAGATCTGAGCTACACATCCTCTTCCCTTCCTATGATGAATACTGTATGTTAACCGTTTCCCCAGCAATACTGACTGAAAATGCCCAAATATATTGCATGTGCTTTTCTGATTTATCTAAAATATGTAAAATTATACCAAATACCAACTACATTAGCACAAAACTCAATCAATCACAGAAACAGGATAAAAACATAGAATAAATACCCCAAAAGATGAATACGTTAACCCTTTCCCCAGCAATACTTACTGAACATGCACAAATAAATTGCATGTGCTCTTCAGATTTAGCTGAAATATGTAAAATTACACCAAATACTAACTACATTAGCACAAAAATCAATCAAGCACTTTAACAGGATAAATGAAATGGAAGAAATAGCCCAAAAATGATTTTATCTATAGCCTACCGGTATATACTGCCGGACACCTTGATCCCCGAAGGGGTGACCAAGAACGAAACGCCTGCGTATTTCAAGCTCGCTTGAGTTATCACTCGATCGTCTTTTAGAGCTTTTTGTCCCGGGGTAATTACCACACCATCGCGTCATAAGGAGTTTGAGGGGGTTAAATTGCTAGATACATAGATGAAGAGGAATGCCAAGTAAAGCTAAACAAAAATATGTAAGATATTTTTAACATGAGGTTGCTTATAATAATTTGTACCTCTGCAGTTTCTCCATGGCTAACGAAAAAGGTCACATTCCTAAGAAGCCCCAACCAAAAAGGCCAAGCTTCTGTACAGAAAAAATGCCACACCATTACCCTTATGGTGACCCTATCAAATAATCAAAACAACCACACTTCTTAACCCAATTCCCGCGGGGCCCCTCATATGACGGAGACGATTTTCCGGCTATTTTGTAGCCTGTGAGCCAGGCCAGCTTTTGCAAGCAGCACGGATGGACGTCAGCCGGAGCCTACAGTCCCCGCCACGACACTGAGGTTCGTGTGAGAGAGAGCTCACTTATGTGCAGGGTCACACATAGCGAAAACAGAAAATAATTGGTAATTTTTAGCGATTTCGCCTATCGGATTTGGTAATTTTTAGCAATTTTGACCTTCGTTTGCAAGATCCTTACAAGAAAACCAGACGTCGTACAGGGATGATTCAGGAGTAATTTGAAAGCTATTACCGTACTTTCACGAATACATAATTGTATTACGCTCTGGCTTTTGCTTATGCATGAAAATTAGTAGGGAATGAAGGCAATTTCGGGCAATTATGCCTACTCGTACAGGAGTCCTTGGAGCGGCTTCGGTCGCGCCAGGAATTTCCACACCTCTCACACCACACACACACATCACACAGTTTTTCCTACACCGAGAAATGACTCTCCGGCTGTCATTTCTCGAAGACTTCTTCTAGCCGGAGACATTGAGAGCAACCCAGGACCCACCTACACATACATATGTCCAACTTGCTCAAAACCCATCACTTCGAGTCACCACACTAAGGGTTCAGTTCTCTGCAATTCATGCAGGAACTGGACCCACTTCACCTGCACAACACTTGCCTCCAAGAAACACTACACGAACACCTGGACCTCCTCATGCCCATCCCTCTCCCAGTCAAATCCCTCGCCTAAAACCCGTCCACCTCTCCTCCCCAACCCCCCTAACCTTCCCATATCATCCTTGCCCCCCCCCCCAAAACCCATCCACCTCTCCTCCCTAACCTTCCCATACCATCCACATCCTCAACTCAACACACCACACCCCATTCTAATCCATTCCAACCACCATCTCCTGCTCCCCAATCCACACCCCCACCTCACCCATCCCAACCCCCAGCCCCTCCCTCACCCCCACCCCCACCCCCTCCCTCACCCACACCCCATCCTCGTGCAGCAGCACCCAACATACATCGTGCACATAACATTAACATTCTCCAATTGAACATAGATGGCATCAACACAAAGAAACACGAACTCTCACACTTCATCAAACAACACAACATACACATTGCCATCTTACAAGAAACAAAACTCCGCACAACACAAAATACACCCATATTTCATGATTTAACCACCATCAGACAAGACCGGGCTGTCGGCGGAGGCGGTGGACTCGTCACCCTGGTACACAAAGAAATATCATACATAGTTACCAGTGTACAAACCAAATCCCTCCTCCCCCCAAATGATAACACAACAGAAATACAATCAATTAAAATACGCACTGGCAACAACTCCAACATAACCATCATAAACACATACATCCCCTACAGTACCAAATGAATACAGACCACACTTACAACACATCACAAACACCCGACACATCATCCTGGGTGGTGACTTCAACGCCAAGACGTCGGCCTGGTTTGTCGACAACCCCGACACAGACAGAGGGCTGGTACTACAAAACCAAACTGATAACCTCATCATCCTTAACGACATCCATCAACATACCCATATTCCTCACCAAGCCCTCTATAACCCATCATCTCCAGACATCACCTTTTGCTCCCCAGAACTCGCCCCCACAACATCCTGGAGGGTGGTCAGAACCTTAGACTCTGACCACCTCCCGATCATTATCACCACCAAAACCAGACTCACCCCAGCTAGCCACAAACACACATACACCAATTATAAAAGAGCTAACTGGGAAGCATTCACAAATGAGACAGAACAACACTTCACAACTCTAAACAGTACACCCATCACTAACATCAACAATGTTGTACACATACTCAATAAAACTATCCAAAACGTTGACAAGAAACACATTCCAAGAGGTAACAGAAAAAGACACAACCCCAACTTCACACCAGAAATTCAAAACCTCATCAGACAACGCGACATACTGAAACACTCCCCAGCACCCCACACACAAGACATCACACAACAAATCCAAGCACTCAACACCCAAACTAACAACAAATACAAGAACAACAAAAACTAAATTGGAATAACTTCCTACAAACACTTGATCACAAAACAAACCACAAAAAACTCTACAAAACACTAAACAGCATCACACTTTCCAACAGCAACACAACACAATCACATGCTGCAATCACAACAACAGACTCTACTCCTTCATGTAAACAACAAGCAAACACTCTCATCAATCACTTCTCACATGTCAGCCACCTAAAACCTCACAAAGACGACCGACGTGTCATCCGACGTAAGAGACAATTCCCCACAGACCCTGACTATACACCCTTCACCAATCACCAGACAAAGCATATCATCAACAATCTCAAGCACTCACCCGCTTGTGGCCTAGACAATATAAACAACATACACCTCAGACACCTGGGACCACAAGGCATGCAAGCACTCACTAACATATCAAACTACAGTTATTCACACAACACAATACCAGACATTTGGAAGCATGGTCTCATCACATTCCCCAAACCCAACAAAGACCCCACGCTACCCTCCTCGCACCACCCCATCACACTCCTTTGCTCCCCCTCCAAAGTCATGGAATGCCGAGTATTACAACTAATTACACCCGACCTACCCCTAGCTCCAACACAACATGGCTTTAGGCCACTGCACTCCACAAACACTCTTCTCACAGACCTTACACAAAGAGCTTTTGACGGCATCAACTCAGCTAGACCACCACACAGATCACTATTAGTCACACTCGACATTAGTAAAGCCTTCGATGCCATCCCTCGCCACAACCTAACAAACAAAATCTACAACACAAACATGCACAACAACACAAAAAGGTGGCTGGCCAACTTCCTAGCAGGCAGATGTGCACACGTATCTTTTGCCGGTCAGTCATCTAAAATCAGAAACTTTCCAAACCGAGTCCCACAAGGATCCGTCCTATCGCCCGCACTCTTCAATCTGTACATGCACGATATAACTACACCCAATACGCCCCAAATAAACTTAGCCTCCTATGCAGATGACATAACACTCACATGCACACACCATGACCCAAAAAGAGCAACAGATCTCCTTCAACCCTATCTCAACACACTACATGGCTGGTGCACTACAAACAGACTTAATCTAGCCCCAGCCAAATCCACCGCAACCCTGCTCACAAGTTGGACAGGAGAACACGAATACATCCCTCAACTCACCATAAACAACACACCCCTAACACATACACACACACCCAAAATCCTAGGAGTAACATATGATACTCATATGGACATTCAAACAGCACACCACAAACATTAAAAAGAAACTGACACCCAGACTTAACGCCCTCAGGTCACTTGCTCACACAAAATTTGGACACAACAAAGAAACTACCACCACAGTATATAAACAATACATAAAATCAGTGATGGAATATGCAAGCCCAGCCTGGGCTTCTAACTTAGCTGAAACACATCATAAGACCTTACAGACTATTCAAAACAAAGCCCTGAAGATCATTACAGGCTGCACAGCTACTGCTCCCACAGATCACCTACATCAAGAAACCAAAATCCTCAAAGTCAAAGACCATCTGGACATGAGAGGCACTCAATTCCTGGCAGCAGCCTCCACGAACCAAGACCACCCACTAAACTACATGGCAACACACCCACAGACTTCTGCTTCCATGGCCGAGGAGACCCCTCGGAGAGTGCTGAACGCATTACTCCGATGGTAATCCTATCGGGCATGGAAGCATACATTCCATTTCTCATTCGCTAAACGACTAATGCTAAAAAATCTTGGTTTATTAACGCCTGTTCTACTGTTGTCCGCAATAAGGAGGAAAGGCATTCAAAACGGTACCGACGCCTTTAAAAACTCAAGGGACTCTCATTCTTCATATGTTTCTGCCCGGAATCAAGCCAAATCTGGTTCTTCGGACTTGCCAAACACTCTTTCATCAATAATTAAATGCACTGGAACTATCCAACTCTAGCTCTTCCCAAGCTTTTCTGGCATCATAGCCAAAAACCTCTCCAACAATACTCTTCCTGTCTTTCCCTTCCCCTTTCCCACTCTGATGGCACAACCATCACTTCTTCCTTCTGACAAAGCTAAACTCTTCGCTTCTAAAAACTTTTGCTAGAAACTCCACATTGGATGATTCCGGTGCTTATTCCTCCCTCTCCGCCCTCCTCTCTCTACTTATTGCCATAATATCCTAATCTCTTATTAGAAAACCGATGTACTTTCTACCCTCTCTGTTAGGCTTAACACTAATAAGGCGTACAGGTCCGGCGGTGTTCCTCCCTGTTGTTCTCAACAAGAAATACTGTGCTTCCGTGCTGACTCCCTGCCTAGGCCAAACTACTTTTTCGTCCTCTGTCTATCCTCTAACGTCTTCCCATTCATGCTGGAAGTTTGCTCACATTCAAACCTGTCCCAAAGAAGGTGTTGGGACCGCTCTCAACCCTCCAACTATCGTCCAATTGCTCTTATCTCTTGTCTTTCTAAAGTTTTTGAAACTATTCTTGCTTCCAAATTTCTTAAGCATTATCTTCTCATAATCTGCTCTCAGATCGACAGATATGGCTTCCTTAAGGGTCGCTCTAATGGTGATTCTTTCTTTCATATCTTACTAACTCTTGGTCATCCTCCGTTCGGGACCTTCGGTTGAGACTGTTTCTATTGCACTAGATAGGACAATATCGAAAGCCTCTCGATAGAGGGTCTGGCATAAATCTTTTTAATTTCTAAAACTACCATCCTTCGGTTTTCTATCCCTCCATCTGTGCCTTTGTCTCTAACTTCCTTTCCGGCCGTGTTCCATAGCCGCGGTTGTGATCGGCCATTGTTCACTCCCTCACCTCTATAAACTCCGGTGTTCCTCAGGGCTCTGTCACTATCTCCTATTCCTCTTTCTAATTTTTATAAAGTGATCTCCTTAAACCCTTTCACGCACATTATGACGCAGAGTGTTGCCAGATTAGCAATAGAGAAATAGAGTTCTCTCACTCTTATAATTACCCTCTCCAAAATTAGTTTTCTGCCCACAGCTAACCAAAGGACAAACTGCAGAGGTTGAAGTAACTAAACTAAAGGGTTCTAAATACCCCTGATGGGTAACAAAGGCTTTAAAAAAGTATCCCCAATAGGCTCAAAATCGCGTCATATGTCGGGAGGGTAGGCGGGTTAACTGTACCTTAATTCCCATCCAATTCATACGGCAGACGACTCAACCTTACACTACTCCATTTAGTTTTTCAGAACGCCCCAGCCAGCAATCCCTCAACGACAAACGTAATGAAGCCATAGAACTCTTAAATTCTGATCTAAATACTATTTCTAATTGGGGCAGAGAAAACCTTGTTAACTTTAATGCTTCCAAAACCCAATTTCTCCATCTATCTACCCGTCAGGATCTCCCAGAGGACTATCCCTTATTCTTCAACAATACAAAACTCAACCCTTCATCTTCTCTCAAATTCTTGGTGTCTCTTTTTCTTCTGCTCTCATTTGGAAGGACCATATTACCAGTGTTGCTAAGGCAGCCTCCCAGAAGCTGGGTGTGCTCAACCGCCTTAGGGGTTCTTTTCCCCTGCACAGCTTCTTGCTCTGTACAGGGGCATAGTGCGCCCTTGTATTGAGTATTGTTCACATGTGTGGGGAGGTTCCTCTCACACCGCTCTCCTAGACAAAGTTGAAAGGAAGGCATTTCGTATCATTAACTCCCGTCCACTCACCAACTCTCTGCAATCTCTCTCTCTCCGCCGCAATGTTGCATCTCTCTCGCTATTCTATCTCTACTATAATAATCAGTGTTCCTCAGAGCTATCCCAGTGCATACCACCTCCTTTACGTAGGGCACGTGGTACTGTCTTGCAACTCCATCCCACCCCTACTCTGTGCAACTCTCCAACCCAAGAGTGAAACGTTACTCTCAAACTTTCTTTTACTCAACAGCTGAGCTCTGGAACTCTCTCCCAGAATCAGTCTTTCCCTCTTCCTATGACTTAAATTGCTTCAAACTCCGTGTGTCCAGGCATTTTGGCTCGAACGTCCCTTGATTTTGGCCCTGTCACTCTTTCAACTTTGGGGGAGGCACTCGCTATAGGCAGTTATGCCTTTTGCCTCCCTCAATCACATAGACAAAAAAAAAAAAAAAAAAAAAAGATGGAGGCCCTCTGCGGCAGTCTCTCGGGTGTTTCTGGCTGGGTTGACGGCACACACTCCGGTGACTCTGAGCGAAACCTCTTGGAGCGGGGAGGGGATCTCTTTGCGGAGGTCGTAGGACGATTGGGGTGATACACAGTTCATGCTTGGTACCGGAGGGACCTGTGCTTGAGGGATTGAGGCGTCGTCGAACGAATAGAGTTGAATTAGCCTCAATTCTGCGTCTGCTACTCGTGAAGCGTACGAAGCAAACTTGTTCTTAATTTCGATCAGAGTCAGTAAACAGGACATGTCCTGGCTTGCTAGCCATTTCCTCAAACAGGTCAGAGCACACTGGACATTTCCGTGAAGTCCACAAAAAGGAGGACTTGTCCAAACACTTGACGCTCCTGATACGCAGCCTATGCGCTGCTATCGGCACAAGAAGGCACGTGGGCGTAGAGCAAGTCGAGAATAGAGGCATGGTCACAGACTCTCCCCTCCCCGGCGGGAACGCTTTCTCCTTAGCTGCCCGGATTGCGGAAAGGGTCTGGAAATAGAAAATTTCCAGGAATCAATGCTCATAAGGATAACCCGGGAGGTTTTAACATCCTATTACTCTTAGGAGTCAGAAAAACATTAGGCGACTGCCTCCAACATTTTCCGACCCCCCCAGGGGTGGTGAAACCCCCCCCCCACCCCCTTTTCAATCTGGGGGGGGGGGGGGGGGAGATTCACGTCGGCCTGCCTACCTGTGACATGGGTAAAAGGTTGATGAACCGTGAACTCAGCGGATATTGCGTAATATTACTTGCAATCGCTAGCAGCCGTTGGTCCGTTTACACACTGATCCGCCGGCTGACGGGGTAAACTGGCAAGAAAAAGGCGTACCGACACGGCATCCAAACCGGATCAAGTCTCCCTCCGCCGGCCATGCAAGACCCCGCAAGGAGGTGTAGTGGCACACTACCAAAACAACATAGAATAAACAGGGGTAAGGGGAAAAAACAAGACCGCACGCCGGCACGGCGGTAACCGACCTCAGTCCACAGAACCAAGGGCCGGCGGGTCACAAAAACTGGAAAAACACTCAGGCAAGGGCACAAGACTGAGAGAAAACCAACCACACAATGCAGCAAGGACGTCTCCTTGAGCACCCGGAAAGTGAGCAACACAATAACACCCAGGGAGCACAAGAATATATAATACAAAGATAAAGTACACCCCTAACGAGTAGTCCTAACGAGGCTGATCACGAGGTAACACATCCTGAGATAGGACGTAACTTACCTTGAAGACATCCCCGAACGGCACGAAGCAGGTGAAGTCCCCGAAAGGGCCTCCGAGCAGGCTCGAACGCCCAGAAGATCCCACACCACGTGTGATCTTAGACTGGCGCGTCTGCTAAATGAAAAAAAGAAAAAGGCCCCTAGGCCATACACACAGGACTGAAGAACAGCTCGTGATAACTAAAAGCCTCCTAACTAAGGAATAGCAAAAAAACTAAGGCGCGCAGACCCAAGAACAAAAACACATGTGGCGTCGGTCCTAAACCCAACACGTTAGCGCCTGAAAAAAGTACCCTAATTTAACACTTCCTGCGGGCAACAATATGATAACCCGTGCTAGCTAATCTAAACCTTGTTCACTACAACCCAGACATATACAAATGAGCAAAGACTCACGAGAATAGAGCGAACGTCGAATGAAGCAGAGCGCGGGGCACAGAACTTATCCCGTTGCCCGCGAGGAAGAGAAGGACGAATGGTGCGCTTGGCGAGGAGCGGCAAGAAGCCACAACGCAAGAAATCCACCGAATGTGGGAAGCGTGTTATAACATTGATTAAGTAATTAATCTTTTTCCTTTTTCTTCTCTGATATTTTACGAAAGTTTTTTCGTAGTGGGTACCCAATCTATGACGATACCATAAGAGAAGTAGCGTTGCACTTATGAGGAATGACTCTTTTCTTCCTCGCGGCGCTTGATTCAAACGACTGACGTGGGTTGTTGAATGGAGACTATTATACTAATAGGCAACATCGTCAATGATGGAGGGGCCACTATTAAATATAAGTAAATAGAGAATTCCCTATATTTGAGAGGGAATCTCTGAGCTATGTTCTCTCGCTTGTGGCTAATCTCTATATCTCTCAATACCTCTCTCCACCTCACACCTCCACTGGTCACCTCGAAACACCTCACAGACACGTGATCGTCATTGGTCATACGATCAGATGCTTGGGCGACAATCAAGGTTCTAGAGTAAGCTTTAATAGTGTGGGAAAGGAACCTGAGTCAATGGTTTTAGAAGGGGGAAGTTACAAAGAGATGTAATGAATGATCGCCATGTACAGTCTCCCACCTAAATATATGGACACTGTAACTAAAGCATCTTAAAATGATCTTAGAGATGGATATAGTGAATCCTTAATAAATTATTGAATAGTTAGATGTAATACACCCTCACTAAAATCTTGCGTATCCACCGCAAGGCAGAAACTTAAAATTATGTGAGTGAAAGCGAACGATATGTATGCTAACATATATGAAACCGACTTAATTTTCTGAAAAATAAGTTGTCAACACCTAACTTTCAACCTAACAAAAGATGAGGTAAAAATCTATGTTTTACTCTTTTGTCATATAATAATTTTTGTAATGGTACAATAATATTATTTTCAAATCCATGGCATTAAAAAAAAAGTGATTAAAAATAAAAAAAAATCTGTCATTTAACCCTTGTCTAGCGGGGGGTTTTGGTCTTTTTTGGGCATATTCAGGCCCTCCTGAATGATCAATCAAGTATCTGCATGGAAGGAAATGTATTCAGCAAAAAAAATAGGCGCTAAAAGCTTCAAGATGAGACCAGAACGAGCTACGTAGCACTCGTCGTTCTCACGCAGTGGTACCACTAACATGGGAGTTTAGCGTATAGCGGCATATTTTTTCCCGCTACGCTCACTACTGGCAACACTGCCGGCCTCTCGAGAACAGAGGGAGCGTGAGTCAGTGGGCGGCGGTAAGCCCTGGGTGTCGGACGTGTGGCCTGCTGCGCTCCCGGCCATTTGCACTCTATTTTAACCCTTTAAAAGCCTTAATGATGCTCCAAACTTGCTGCAAATTGGAGCCCGACTTAAGGCGGGCCCCGCCAGTTAAGGGTTAACTTCCTCCGACATATTATGTTCCAATAAGTCCGAGGAGGCGGGAGCCCCGGAATCATTGCCACTGCCCCGCACTACACTCACAAAAACACTGGCGGCCGTTAGAATTATCGGAGGTGAATGAGGTTGCCACCAACGGTTTTATCGTATGGTAACTTATCGGACTTACTGAGCTCATATGACGCAAAATCGCGTCATAAACTTATTGGAGAGGTATAGAGATAAGTCCAAATGACGCGATCGCGTCATATGAGTTTTTGGTTCACTAGTCCATATAACGCGATCGCGTCATATATGTCTGGGGGAGTTAATAAGGGAGATAATTAAATACAGGAGATAAATACAGTACATAGATGAGAAGGAAAAGGGAAGGGTTCGTAAGTGATAATATATGAAATTATCAGTACTTTTTCATGCTTTTTCTTTTCTTTTATTATATTTGTTCTATTTATTTGTACTCTGTAGCCTACCTATTTGTTTCTTGGGCAAAAAAAAAATGCTTTATATAAATATATGTATAAATATATGTATAAATATATATATAAATTTATATATATAAATATGTTCCTGTTTGCTTTGGTCTTCATATTCCTTATTCGTCTTCGATTCCCAGTAGGAGAATCAATTGCTTCCATTATATATATATATACAGCAGGAATAGAAGAACAAAGTACGCTACGAGCAGTTCCATACTTTATTACCAAACGTTTCGACATCACACTGGTGTCATCTTCAGTGGTCTACAAATCAAAAGATAATATTACAAATATGAAAGCTTAAAAGCTTACTGAAAATAATTAGAACATAACAAAAACAAAAGCAAAATATATATATGGGGCAGAATGATAGGGTTAATACAAAGGAGGGGTAATTTAAATAAAGTTAAGCGGGTGCGATGATACCGTAGAGTTAAGGGAGGGTTTTAATTTTGAAATATAGAGGGATTCTAAAACTCTAATATCAACACGTTGACAGGAATCCAAAATATCAAAATGATCCTGTTTCACACCAAAACCACAAGATATAGCGTGTTCCCGTACAGCTGAGTAAGAAGGCGACTTGAAAGGCAGACCTGTTCTACTAGACTGACCTATGTGCTCGTCAATTCGTGTTTTGAAAGCTCGGTATGAGCTTCCAATATACCCTGCCTGGCAGCTAGGGCAAGCGAACTTGTAAATAATTGATGAACGAAGGTCAGTGGGTAGTCGATCTTTAACCCTTATTTAGCGGCGAGCAACATAAGTCGAGTTAAATAAAGCTGGACTATAAGGCGGCGCTCGACATAACTCGAGTGGCAATTTCAGCACGTAATGTGGCTGAGAGAGAGAGACAAGTGGTGGCAGGAGACTAGCGAGCGTATGACTGCTCCAGACCACCGCGGCGAACCTACTGACACAAATCTCAGCTCCCTCCTCCCTCTCTCACTCGCTACATACTCAATTATGTACTGAAAGTACCGAATTACCTGCTTTTTGCACTCGCGTTGCACGGTTATTGCAAGAAAACTATCCATCATACAAGGATCGTTATGGTGTCATTCGAAAGCTCTGTTTATGCCCTTTCAGGGATAGGTACTTGTTTTACGTTCTGGGTCTTATTTAGGCATGAAAATGATCACGTAAACAGCCCTATTTTGGCTAAAAAACACCCCGCTGTGCGGTACACATAAATAAACCGCATAGGCCGCTCGTAAGGTGTTAAACTTAAAAATGAACCAATTTTAAATGTATTCTTATGAATGAAGCTGAAACTAATTTGCGGGTAAAATTTGAGCAAATATCTTCTTAAATTATTTTCTATTTTACTCGAGACTTCGCCTAGGTAAGGAATGACTAAAAATATCTCCTCCTTTCTAACTGTCGGAATACTATGTTTTGGTTGGTAAATTCTACACAAATAATTATTTACAATTTTATAAAAGATGTTGGTGCTATAACCATTCTTAACAAAAAAGTCTTTTAGAAACATAATTTCCTTATGAAATAATTGGTAACTGGATGTGAGTGAGTAGGCTCTGTGAAGCAGTGTCTTTATCGCATTAATCTTGAATTTATTTTGACAATAGCGTACTTTGTTCTTCTATTCCTGCTGAAGATACAGTTCCCAAGGAACACTCCTCTCTCCGATATACACATATATATATATATATATATAGTTATGAGAACCTCAGCAGGTGATCTTGGACACCGCAACTTCCAAATTAGTAGGGCAATGAGAAGAAATACGTTGTGGAACATCATGATTTATTCTAATTTTCGGCGACGTCACGCAGCCATCCTCAGGAAAGGGTTACCAACAGATCCTAAAAATTGAGTATAACTCTGTATATATTGCTAAAACAGGATCACTAAAATGCAATGCATTGTTAAACACGTGGCAATTTGCCTATCTAAAAAACAATTAAACAACATAATTTTGGCCAACTAGGCAAGGTTTGAATATAAAATAAATCTACGGCTAGACATCATCTAATTCAAAATTGCTAAATCTCAATGCAACAAAAGAAATCAAAACGCATAAGATATCAAATTTATGTTATCATTTCTTTTGCAATTCAAATATTATTCTGAACTGTAAAGGCTAAAATCTATTAAACAAAATTTAACCTACCGCTAAACAGCGTCCAAAGTATTATGCCAATATCCAACCATGTGAGGACAAGACTTAGCAAAAACAATCATAATAGACGAGAATATTAAAATGAGGGACTTTACAAAACATTTCAAATTATCTAGTAAAATTAGAAGCAAACATAGTAATCCTAATCACATCGAACCGCAACATAAAGCAAAAAAGTACATTTGAATTACTTGACTCTAAGAAACAAAAGACAAGTGTTGAAAATTCACATAAAGGAAAATTGTCACAAACAAATCGGAACTCACCATGATACCACCAGTCTCCAATGAAAGACGATGAGGGACTGATTAACTGAACACATTTGAACTCTATATGTAAACTCAATATATGGTGAAAATTAAACGAAATAAAATGAAAAACCAAACTACATGAACACCCAAAAAGCAACCAATTGTACCTAATAATGAACCTTCAACTATTATTGACAAGATTTATTTCTGGTTTGTGCTTATTTATCAGCATTTTTTTCGCCTATTAAAGCCTCATACGTGCTTCTAAACCTGCCGATGATTTCAAAATCCCTCTCCGAAAAAGGGTGATCTTCATTACGGGAGTGTTCCCTTACTGCAGAAAATGACATACTCAAAAATATTCCAGACCTGAAGCTTTTCCCCAAATGCTCATATATTCTCATTTTGAATGATCTACTCGAACATCCAACGTTCCAACGTTCCACAACGTATTTCTTCTCATTGCCCTACTAATATATATATATATATATATATATATCTATATATATATTAATAGACACATTTAGCTTTAGTTCCTGTATTATATAATCATGGTCTGTAAAGTCAATGTCCAAACTTGCGTGAGTTTACGGTACTCAATAAAGGGGCGCACTGTGCCCCGATGCAGAGCACATTAACATAATCTCCCTTCAATCTCCTCCAAGCCCCGTATCAATCAACCACCACCAACCAGAACAAACTATCACAACCACCACCAACCAGAACAAACTATCACAACCAACATAACCACCACCAAACAAATACCATCAAGCTATCACCACCACTACCAAGTCACCACAACCACCAAACTACCACAAACACCACCCAACTACCACAACCACCACCAACCAGAACAAACTATCACAACCAACATAACCACCACCAAACAAATACCATCAAGCTATCACCGCCACTACCCAGTCACCACAACCACCAAACTACCACAAACACCACCCAACTACCACAACCACCACCAACCAGAACAAACTATCACAACCAACATAACCACCACCAAACAAATACCATCAAGCTATCACCACCACTAACTACCCAGTCACCACAACCACCAAACTACCACAAACACCACCCAACTACCACAACCACCACCAACCAGAACAAACTATCACAACCAACATAACCACCACCAAACAAATACCATCAAGCTATCACCACCACTACCCCGTCACCACAACCACCAAACTACCACAAACACCACCCAACTACCACAACCACCACCAACCAGAACAAACTATCACAACCAACATAACCACCACCAAACAAATACCATCAAGCTATCACCACCACTACCCAGTCACCACAACCACCAAACTACCACAAACACCACCCAACTACCACAACCACCACCAACCAGAACAAACTATCACAACCAACATAACCACCACCAAACAAATACCATCAAGCTATCACCACCACTACCCAGTCACCACAACCACCAAACTACCACAAACACCACCCAACTACCACAACCACCACCAACCAGAACAAACTATCACAACCAACATAACCACCACCAAACAAATACCATCAAGCTATCACCACCACTACCCAGTCACCACAACCACCAAACTACCACAAACACCACCCAACTACCACAACCACCACCAACCAGAACAAACTATCACAACCAACATAACCACCACCAAACAAATACCATCAAGCTATCACCACCACTACCCAGTCACCACAACCACCAAACTACCACAAACACCACCCAACTACCACAACCACCACCAACCAGAACAAACTATCACAACCAACATAACCACCACCAAACAAATACCATCAAGCTATCACCACCACTACCCAGTCACCACAACCACCAAACTACCACAAACACCACCCAACTACCACAACCACCACCAACCAGAACAAACTATCACAACCAACATAACCACCACCAAACAAATACCATCAAGCTATCACCACCACTACCCAGTCACCACAACCACCAAACTACCACAAACACCACCCAACTACCACAACCACCACCAACCAGAACAAACTATCACAACCAACATAACCACCACCAAACAAATACCATCAAGCTATCACCACCACTACCCAGTCACCACAACCACCAAACTACCACAAACACCACCCAACTACCACAACCACCACCAACCAGAACAAACTATCACAACCAACATAACCACCACCAAACAAATACCATCAAGCTATCACCACCACTACCCAGTCACCACAACCACCAAACTACCACAAACACCACCCAACTACCACAACCACCACCAACCAGAACAAACTATCACAACCAACATAACCACCACCAAACAAATACCATCAAGCTATCACCACCACTACCCAGTCACCACAACCACCAAACTACCACAAACACCACCCAACTACCACAACCACCACCAACCAGAACAAACTATCACAACCAACATAACCACCACCACCAACCAAATACCATCAAGCTATCACCACCACTACCCAGTCACCACAACCACCAAACTACCACAAACACCACCCAACTACCACAACCACCACCAACCAGAACAAACTATCACAACCAACATAACCACCACCAAACAAATACCATCAAGCTATCACCACCACTACCCAGTCACCACAACCACCAAACTACCACAAACACCACCCAACTACCACAACCACCACCAACCAGAACAAACTATCACAACCAACATAACCACCACCAAACAAATACCATCAAGCTATCACCACCACTACCCAGTCACCACAACCACCAAACTACCACAAACACCACCCAACTACCACAACCACCACCAACCAGAACAAACTATCACAACCAACATAACCACCACCAAACAAATACCATCAAGCTATCACCACCACTACCCAGTCACCACAACCACCAAACTACCACAAACACCACCCAACTACCACAACCACCACCAACCAGAACAAACTATCACAACCAACATAACCACCACCAAACAAATACCATTAAGCTATCACCACCACTACCCAGTCACCACAACCACCAAACTACCACAGACACCACCCAACTACCACAACCACCACCAACCAGAACAAACTATCACAACCAACATAACCACCACCAAACAAATACCATCAAGCTATCACCACCACTACCCAGTCACCACAACCACCAAACTACCACAAACACCACCCAACTACCACAACCACCACCAACCAGAACAAACTATCACAACCAACATAACCACCACCAAACAAATACCATCAAGCTATCACCACCACTACCCAGTCACCACAACCACCAAACTACCACAAACACCACCCAACTACCACAACCACCACCAACCAGAACAAACTATCACAACCAACATAACCACCACCAAACAAATACCATGAAGCTATCACCACCACTACCCAGTCACCACAACCACCAAACTACCACAAACACCACCCAACTACCACAACCACCACCAATCAGAACAAACTATCACAACCAACATAACCACCACCAAACAAATACCATCAAGCTATCACCACCACTACCCAGTCACCACAACCACCAAACTACCACAAACACCACCCAACTACCACAACCACCACCAACCAGAACAAACTATCACAACTAACATAACCACCACCAAACAAATACCATCAAGCTATCGCCACCACTACCCAGTCACCACAACCACCAAACTACCACAAACACCACCCAACTACCACAACCACCACCAACCAGAACAAACTATCACAACCAACATAACCACCACCAACCAAATACCATCAAGCTATCACCACCACTACCCAGTCACCACAACCACCAAACTACCACAAACACCACCCAACTACCACAACCACCACCAACCAGAACAAACTATCACAACCAACAGAACCACCACCAAACAAATACCATCAAGCTATCACCACCACTACCCAGTCACCACAACCACCAAACTACCACAAACACCACCCAACTACCACAACCACCACCAACCAGAACAAACTATCACAACCAACATAACCACCACCAAACAAATACCATCAAGCTATCACCACCACTACCCAGTCACCACAACCACCAAACTACCACAAACACCACCCAACTACCACAACCACCACCAACCAGAACAAACTATCACAACCAACATAACCACCACCAAACAAATACCATCAAGCTATCACCACCACTACCCAGTCACCACAACCACCAAACTACCACAAACACCACCCAACTACCACAACCACCACCAACCAGAACAAACTATCACAACCAACATAACCACCACCAAACAAATACCATCAAGCTATCACCACCACTACCCAGTCACCACAACCACCAAACTACCACAAACACCACCCAACTACCACAACCACCACCAACCAGAACAAACTATCACAACCAACATAACCACCACCAAACAAATTTCATCAAGCTATCACCACCACTACCCAGTCACCACAACCACTAAACTACCACAAACACCACCCAACTACCACAACCACCACCAACCAGAACAAACTATCACAACCAACATAACCACCACCAAACAAATACCATCAAGCTATCACCACCACCACTACCCAGTCACCACAACCACCAAAACTACCACAAACACCACCCAATAACCACAACCACCACAAACCAGAACAAACTATCACAACCAACATAACCACCACCAAACAAATACCATCAAGCTATCACCACCACTACCCAGTCACCACAACCACCAAACTACCACAAACACCACCCAACTACCACAACCACCACCAACCAGAACAAACTATCACAACCAACATAACCACCACCAAACAAATACCATCAAGCTATCACCACCACTACCCAGTCACCACAACCACCAAACTACCACAAACACCACCCAACTACCACAACCACCACCAACCAGAACAAACTATCACAACCAACATAACCACCACCAAACAAATACCATCACGCTATCACCACCACTACCCAGTCACCACAACCACCAAACTACCACAAACACCACCCAACTACCACAACCACCACCAACCAGAACAAACTATCACAACCAACATAACCACTACCAAACAAATACCATCAAGCTATCACCACCACTACTCAGTCACCACAACCACCAAACTACCACAAACACCACCCAACTACCACAACCACCACCAACCAGAACAAACTATCACAACCAACATAACCACCACCAAACAAATACCATCAAGCTATCACCACCACTACCCCGTCACCACAACCACCAAACTACCACAAACACCACCCAACTACCACAACCACCACCAACCAGAACAAACTATCACAACCAACATAACCACCACCAAACAAATACCATCAAGCTATCACCACCACTACCCAGTCACCACAACCACCAAACTACCACAAACACCACCCAACTACCACAACCACCACCAACCAGAACAAACTATCACAACCAACATAACCACCACCAAACAAATACCATCAAGCTATCACCACCACTACCCAGTCACCACAACCACCAAACTACCACAAACACCACCCAACTACCACAACCACCACCAACCAGAACAAACTATCACAACCAACATAACCACCACCAAACAAATACCATCAAGCTATCACCACCACTACCCAGTCACCACAACCACCAAACTACCACAAACACCACCCAACTACCACAACCACCACCAACCAGAACAAACTATCACAACCAACATAACCACCACCAAACAAATACCATGAAGCTATCACCACCACTACCCAGTCACCACAACCACCAAACTACCACAAACACCACCCAACTACCACAACCAGAACAAACTATCACAACCAACATAACCACCACCAAACAAATACCATCAAGCTATCACCACCACTACCCAGTCACCACAACCACCAAACTACCACAAACACCACCCAACTACCACAACCACCACCAACCAGAACAAACTATCACAACCAACATAACCACCACCAAACAATACCATCAAGCTATCACCACCACTACCCAGTCACCACAACCACCAAACTACCACAAACACCACCCAACTACCACAACCACCACCAACCAGAACAAACTATCACAACCAACATAACCACCACCAAACAAATACCATCAAGCTATCACCACCACTACCCAGTCACCACAACCACCAAACTACCACAAACACCACCCAACTACCACAACCACCACCAACCAGAACAAACTATCACAACCAACATAACCACCACCAAACAAATACCATCAAGCTATCACCACCACTACCCAGTCACCACAACCACCAAACTACCACAAACACCACCCAACTACCACAACCACCACCAACCAGAACAAACTATCACAACCAACATAACCACCACCAAACAAATACCATCAAGCTATCACCACCACTACCCAGTCACCACAACCACCAAACTACCACAAACACCACCCAACTACCACAACCACCACCAACCAGAACAAACTATCACAACCAACATAACCACCACCAAACAAATACCATCAAGCTATCACCACCACTACCCAGTCACCACAACCACCAAACTACCACAAACACCACCCAACTACCACAACCACCACCAACCAGAACAAACTATCACAACCAACATAACCACCACCAAACAAATACCATCAAGCTATCACCACCACTACCCAGTCACCACAACCACCAAACTACCACAAACACCACCCAACTACCACAACCACCACCAACCAGAACAAACTATCACAACCAACATAACCACCACCAAACAAATACCATCAAGCTATCACCACCACTACCCAGTCACCACAACCACCAAACTACCACAAACACCACCCAACTACCACAACCACCACCAACCAGAACAAACTATCACAACCAACATAACCACCACCAAACAAATACCATCAAGCTATCACCACCACTACCCAGTCACCACAACCACCAAACTACCACAAACACCACCCAACTACCACAACCACCACCAACCAGAACAAACTATCACAACCAACATAACCACCACCAAACAAATACCATCAAGCTATCACCACCACTACCCAGTCACCACAACCACCAAACTACCACAAACACCACCCAACTACCACAACCACCACCAACCAGAACAAACTATCACAACCAACATAACCACCACCAAACAAATACCATCAAGCTATCACCACCACTACCCAGTCACCACAACCACCAAACTACCACAAACACCACCCAACTACCACAACCACCACCAACCAGAACAAACTATCACAACCAACATAACCACCACCAAACAAATACCATCAAGCTATCACCACCACTACCCAGTCACCACAACCACCAAACTACCACAAACACCACCCAACTACCACAACCACCACCAACCAGAACAAACTATCACAACCAACATAACCACCACCAAACAAATACCATCAAGCTATCACCACCACTACCCAGTCACCACAACCACCAAACTACCACAAACACCACCCAACTACCACAACCACCACCAACCAGAACAAACTATCACAACCAACATAACCACCACCAAACAAATACCATCAAGCTATCACCACCACTACCCAGTCACCACAACCACCAAACTACCACAAACACCACCCAACTACCACAACCACCACCAACCAGAACAAACTATCACAACCAACATAACCACCACCAAACAAATACCATCAAGCTATCACCACCACTACCCAGTCACCACAACCACCAAACTACCACAAACACCACCCAACTACCACAACCACCACCAACCAGAACAAACTATCACAACCAACATAACCACCACCAAACAAATACCATCAAGCTATCACCACCACTACCCAGTCACCACAACCACCAAACTACCACAAACACCACCCAACTACCACAACCACCACCAACCAGAACAAACTATCACAACCAACATAACCACCACCAAACAAATACCATCAAGCAATCACCACCACTACCCAGTCACCACAACCACCAAACTACCACAAACACCACCCAACTACCACAACCACCACCAACCAGAACAAACTATCACAACCAACATAACCACCACCAAACAAATACCATCAAGCTATCACCACCACTACCCAGTCACCACAACCACCAAACTACCACAAACACCACCCAACTACCACAACCACCACCAACCAGAACAAACTATCACAACCAACATAACCACCACCAAACAAATACCATCAAGCTATCACCACCACTACCCAGTCACCACAACCACCAAACTACCACAAACACCACCCAACTACCACAACCACCACCAACCAGAACAAACTATCACAACCAACATAACCACCACCAAACAAATACCATCAAGCTATCACCACCACTACCCAGTCACCACAACCACCAAACTACCACAAACACCACCCAACTACCACAACCACCACCAACCAGAACAAACTATCACAACCAACATAACCACCACCAAACAAATACCATCAAGCTATCACCACCACTACTCAGTCACCACAACCACCAAACTACCACAAACACCACCCAACTACCACAACCACCACCAACCAGAACAAACTATCACAACCAACATAACCACCACCAAACAAATACCATCAAGCTATCACCACCACTACCCAGTCACCACAACCACCAAACTACCACAAACACCACCCAACTACCACAACCACCACCAACCAGAACAAACTATCACAACCAACATAACCACCACCAAACAAATACCATCAAGCTATCACCACCACTACCCAGTCACCACAACCACCAAACTACCACAAACACCACCCAACTACCACAACCACCACCAACCAGAACAAACTATCACAACCAACATAACCACCACCAAACAAATACCATCAAGCTATCACCACCACTACCCAGTCACCACAACCACCAAACTACCACAAACACCACCCAACTACCACAACCACCACCAACCAGAACAAACTATCACAACCAACATAACCACCACCAAACAAATACCATCAAGCTATCACCACCACTACCCAGTCACCACAACCACCAAACTACCACAAACACCACCCAACTACCACAACCACCACCAACCAGAACAAACTATCACAACCAACATAACCACCACCAAACAAATACCATCAAGCTATCACCACCACTACCCAGTCACCACAACCACCAAACTACCACAAACACCACCCAACTACCACAACCACCACCAACCAGAACAAACTATCACAACCAACATAACCACCACCAAACAAATACCATCAAGCTATCACCACCACTACCAGTCACCACAACCACCAAACTACCACAAACACCACCCAACTACCACAACCACCACCAACCAGAACAAACTATCACAACCAACATAACCACCACCAAACAAATACCATCAAGCTATCACCACCACTACCCAGTCACCACAACCACCAAACTACCACAAACACCACCCAACTACCACAACCACCACCAACCAGAACAAACTATCACAACCAACATAACCACCACGAAACAAATACCATCAAGCTATCACCACCACTACCCAGTCACCACAACCACCAAACTACCACAAACACCACCCAACTACCACAACCACCACCAACCAGAACAAACTATCACAACCAACATAACCACCACCAAACAAATACCATCAAGCTATCACCACCACTACCCAGTCACCACAACCACCAAACTACCACAAACACCACCCAACTACCACAACCACCACCAACCAGAACAAACTATCACAACCAACATAACCACCACCAAACAAATACCATCAAGCTATCACCACCACTATCCAGTCACCACAACCACCAAACTACCACAAACACCACCCAACTACCACAACCACCACCAACCAGAACAAACTATCACAACCAACATAACCACCACCAAACAAATACCATCAAGCTATCACCACCACTACCCAGTCACCACAACCACCAAACTACCACAAACACCACCCAACTACCACAACCACCACCAACCAGAACAAACTATCACAACCAACATAACCGCCACCAAACAAATACCATCAAGCTATCACCACCACTACCCAGTCACCACAACCACCAAACTACCACAAACACCACCCAACTACCACAACCACCACCAACCAGAACAAACTATCACAACCAACATAACCACCACCAAACAAATACCATCAAGCTATCACCACCACTACCCAGTCACCACAACCACCAAACTACCACAAACACCACCCAACTACCACAACCACCACCAACCAGAACAAACTATCACAACCAACATAACCACCACCAAACAAATACCATCAAGCTATCACCACCACTACCCAGTCACCACAACCACCAAACTACCACAAACACCACCCAACTACCACAACCACCACCAACCAGAACAAACTATCACAACCAACATAACCACCACCAAACAAATACCATCAAGCTATCACCATCACTACCCAGTCACCACAACCACCAAACTACCACAAACACCACCCAACTACCACAACCACCACCAACCAGAACAAACTATCACAACCAACATAACCACCACCAAACAAATACCATCAAGCTATCACCACCACTACCCAGTCACCACAACCACCAAACTACCACAAACACCACCCAACTACCACAACCACCACCAACCAGAACAAACTATCACAACCAACATAACCACCACCAAACAAATACCATCAAGCTATCACCACCACTACCCAGTCACCACAACCACCAAACTACCACAAACACCACCCAACTACCACAACCACCACCAACCAGAACAAACTATCACAACCAACATAACCACCACCAAACAAATACCATCAAGCTATCACCACCACTACCCAGTCACCACAACCACCAAACTACCACAAACACCACCCAACTACCACAACCACCACCAACCAGAACAAACTATCACAACCAACATAACCACCACCAAACAAATACCATCAAGCTATCACCACCACTACCCAGTCACCACAACCACCAAACTACCACAAACACCACCCAACTACCACAACCACCACCAACCAGAACAAACTATCACAACCAACATAACCACCACCAAACAAATACCATCAAGCTATCACCACCACTACCCAGTCACCACAACCACCAAACTACCACAAACACCACCCAACTACCACAACCACCACCTACC
Organism: Paralithodes platypus; assembly: GCA_032716605.1. Taxonomy (NCBI): domain Eukaryota; kingdom Metazoa; phylum Arthropoda; class Malacostraca; order Decapoda; family Lithodidae; genus Paralithodes; species Paralithodes platypus. The sequence continues at coordinate 17,905,124 of CM064501.1, read as the reverse complement.
AACCAGAACAAACTATCACAACCAACATAACCACCACCAAACAAATACCATCAAGCTATCACCACCACTACCCAGTCACCACAACCACCAAACTACCACAAACACCACCCAACTACCACAACCACCACCAACCAGAACAAACTATCACAACCAACATAACCACCACCAAACAAATACCATCAAGCTATCACCACCACTACCCAGTCACCACAACCACAAACACCACCCAACTACCACAACCACCACCAACCAGAACAAACTATCACAACCAACATAACCACCACCAAACAAATACCATCAAGCTATCACCACCACTACCCAGTCACCACAACCACCAAACTACCACAAACACCACCCAACTACCACAACCACCACCAACCAGAACAAACTATCACAACCAACATAACCACCACCAAACAAATACCATCAAGCTATCACCACCACTACCCAGTCACCACAACCACCAAACTACCACAAACACCACCCAACTACCACAACCACCACCAACCAGAACAAACTATCACAACCAACATAACCACCACCAAACAAATACCATCAAGCTATCACCACCACTACCCAGTCACCACAACCACCAAACTACCACAAACACCACCCAACTACCACAACCACCACCAACCAGAACAAACTATCACAACCAACATAACCACCACCAAACAAATACCATCAAGCTATCACCACCACTACCCAGTCACAACAACCACCAAACTACCACAAACACCACCCAACTACCACAACCACCACCAACCTGAACAAACTATCACAACCAACATAACCACCACCAAAAAAATACCATCAAGCTATCACCACCACTACCCAGTCACCACAACCACCAAACTACCACAAACACCACCCAACTACCACAACCACCACCAACCAGAACAAACTATCATAACCAACATTACCACCACCAAACAAATACCATCAAGCTATCACCACCACTACCCAGTCACCACAACCACCAAACTACCACAAACACCACCCAACTACCACAACCACCACCAACCAGAACAAACTATCACAACCAACATAACCACCACCAAACAAATACCATCAAGCTATCACCACCACTACCCAGTCACCACAACCACCAAACTACCACAAACACCACCCAACTACCACAACCACCACCAACCAGAACAAACTATCACAACCAACATAACCACCACCAAACAAATACCATCAAGCTATCACCACCACTACCCAGTCACCACAACCACCAAACTACCACAAACACCACCCAACTACCACAACCACCACCAACCAGAACAAACTATCACAACCAACATAACCACCACCAAACAAATACCATCAAGCTATCACCACCACTACCCAGTCACCACAACCACCAAACTACCACAAACACCACCCAACTACCACAACCACCACCAACCAGAACAAACTATCACAACCAACATAACCACCACCAAGCGAATACAATCAAGCTATCACCACCACTACCCAGTCACCACAACCACCAAACTACCACAAACACCACCCAACTACCACAACCACCACCAACCAGAACAAACTATCACAACCAACATAACCACCACCAAACAAATACCATCAAGCAATCACCACCACTACCCAGTCACCACAACCACCAAACTACCACAAACACCACCCAACTACCACAACCACCACCAACCAGAACAAACTATCACAACCAACATAACCACCACCAAACAAATACCATCAAGCTATCACCACCACTACCCAGTCACCACAACCACCAAACTACCACAAACACCACCCAACTACCACAACCACCACCAACCAGAACAAACTATCACAACCAACATAACCACCACCAAACAAATACCATCAAGCTATCACCACCACTACCCAGTCACCACAACCACCAAACTACCACAAACACCACCCAACTACCACAACCACCACCAACCAGAACAAACTATCACAACCAACATAACCACCACCAAACAAATACCATCAAGCTATCACCACCACTACCCAGTCACCACAACCACCAAACTACCACAAACACCACCCAACTACCACAACCACCACCAACCAGAACAAACTATCACAACCAACATAACCACCACCAAACAAATACCATCAAGCTATCACCACCACTACCCAGTCACCACAACCACCAAACTACCACAAACACCACCCAACTACCACAACCACCACCAACCAGAACAAACTATCACAACCAACATAACCACCACCAAACAAATACCATCAAGCTATCACCACCACTACCCAGTCACCACAACCACCAAACTACCACAAACACCACCCAACTACCACAACCACCACCAACCAGAACAAACTATCACAACCAACATAACCACCACCAAACAAATACCATCAAGCTATCACCACCACTACCCAGTCACCACAACCACCAAACTACCACAAACACCACCCAACTACCACAACCACCACCAACCAGAACAAACTATCACAACCAACATAACCACCACCAAACAAATACCATCAAGCGCTCACCACCACTACCCAGTCACCACAACCACCAAACTACCACAAACACCACCCAACTACCACAACCACCACCAACCAGAACAAACTATCACAACCAACATAACCACCACCAAGCAAATACCATCAAGCTATCACCACCACTACCCAGTCACCACAACCACCAAACTACCACAAACACCACCCAACTACCACAACCACCACCAACCAGAACAAACTATCACAACCAACATAACCACCACCAAACAAATACCATCAAGCAATCACCACCACTACCCAGTCACCACAACCACCAAACTACCACAACACCACCACTACCACAACCACCACCAACCAGAACAAACTATCACAACCAACATAACCACCACCAAACAAATACCATCAAGCTATCACCACCACTACCCAGTCACCACAACCACCAAACTACCACAAACACCACCCAACTACCACAACCAGAACAAACTATCACAACCAACATAACCACCACCAAACAAATACCATCAAGCTATCACCACCACTACCCAGTCACCACAACCACCAAACTACCACAAACACCACCCAACTACCACAACCACCACCAACCAGAACAAACTATCACAACCAACATAACCACCACCAAACAAATACCATCAAGCTATCACCACCACTACCCAGTCACCACAACCACCAAACTACCACAAACACCACCCAACTACCACAACCACCACCACCCAACTACTACTACAACTACACACTCTCACCACTAATTACCAACCACAACCACCATATACACAAAAAATCAACCATGACTACCACAACTACCACCACGGCTATACACCAGCCGATTAAAATCGTGAATGTGGGAAAGCCCCTTAAGCAAAAGGATGGGTCATTTACGGGGGACAAAAAAAAACAAAAATGAGCGAACTCCTATGTCAGCAGTATGAAATGGCCTTCAGTGAGTCTGATGAAACAAAAGTCATCAGAGACCAAAATGAAATTTTCATTGATATTCCCCCTACTGAAACCCTCCAGATTCTTGATAATGATTTTGGGCCAAACCACATAGAGGAGGCTATTGTCAACATGCCATCCCACTCGGCACCAGGCCCGGTCTCATGGAAATCGATCCTAATAAAGTAATATAAGGAAAGCCTCTCAAAACCCTTGGCTATACTGTGGAGAAGGAGTCTAGATAACATACGAGAGAAAGCAAGAGAGGCTGGAGACAGCGACGAGCAGAATCAGAAAAGAAGAAAACGGAGAGACCTGCAAGAACTGGAAGCCGCCAGAGAGAAAGAAGGAAGGAGAGAGAGAGAGAGAGAGAAAATGGGAGAATTAAGAGCACGGGAAGCGACACCAGAACCCCAAACAATAGGTAGGACAAATGTCATCCAGGAAGTCGCCTCACCACAAATCATCCAAGAAACTGGGTGTGCTTAACCACCTCAAGGGGTTCTTTACCCTTGCACAGCTTCTTGATCTTTACAGGGGCACAGTGCGTCCTTTTATTGAGTATTGTTCACATGTGTGGGGAGGATCCTCTCACATCGCACTCCAAGACAACGTAGAAAGGAAAGCTTTTCGTATCATTAACACTTTCTCTGCGGGCATATTTCCTCCTATTTCCGCCATATTAGGGCTCGTGCAGGCACTCCTGATTGATTAGGCAAGTGTCTGAATGAAATGAAGTGTATTCAGCCAAAGACTAGAAGAAAATAACTTCAAAATGACACCAAAACGAGCTTCGTAGCTCGCCGGGTTCACCCACAGTGCTATCACAGACATTCGCTAAAATGAGCAATTCTCGCTAATGTCTCACTACATTTGCCTTTGGCAGCACTGTATATCTCGCGAGACTCTGACTCGAAGCCTTCAGTGCCACGGCCGCCTGGCTGGGAGACGGACGTGTGGCCTGTCGCGTTCCTGCTCCCTTGCACTCGAATTTACAGGCTTTTACAGGCTTTATAAGCCTGTAAATTGCTGTAAATTGCCATGGCGTTCGAGAACGTCTCCCGCAGGGAAAGCGTTAAATCCCGTCCACTCACCAACTCTCTGCAATCTCTCTCTCTTCGCCGCAATGTTGCATCTCTCTCGCTATTCTATCGCTACTACAATAATCAATGTTCCTCAGAGCTTTCCCAGTGTATACTACCTCCTCTACGTAAGGTACATAGTACCCGTCTTGCAACACAATCCCACACCTACTCTGTGCAACTCTCCAACCCAAGAGTGAAACGTTATTCTCAGTCTTCCTATGACTTAAATTGCTTCAAACTCTGTGTGTCCAGGCATTTTGGCCCTGTCACTCTTTCAACTCAGGGGGAGGCACTCGATACAGGCAGTTCTGCCTTCTGTCTCCCTCACTCACATAAAAATAAAAAAAAACACACGAAAAAAAAAAAAACACAAGTAAAATCAACCCCAGTGACACTATCTTTCCACGCCCAGTGACCAAGTGAATTGTGATATATTTTTTTGTATTTGATGTGCCATTCCATTCTTAATTCGTTGGAGAAGTGCTGCCGTAACTTGTTCCAATCTATGTGCGAAGACACCTAAATCTATATATATATTTTGTGTATAATTATTTGTGCTATTCAAAGGAGCAGTAACCCCCCAATGTTAATATTGCTATTCATCTTAGCTCCGGGGTATAACTATTTTCACATCCATGATTTTATGTATTCTATTTGTACCATTTTATGTGTGAACCATTAGCCAAGTAAGCCATCATATGTTGTTATCTTATTAAGAATATAATAACTATTAATGTACAGTACTTCTGTGTTGTCCTTGCACCTCTGCATGTTTGTGTGTGTGTCTGTGTCTGTGTGTGAATTCCTTCTCTACCCAGTTAAGTTAGGATTCACCTTTATTCAGTAAACCAAGCAGAAAGCCTGGTATAACACTAAACTCTGGAGAAATACCAGATAGCTTAAACAATGCAATAATTGCCCCTCTGCAAAAAGGAGGGAGTAAAGCACTACCAAAACACCATTGCCTAGTAGTCATAACTTCCCACATCATTAATATTTTCGAGCGCGTCTTACGAGGCAAAATCTCAACACTTATGGAAACAACAAACTCCACAAGACCGGTCAACATGGGTTCTAAACAGATCGGTCAACATGGGTACAAACCGGGAAGATCGTGTCTCTCACAACAGTTGGAAAAGTAATTTACACCGATCTTGCAAAAACATTTGATATGTGTGACCATGGTATAATCACCCACACACTTAAAGCAAAAGGGATAACAGGAAAAATCGGAAAGTGGATATACGTCATCGTAAACCGGAAACAATCAGTAGCTGTAAACCAAGTCACATCTGCACCTTTCGGATGTAAAATGCTCAGTTCCCCAAGAAACAGTGCTAGCACCCCTTCTTTCCTCATTCTAATTAATGACATAGATGCCAACACAAGACACAGTACAGTTACACTATAGGGATCGCTTAAAATCACTCAAACTATATTCGTTGGAACGTAGAAGGGAACGATACTTAATAATATATACGTGGAAAATCGCAGAGGGTTTTGTACCATATCTACATACACCAATAGCAATGAAATTCAATAATAGGAGAGGCTGGGAATGCGAGATCCCCAAGATGATAAATCGGGGGGCTATGGGCTCTCTGCGAGAAGGCTGGTTATCACATAGAGGAGCACGTCTCTTCAACAAACTCCCGCGGCGAGTGAGAGACATGAGAGGTGTCTCGTTAGACAGCTTCAAGAGAGCTCTCGATATCGAACTACAAAAAGTGCCAGACGAGCCCATCTTCACAAGGGTGCGCTCCACCTCTTCGAATAGTCTGCTGCACCAATTCTCAAACAACAACGAAGGCGATGCGCTCTTCGGTGCCACTAGCAAGAGTGGTGAACTCCACACATAGGTAGTGTCTTCTTATGCAGATGACACAAAACTAAGTATGATAGTAAATACATAGGAAGACATGGGCTGGCTACAGGCAGACATAAATGTGGTGTTCTTGTGGACCAGGGAAAACAACATGCAGTTTAATGAAGTAAAATTCCAAGTAATACGATACAGAGATGATAATGTTGTTAACCCGGCAAAGATTAGACTATGGTATTAGAAACGTCCCGCCATGCGAAGGTATTTTGGTTCATTCCCGACGAAAATCATAATTTGATCATAAATATCGTTATTACTTATTCATATGCGCCTATTTTACGTTTAATATGAAGATATTAACATTTAAGAGCAATAAAACAAGTGGGAATAGTATTTGGGGGGCGAAAAAGACATATTATTGCCGACCGGTCTATTCATGAGGGGAGAGCCGCGGCATCATAATATCCTCTCCTCCCGAGTTCTCAAGCGACACTGACGGCTCTAAGTAGAAGTCTAACCGTTGCAAGGATCTCTAGATGCCTCGCCCATGCTATAGAGACTGCGGGAAGGAAATTCGCGCCAAAAATTACCCGATAAAAGGGGGAATAAGAGGAAAAATAGATGATAATTGAGAAGGAGGAAAATGGGAGGAAGGGGGGGGGGGGACACATATGTAGGAATGATAGCAAGTAATGGAGGGGAATTATCTCACCTAATCACATATTGCCTTGTTTTGAGTACCACTGGCGTGGTTTAAAAGGCTGTCTTTAGGCTTTGGATCTTATGAGAACCTTCGCCTTTGCCCACTAAACCTCTTATGAGGATTTTTGTCTTTCTCGGGTTAAAGGGAACACAAATTACAAAACAGAATCCAAACACATTATAGAATGTAAAAACAGTGTGAAGGACCTTAGGGTGGGTCATATTACAAACATGAAATATATTTAATTAGGCTCTACTTGTTTATTCAGAGAGGCCTTAAATGTGCCCCAGATTAAAAGTATCCTTCTCTAGTACTTAGCTGCTAGTGTTTGTGTGCAAGGTGTATGTGTGTATGGCATCAAGCTATGTGATCATGAGTCGGAGCGGGTTGTGGTGGATGGAATTTTATTCCAAATAAAGCCACTACTTTTAAGCTCCTCGGTGGCCTAGTTGTTAAGGTGTTGTAGTGCTGCTCTACTGGCCTGGGTTCGAGCACTGGCTGGGTCATATCACAGCAATATTAAATGTATTTAAGCTCTACTGTTTTATTCAGAGAGGCCTTAAATGTTCCCAGAGTACAAGTATCCTTCTCTAGTACTTGGCTGTTAGTGTTTGTGTGTGAGGTGTATGTGTGTATGGCATCAAGCTATGCGATCATGAGTCGGAGCGGGTGGTAGTGGATGAAATTTGATTCCAAATGAAGCTACTACTTTTAAGCTTCTTGGTGGCCTAGTGGTTAGGGTGTTGGAGTGCTGCACTACTGGCCTGGGTTCGAGCCCTGGCTGGGTCATATACAACAAATATTAAATATGGGATTCAAAGACATAACCAGGTCAAAGTTACAGCTGCAATCTGGCTAACAGGTTGGATTCTACGTACATTTAACACATACGGTGAATTGCCCATGATAACGCTCTTCAAATCCCTAATGCTATCGCGGCTTGAATACTGTAACGTATTAACATCTCCATACAAAGCAGGCAAAATATATAATTTAGAGAGTGTACAAAGGAATTTCACCTCGCATATAAACTCGGTAAAACAGCTACACTATTAGGAGTGTTTAAGATCACTGAAACTGTACTCTTTGTAGCGTAGACGGGTACGTTTCTTAATCATTCACATGTGCCAAACCTACATACCATATTTGTAATGAAATTCAGTTATAGGAGAGGCTGGGAATGCGATATCCCCTGGATGAATATTTGAGGTTCTATGGGCTCTCTGTTAGAGGGTTGGTTATCACATAGAAGACCACATCTTTTCAACAAAATCCCACAGCGAGAAAGAGACATGAGGGGCGTCTCACTAGACAACTTCAAGAGAACCCTTAATGTCGAACTGCAAAAGGTGCCAGACGAGCCCACCTTCGTAGGGGAGCATGCTGCCCCTTCAAACAGTCTGCTGCACCAAATCACCACCCAGAACAAGGGGCAACGCACTCCTCGGTGCCACCAGAAGAGTGGCGAACTCAACCTTAGGTAAGGTAAGTGACCAACCTTAGGTATGAAAGAATAGTAGGTTGTAGAATATAAGTTTTTTGGTAACAAGCATCATTGCAGGTAATCATACCTAGCCTTGTAAATGTTTACATTCTGTAGTCATATAGAGATGCTGTTGTAATATCATGTGCGTTTTCAATATTTATAAGCAATAGAGTTTATAGGTTTAGAGTGTTTATGAGAAAGTGTTACTACATCAGATATTGTCAAGATTAACCCTCTCAATCACGCTTATGTTTCTTGAAGCCTATTACAACTACTATTCACTTCTCAAGCACTATTTGCAATACTGCGAGACAATACACGTATGTTATCACTCTGTTTTAGCCCACAATAATCGCCTCTACTTGCAATTTATTATACATCCAAAGATAGAGCAAGGCCCAAACTAATATATAACGGAGAAAAAATCCCATAAGATTAAATTATCATATTGAAAATCGTTAAATAAGAAATATTTAATAATTTTTCCGAGTTTACATGTTTATAATTTCGTTTTATGCTAAGCATATATTTTTTTATATGCAATGAGAAGCTTTCTTCACGCTTATTTCAATTGTCTCATCAGGATTGATTTATCATCAATAGTTGTTTATATATGAATAAAATCAAACGAGGTACAGTTAACTTGAGTAATTCGCGGAGACAACCGCCATAGGTTGAAATTTGTAGTCTGATACCACTGCAGGTTAGTTATTCTACCAAATGTACAACATTTAATCCACCCTCTACCACCCAACCCCACCACAAACGCGAGTGCTTCGCAAACCAACCCCCGGAAAGTGCCAGAAATAGCCGTTATTGAGTAATTGGGCCCCCACAAATCTGAGTCGCATCTCTGATGGATAGCAACAACAAATGGTTTGTTAGCGTCTATTAGGCTTTAGGGCAAGCTCTAGGGAATTTAATGTAAGGAGTCTGATTCCTAACCACATATTGACTCCTGGTACACATAATATAAACTTGCATCCTGGGTACAATAGGGTTCGCCATTGTTATATTTGATTTTCTATGGCAAAGTATTTTATATTAAGTTTATAGTAGAAGAAAGGGTTATTTACTCAGTGGTGTATAATTGTTATCTGGCATTTATTACTAAATAGTTTCTAATTTTACCAGGAATGTGGTGAAGAAACAGCAATGGCTGCAACAGATGTGGAAATTAAGACACAAATGCAGAGCAAGGACCCAGTTTATTCAACGTTTCGCCAGTAAGGCTTCTTCCTGAAGGAGCCTTACTGGCGAAACGTTGAATAAACTGGGTCCCTGCTCTGCATTTGTGTCTAAATTCCCACATCTTTTACCAGGAATGTCTAAATATATTAAAGCCGAACTAGTAATCAGCTTCCAAAACAACACAAGACAACCATTGATTTTGTGAATGACAATCAGTATATGGTTCGGCTGCTGGTCCGCAGTCGCGTGTTGACATCCCGGTGCCCGACGCAATCAGCGGCTTTATTTGAGGGAACTTCAGTCGCTCCCAGTGATTGTCTGCCGCGCCAATGGTTCAGCGGCCTCTCCCCCCCAGCTTCATCCCCTTCCTCCATGCTGCCATGCTCTGCCTTCATCATCCTCTGATCATTCGACTGTCCGGCTTCTCCACTCCGCTCCATCTTTATTCCTTTCTGGTTGGTGAGGGCCGGTGTTTCCCTGGACCTGTGACATGTGGCTTGCCCGCTGGAGGGATGCGGCACCCACGGTGGTCGGCTCTGGTACTTGCAAAATTCTCAGCTTTCTTTGGGGATCCTTGTGGGCCCACCTTCCCGTTGGTCCAGGGCCGCCTTCAGCCTCTCGGGTTTGTGTTGCCTCCTGTCTCCTCGTCTCCCCGTCTCTTCGCCTCACCAACCGTCTGCTTCCCTGATGTTTGAGCTTCCTTCCTGGGAGGCCGATGCGGCTTTGACCGACACTGTGTCAGGGTTAATAGGGCTTGCCCTAACAACCCTTAACCTTTAAATGGCGAAGCTATGGTATTTGAAACTGCTCGCCAGGCGAACGTATTGAGGCGCATTCCCGACGAAAATTGTCATTATCCAATAAATATCGTTATTACTATCATATGCACCTATTTTACGTTTAATATGAAGATATTAACATGTAACAGCAATAAAACAAGTGGGAATAATATTTAGGGGGGTGAAAAAGACGAAGTATTTCTGACCGGTGCATGCATGAGAGGAGAGCAGGAGCGGCGCACACCCTCCCCCTTTCACTTATCGATCCACACTGATGTCTTGCAAGTGAAGTCTCTCTCTTGCTACGATCTCTATATGCCTCCCTTCGACCTTGAAACTGGGTGGGGGATATTGGCGCGAAAATAAACAGAAAAACAAGGGAATAAGAGGAAAAATAGGTGTTAATTGAAGGGTGGGGGGGGGGAGTGGGGGTTTGGACACATGTGGAGGAGTGATAGAAGGTATGGAGGGGAATTATCTCACTTAATCACATATTCCTTGTTTTGAGTGTCAATGGGGTCATTTAAAAGTTTTTTTTTAGGCCTTGGATCTTAAGAGTCTCGAAACCGTTCCGGGTTAAATCAAGAATCAAGATCAATCAGTGTTTCTTGTGCTCTAAGTCAATCAGTAATCTTCCATTCTTCCACTGGCATGGTCTGAAAGCATCTTTGCTGTGACATACAATATTGATTGATAGTTCAAGTAAATCGGCTGGTAAATCGTTATTTAGCCAGGCTCCAGACACAAATCAACTTGTTCCCCGGTCTTTTCGCCATCATTTAAACGGTTAATTCTTTAAAAAAAATAACGAAACAAGCTAATTAACCAACTTTGGGTCTTCGGTGAGACTTTTTCTGTTGCACTAGACATACCGAAGGCCTTCGATATAGTCTGGCACAAATCTTTAATTTCCAAACTGCCCTCCTTCGGTTTCTGTCCCTCCATCTGTGCCTTTGTCTCTAATTTCCTTTCCGGCCGTTCCATAGCTGAGGTTGTGGACGGCCATCGATCATTTTCTCATCCAATCAACTGTGTTCCTCAGGGTTCTGTCCTATCTCTATTCTCTTTCTAATTTTCATAAATTATTCTCAACTGTACATCCAGTCCCATCCTTCATATGCAGACAAACTCTACCTTATACCACTCAATTAGTTTTCCAGAATGCCCCAGCCAGCAGTCCCTCAAACACAAGTATTGAAGCCATAAAACAATTATCTTCTGATCTAGCTATATTCCAATTAGGGTAGAGAAAACCTTGTTGCATTTAAGCTTCCAAGACTCAATTATCCATCTTACTACCCGTTAGGAACCTCAAGAGGACTATCCCATTCCAACAATACAAAAATCAACCCTTTATCTTCTCTCAATGTTCTGGGTGTCTCTTTTTCTTCTGCTCTTAAAATGCCCCAGAACAAGAAGCCCACCACAGAAGCCACGAGCGAACACCACACAGAAACACCCGGAAGAAAGGTCCACAGAACGAAAGGACCAGCTGACCGAGCCCGCCATTCCAGACAGGCCCAAGCCCGCAGGGCTAAACAGCTCCAGGACACACCCATTTACCTTTTCTAAACTAACCATTTTCCACACCTCACGTAGACTAACCCCCTCGTGTCCTACACTTATTAACTACAAAGATGATGAACAGGAATATACATTCATATTAAAAACACCCATGCCTGTCCCGACGTTGAGCCAATAATCAGACAGCCATAATTATATCTATGTATGTTCTTGCATCCGAGAAGTAGATGTTATATCTTAGAAGTTAAAACACCCACGCTGTCCCTAGACCCCGTATATCATTTCCATGACGAGTATAGATATGTGTAACCCGTGCTCAGTCGCCCTTGCATTGTTCCTCTAGTAACTAAGTCTATAATATTAACTGCCACCAGCATTGATACGACATAGCGGCACTGTCCTTGCTACAAAGATGATGAACAGGAATATACATTCATATTAAAAACACCCATGCCTGTCCCGACGTTGAGCCAATGCCAACACATCAGACAGCCATAATTATATCTATGTATGTTCTTGCATCCGAGAAGTAGATGTTATATATCTTAGAAGTTCAAACACCCACGCTTGTCCCTAGACCTCTTATATCATTTCCATGACGAGTATAGATATGTGTAACCCGTGCTCAGTCACCCCTTGCATTGTTCCTCTAGTAACTAAGTCTATAATATTAACTGCCACCAGCATTGATGCGACATAGCGGCAGTGTCCTTGTGTCGTATTGTGCCAAGTACAGATCAACCAGGTTTCATCACCTTATTAGGACGACGACTATAATGTCATCGTTCATCGATGTATGCAATCCTTAGGTTAAGTATTTTATCCGCCATTGTGTTCACCTTTTTCCATTTACTTTCCACAATTGTCATACGTCTTCCCCTTGCCTCCTTCGTATCCACAGTCCACACTACGCCAATTTACTTCGTGTCTTACACCTCTTACCCCAACCAGAGATTATATAAGATAACCTGGTTATCAGTATCTGTCATAAGTACCCCGAAACAATAACTAAGTACCCCTACGAACTGCCGCTGTTGCTGATATTTATATTAATAGAAAACGCAGTTCCCAGGGCCAACTAATAGTATCCATAACCCTCGGACTGATCACATAAACTCTATCTTTTCCAGACTCCTATACCACCCCATAGTTGCATTCCCCGGTAGCATTTGGCTAACGTATTCTACTGCCTTTTCAAACTTCCATATCAATTGTAGCCTAATGCCACCCCCACACCCAGGGACCTTAGGGCCAAAATTTCCCTGTAGCCCTTGAACTCTCCCCCCCCTCTCATTAAGACACCCGCGCTTCTCGACTCTTGTCCGACCTAGCCTCTCTCTCATACCTCTTGAAGATCCTTGAATTGTCCGTTACTAACGCTCTCCAACCTTTTATATATATACTCCCATCCAGCCTACCTTCACTTAGTAGGCCAGAACAACAATTAGAACTTTACTAGCCCCTTGCATGCCATCTATTCTCTTACAACACATTCACAACCCTGCACCCAATGGTCGTCGGTGCGAGGCTAGCCGCCCCGCCAGTAACTAACTTCTATTGCCATACTTCCAGATAAATGTGGCAGAGTTAGCAACCCAGTCTCCACCATATCCAGCAAACCCTACAATTAACAACCAGCCGAGTAAAACCAGCTAGCTAAGGCACCTTCGGTTTTGGTATTAAAGGACACTCACATCTGTCTCATACAACAGGGGCTTATTACACACACTCGTGATATGGCAAGCCCCTAGCCACAGCCGGCCGCCCACTAGATCAGAGAGGGGGCGCCCAGCTCCCCTTTTTGCCCACCCGAGGAGGGAGACCCCCACCCCCGCGGAGGTATACCTGGCCCCTGTTTTGACTTTCGAGTCATTGCCAGGTAGCACAGGAATTCTTCCTATCAATGAACTAACCATGAATGACTAACACCTTTACTAACCTCTATTAACTCACAATAAACCATTTACCTTTCTTGCATGCTCTGATCACTAAATTAGCACCTCAGCTATACCATAGAATGAAGATTGAACAATCTAGAGAGACGCTCCTATCACAGCTGTCCCCATCCTCCTCGCAAAGTAGATCCAGTCTCTCTCCCCTAAATACGTCCAGTATAGCCAAAATAGTACCTCTTACTAAGGCTCAGTTATATGAAAATATAAAGGCTTCCTATCGCCCTGTGCCACAAAAGTAAATACCATCTTACCTAGTCCCCATATCTATTGAGAGCTCAATTAAGTCCATAAGACTCGAGATCCCTACTGTCTACAGGGTCCAGAACCGAGCCTATAAATCTAACTCCCGCCCCCAGTCAAATTAGTTGAAAGCTAGACACCAACCAGTGGTCACTACCCTGCAGTTTACCTCTAGCTCTGCCCTTGTGTTGTTCCGGAGTTGAGAGATTCCAGATCCGGCAGACTCCGTGGCAGAGAAGACTGATAGAAGCATCTGTCCATGTACAAGTCCTAACGTGCACCTTATAACCTTCACACAAATTCGTGGGTATATAAGTGTGTAGCCAGCAACGATCATCAAGAGATCCGACTTGAGAACTTCCTACATTTTGGACCATCTGGACGGCCGAGGAACCAGTCGTTAGCCCCCAACATCACCGGAAGCAAGATAACCAGGACCAGATCTACCCATACTATTCAAGATTCATGTTACTAGTACTAAGTCGTATAGTACTAGCTTGATACTCACTTATTAACTTTCTATAAAGTGGCTAAGACCTTGCCCAGTGTAATTCATATTTAACCATTCCATTTGGGACGTACTAAGCGATCAGTGTTTTAATTAACAGGCGACCTTGACTCTCGTAATTACCTTATTCAGATATTAAAACTCTAGTGATATCTAACGTTCGCCCACTGATTTGTGTTCTACATATTTCTGCCTTAAGAATATCAAACTTAGTTCAGTACCCCCATGAGGTTACTAGAGATTTCCGTGTTCTATAATATACGCGTGTCTAATCCTAACTGTGAGTTGCTACGTGGGCACGCGACCAGCCAGCAAGAGGTAAAATCAGTGACATCGAATTATACGAATATATTGAGGTCTTCCAGTAAAATATAAACTTGCTAATTAAACCCGTGATCAGAAGAATATACCTGAACGTTGGAAGTGGGAGACTAGGCTCCATCCAGATCCGCTAATGCTAGCAGTTCCCTTCTATCATTTGTTTTGTGCGAATATAACTATCTTTCTATGCTCTTTATTTCTTTATTTCAATAAACGTGAACTTGTGTCGTGTTACCGTTTGTTTATTTTGTGTTCTCTATTCCTCATACCTTGTATTGTGCATGCAGCCTTCTATACCCAGTCATTCAGAACTCCCATTACCCAAGTTAAACCTGTAGAAAAACGGCATAACATTGGCGGCAGCGGTGGTTCTTGATTCGGATAAAAGGTTGCATTACATTGCAAGTTTGGAACAGCTAGACACGAGAACATCATGGCACAACCTAACCACGTTTTCATCCCAAATTATGATGAAACAAATTATGGGATCGAATATTCATGGACATAGTGAAACCCTTACTTGACATTACTTATACCACGGACGCACATAAAATAGCCGTAACATTACCACACCTGGGAAAAGCCGTTTCCCTGGTGGCCTATCAAGTGCGCCCTGATCTCACCTGGAACGAATTTCGCACAATAGTGATAGAAGCCATTAAACCTTCGTTGGGCATTTTCGTGGCCCACACCCGTATCCTAGACACGAAATTCGAAGGCGATCTAGATGCCACAGTCAGTAAGCTTGCCCAACACATAAAAAATTCTTTCCCCACGTTGACCAAAATCCAACAAGAACAGCAAATTCTGGTCAACCTTGTGTCGATATTGCCCTCAGCAGTAAAAGACCATTTCCGGGTGCACGATTTTGTCGGATACAAAAAAGACCTCATCACGATCCGACGTATTTTGGCCGTGCGCACAGAAGCACCCACCCAAATCGCTGCAATCAAGAGGTTTCCCACGCACCCGCAGCCAAACCAACCACCAAAACCCCAAGAATGCCTACCCAGCCTCATCTTTCAACAACAGACCCACCTACCCTTCCGGCAAGCCCCAACCCATTAGACCCCGGTTCCAACCGTCCCAGCCACGCAGAATCTTCAACCGGAACAGCAACTACAACACCTACCAAAGTAAAAACCCTACCTTAGTCATTATCAACCCCTATGATTTCCCTGCCTGTAATGCTCAGTGTGCCCTCCACCAAATTCGTGACTCTGCCAAACCTCGCCCCTCTACTCGCATTTCTGTAAATGAAGAGGAGTGGGGACAAGAGGAAGAAATTGCCCCCCATACCATGACCTCAGACGATACCGAGGAAACCCTGGAAGAGGTAGATACCGACCCCCAGGATTTTTAAAGTATCCCCCGCCCACGTTGGGCCCGGCGGGGGACGCCATAACTAGTCGCACTGCCCCCATTTATTACATGGCCAAAATCAAGGACATTCCTGTCCGCTTGCTAATCGACACGGGAGCTGCCAAGTCATGTTTGTTCAAATCTTACTATGAAAAACATCCCCGACGATTTGGCCCTTTGTTAAACACCAAAAACAGAACTCATCTCAGCTGCTGATACTTACTTAAATCTCCTAGGAGACACTTTACCCCTATCAGTAACCACTCCTGGCCCCCATGCTCGTTGTTATCACACATTTACAGTATTTTCCTCCAACTGTAAACATTATGATGGTTTCCTTGGACTTGACCTCCTTCAAAAACTAGAGGCCCAGATTGACTGCGGCCAAAGGCTGATCTCATTCAAAAACAAATTCCAGCCCAAAGCCTCTGACAAACCAATCACGCAGAAACCCATTCCCAAAAAGAAAACAACCTCCCCCTCAACAAAACCTGATTCAGGGTTACCAAGTTGCAGCTAGCACTAAGGTTACTCCTAAAACCTCCCCTTGCCCGAGATCTCTCAAAACCTCACTCAATTCAGTAAAAAAATGCCTCAACAAACGAAAGAAGACAAGTCCAAGCAACTCCCCCTCGGTAATCCCCTCAATTCTCGTAACTCTGTCCAGAATAAATCCTCCCATGTTTTCAGGACAGACTCTGATATATGTAACCCTAATTCTATTCAATGTTTATGTACACATGTTTCCAGAGAAAATGCCGACCAATGTACCCAACAATGTTTCCCCCATGCCCCCAGAAATGTTAACAACCCCAAATCAATACACCAGTCCTACACCAATAACCCATGTTCTACACCTAACTTTTTCCCCACCAACCCTCCGCAGTCCCCCCAGCAAATCCCGTTTTCTAACTCGCTCACCTCGCACCCTTCTGAACCGCCCGCACGCGCCGTTAATCCCCCCTCACGCGTGCCGACCGAGGGACACAACCATGTTCCCACCATGCCCCAGAAATGCCCAGCTATTCCACCACCCCCCCAATCCCCCTTGTGACAGTTTTTCGTCAGTAGCTCCCTTCCACCCCCCCACAATTCACACCCCTAATAAACTTCAAAACACCACACTTGACTCAGCCCCTCAAGACAGACAAACCCACCAACCCAGATAACCTCTAAACAAACCGTTACTGCCACCGACAATGCTCCCCCCACCAACCCTCCGCAGTCCCTCCAACAAATCCCGTTTTCTAACCCCCTCACACCGCGCCCCCCCGATCCTCTCACACGCCCCGTTAATCCCCCCCTCACGCGTGACCCCCACCAAAGTGACCTTGCCCCCCTTATAAGTACCAAGCACCTGCTCGCCAGTCAATCCCCCACCATCATTAGCCCAGCGGTAGTTCAGGATAAATGCCAAATTCCCCCCCACCATCAAAAATGGGTGAACCTGCAGCCCATACCCCAAACTCACATGGTATTTTCCCCCACTAACACATGCGCCAACCCCCATCGCTGCCTTTTTCAAACCGCCATCATTCCCGCTCGTATCAACCACATTCTCGTGGCTAATATCTCAGAGGAACCCCTGACATTACCGAAAGGTCTCATTATAGGAGACCTCGAAACTTTCGATGACCTCCCCATACATTGTAACGACACCCCTACCAGCCTCCAATTGCCCCCTCTTCTGAGACACTATCTGACCACCAAAAGAACGGCATGTACGACCTACTGATGGAATTCAGTGACGTCTTTGCCCAACAACCCACCGAAATCGGACAGACGGATGTAGAACAACACATCATTAACACCACAGGCCCCCCATACGACAACCGTCCCGTAGAAAGAACCCCATACAACGTCAGGAAGAGGAACGCCAAGTCCAGGAAATGTTAGAGGCCGGGATTGCCACCCCGTCCATTAGCCCCTGGTCTTCCCCTGTTGTCTTAGTCAAAAAGAAAGATGGGACAACCCGTTTTTGCGTCGATTACAGGAGGTTAAATGACATAACCATTAAAGACGCTACGCCCTTACCCCGAATAGACGATTCCCTTGACTCCCTATACGGATCCAAATGGTTCACTACCCTCGACTTGCAAGCAGGGTATTGGCAAGTGCCTATCAAGGCCGAGGACCAAAATAAAACAGCATTTTTCCACTAGTGGTGGCCATCACTATGAATTTAACGTCCTACCTTTTGGCCTCTGTAACGGACCCGCCACTTTCTCCCGTTTGATGGAAACGGTATTGCATGGCCTAACCTGGGAAACCTGCCTAGCCTATCTGGACGATATTATTGTGTACTCTCCAACCTGGGAAGAACACCTCCTCAGGTTGAGACAAGTCCTGCAAAGAATCCGAGCCGCCGGGTTGAAATTAAAACCCTCAAAGTGCGTGATTGCCCGGAATAAGGTAGATTTTCTCGGACACGTGATATCTGAACATGGTATTGCGCCAGACCCAAAGAAACTTCAAGCCATACAAAACCAAACCCCACCCACCACGGTTAAAGGAATACGTTCGTTTCTAGGTTTAGCCAGGTACTACAGACGTTTCGTCCCCCACTTTGCCACCATAGCCAGACCCCTCCACCAACTTACCCACAAAGACACCCCGTTCGCCTGGACACCTGAAAGAGACCTCGCGTTTAACACTTTGAAGCAAAATCTAATCCAAGCCCCTATTGTCGTTTTCCCTGACTACCAGAAACCTTTCCGTCTTTATACCGACGTATCTCTGTACGCCATAGGTGCAGTATTAGCTCAATTCAGAGATGGAAAGGAACATGTGATAGCGTATGCCAGCTACACACTCACCCCACCCCAACAGAATTACGCAGCCACCAAGAGAGAGTGCTTAGGGATCATTTGGGCACTCACCCACTTCCGGTCATTTGTGTTAGGCGCAAAACTCGAAATAATTAACGACCATCAATCTTTACAATGGCTGCGTAGGTGCGAAACCAACTCAGCCATTTTAGTACGTTGGAGAGAGACACTAGAGGACTACGACTTTACAATACAATATCGTCCCGGCAAACTCCATACTAATGCAGACGCCCAGTCACGTTTGCCAGTACCAAAAGACCCCCCCACCAACCTAGCCGCCTTACAAAACACTCAATTGGTATCTACCCCCACCTCCCCCCAGGAAGCCCCCCCGCCCCCTCCCTAATTCAATCTTGGGAAGCACGAATCCGACCCCCCTGGATACCGTTAAACGTCTTCAGGAGACTGACTCGCTGGGGAGATCAACTTGCCACAGACACTGGTCACATAATCTTGGACCCCACCATAGCCCACGACTACATGATTGCCATCCACGAGGGAAACGGCATACACCTGGACAAAAGAAAATGTTAAAGATCTTCACAGACCAATACTGGACCCCCAACCCCTCCAAAATTGCACAACGAGTGACAGAATCCTGCAAACCGTGTTTATTGGGAAAGGATAGATCACGCACCCCAGGCCCAGCTGGTACCATTTCTGCCAACAAACCGTTCCAAGTCCTATCCCTCGACATCATGGGCCCGGTCCCTTCTTACGCTGGCCCCCGCTATATTGTCACATTTGTAGACGTATATTCAAAATTTCTAATAGCCTGCCCAGTTAAAGACCACACAGCCACCACAGTCGCCACACTGCTTGCCACCGAAGTGTTCCCTATATTCGGCCTTCCCCTTGCTCTTCTATCGGACAATGCCCCCGAGTTTAGTGGACACGTTTGGCAACAATTCACCCAACAATGCGGTATCAAGATTAAAGACTCATCCCCGTACTGGCCTCAAGGAAATGCTATCTGCGAACGCAGCCATCGCACCATCAACAACCAGTTACGTACAAGAATGATTGCTCTTAATACCTCAGACTGGCCATCACAACTAAAGATGATACAGTGGGGTATGAACACCTGTCCTCGGGAAGACGGTATTTCCCCTCATGAACGTGTTTACGGTGTACCCCCCCCTGTTACTGCCATTCCACCACCACGCTCACCTTCCCTCCACCACCTCCACAATTGACCCATTGCAACATCTGCAAAACACCCTCCATACCGCCCAGATCTGTCAAGACACCAAAACTGATAACATCGATGAAAAAAAACCCTTTCGCCATCCATGACACCGTAATGGTAGCCAACCTCCCTATCACCAACAAGTTAGGCCCTCGCTATGTCGGACCCTACACCGTAATACAAGTCCGAAATGCCTTTCAAGTCACCATCGACTATCACGGCGTAACTCGCACGCTCCGAACTAGATTCGTCCGAGCGTTTAAACCTCTAAAGCCACAAGACATTACCCCACCCCACACGTCCGACCCTAAATTAAACACCCCTACTCAACCCCTCACTCAGGCTACGAATATTCCCATACAAACCCCTAAGGACCTAAGCCCTCCAGCACCGAACCGACAAATCTTTTCTCACCATACCCCCCCAACTAACCTCCACAAACCCCAAGCCCCCAATATCACACCCTCTTCCACCATGACACCTTCTTTCACTTCTGATAGTCAAGTCCTCCCCAACTTATCCAAGTACAAAAACCTCCACCCACAACCCCGACCACAACAGAAACCCTCCCGTCTAGCCCTGACATACCTCCACCAGGCACCACAGTGAGAAAACCACCACCGCCACCCCAAACCAAGTACACACCCAACCGCACCACACAATCTACCTCAGTAACCTCACGCTACAACTTACGCCCACGACAAACATCGTTTAAAACCTCCAGAAAACACACCCTACTAACCAAGTTCCGTAGGGCTGCCAGACCACTACCCTCCTCCTCCTCTTCTTCTTCTTCGTCGAATTCTCCCCCACAAAGGGAAAGAAGACGAATAATCACCAGCAAATCACCAACCTCATCAAACAACACACGCCCCTACCCCCAACCCTCCAACTTAAATCTACACTCCTTACCCACCCGTCTAGCCCCCCCCGCATCCGCCCCTTTCCCCTCCACGATCCCCACCACCCCACCCACACACCGACCAACCTCCTCATCTCACCGAACCCCCAACCAACCAACCCCTAAGAAACCCCCCCCCCAAAGTCACCCCCGAGAAAACTCCCACATGTCATTTACCTATAAAACATGCTTCCCCTCACTATAAAACATCGTCGAGCGACTCAAGTCCCACGACAAACATCTACCTTCCCACCAGGACCGCCAGAGGTAGAATAATCAACAGACCCATCAGATTTAAAGACAGCGATACAAAAATAACACCCCGTTCTGACACTAAGGACCCAAGCCACACAACACACACACCCCCTCCTTCCCACACACCTCCTTCACCTACCTTACCTACACCGATTTTGCGCTTTGCCTCACTATATATTCCCAACCTACAACACCGCCTAAGAAAACCAAATAAAACCCAGACTCACATTCCCCCTTCATCCCCAGCCCTGTTGTCACGCGCGAATCCCCTTTCGGTTAGTAACCCATTCACCACACTAAACAGACTCCTGTCAATCCCACACACCTCACTCCGACCCCACGGGGAAAAGCTACAAACCATTCATATGAAAGGTTAAAGTAAAGACCCCCACTGGACACTTGGCCCGTGTACCACACCCACACCAAGCCCGGGCAGCCGCCCGCCACAACACAGAGGACACATTCTTACAGGTATACATTGACCTGCAAAAGAAACCTGACCGTCGCTCTCGTGTTTGGTGGAACTTTCTAAATACCCTGAAAATGACCCACCATCACTATGCTTCTTTTAACTTCACCCTTGAGACTCGAGGACGAGCCTATAATGAAGGAGAGGGAAGTAAAATGCCCCAGAACAAGAAGCCCACCACAGAAGCCACGAGCGAACACCACACAGAAACACCCGGAAGAAAGGTCCACAGAACGAAAGGACCAGCTGACCGAGCCCGCCATTCCACAGGCCCAAGCCCGCAGGGCTAAACAGCTCCAGGACACACCCATTTACCTTTTCTAAACTAACCATTTTCCACACCTCACGTACACTAACCCCCTCGTGTCCTACACTTATTAACTACAAAGATGATGAACAGGAATATACATTCATATTAAAAACACCCATGCCTGTCCCGACGTTGAGCCAATGCCAACACATCAGACAGCCATAATTATATCTATGTATGTTCTTGCATCCGAGAAGTAGATGTTATATATCTTAGAAGTTAAAACACCCACGCTGTCCCTAGACCCCGTATATCATTTTCCATGACGAGTATAGATATGTGTAACCCGTGCTCAGTCGCCCCTTGCATTGTTCCTCTAGTAACTAAGTCTATAATATTAACTGCCACCAGCATTGATACGACATAGCGGCACTGTCCTTGCTACAAAGATGATGAACAGGAATATACATTCATATTAAAAACACCCATGCCTGTCCCGACGTTGAGCCAATGCCAACACATCAGACAGCCATAATTATATCTATGTATGTTCTTGCATCCGAGAAGTAGATGTTATATATCTTAGAAGTTCAAACACCCACGCTTGTCCCTAGACCTCTTATATCATTTTCCATGACGAGTATAGATATGTAACCCGTGCTCAGTCACCCCTTGCATTGTTCCTCTAGTAACTAAGCCTATAATATTAACTGCCACCAGCATTGATGCGACATAGCGGCAGTGTCCTTGTGTCGTATTGTGCCAAGTACAGATCAACCAGGTTTCATCACCTTATTAGGACGACGACTATAATGTCATCGTTCATCGATGTATGCAATCCTTAGGTTAAGTATTTTATCCGCCATTGTGTTCACCTTTTTCCATTTACTTTCCACAATTGTCATACGTCTTCCCCTTGCCTCCTTCGTATCCACAGTCCACACTACGCCAATTTACTTCGTGTCTTACACCTCTTACCCCAACCAGAGATTATATAAGATAACCTGGTTATCAGTATCTGTCATAAGTACCCCGAAACAATAACTAAGTACCCCTACGAACTGCCGCTGTTGCTGATATTTATATTTAATAGAAAACGCAGTTCCCAGGGCCAACTAATAGTATCCATAACCCTCGGACTGATCACATAACTCTATCTTTTCCAGACTCCTAAACCACCCCATAGTTGCATTCCCCGGTAGCATTTGGCTAACGTATTCTACTGCCTTTTCAAACTTCCATATCAATTGTAGCCTAATGCCACCCCCCCGCCCAGGGACCTTAGGGGCAAAATTTCCCTGTAGCCCTTGAACTCTCCCCCCCCCTCTCATTAAGACACCCGCACTTCTCGACTCTTGTCCGACCTAGCCTCTCTCTCATACCTCTTGAAGATCCTTGAATTGTCCGTTACTAACGCTCTCCAACCTTTTATATATATACTCCTATCCAGCCTACCTTCACTTAGTAGGCCAGAACAACATTAGAACTTTACTAGCCCCTTGCATGCCATCTATTCTCTTACAACACATTCACAACCCTGCACCCAATGGTCGTCGGTGCGAGGCTAGCCGCCCCGCCAGTAACTAACTTCTATTGCCATACTTCCAGATAAATGTGGCAGAGTTAGCAACCCAGTCTCCACCATATCCAGCAAACCCTACAATTAACAACCAGCCGAGTAAAACCAGCTAGCTAAGGCACCTTCGGTTTTGGTATTAAAGACACTCACATCTGTCTCATACACAGAGGGTTATTACAAACACTGGTGATATGGCAAGCCCCTAGCCACAGCCGCCGGACGACTATATCAGAGAGAGGGCGCCCAGCTCCCCCTTTTTGCCCACCCGAGGAGGGAGACCCCCACCCCAGCGGAGGTATACCTGGCCCCTGTTTTGACTTTCGAGTCATTGCCAGGTAGCACAGGAATTCTTCCTATCAATGAACTAACCATGAATGACTAACACCTTTACTAACCTCTATTAACTCACAATAAACCATTTACCTTTCTTGCATGCTCTGATCACTAAATTAGCACCTCAGCTATACCATAGAATGAAGATTGAACAATCTAGAGAGACGCTCCTATCACAGCTGTCCCCATCCTCCTCGCAAAGTAGATCCAGTCTCTCTCCCCTAAATACGTCCAGTATAGCCAAAATAGTACCTCTTACTAAGGCTCAGTTATATGAAAATATAAAGGCTTCCTATCGCCCTGTGCCACAACAGTAAATACCATCTTACCTAGTCCCCATATCTATTGAGAGCTCAATTAAGTCCATAAGACTCGAGATCCCTACTGTCTACAGGGTCCAGAACCGAGCCTATAAATCAAACTCCCGCCCCCAGTCAAATCAGTTGAAAGCTAGACACCAACCAGTGGTCACTACCCTGCAGTTTACCTCTAGCTCTGCCCTTGTGTTGTTCCGGAGTTGAGAGATTCCAGATCCGGCAGACTCCGTGGCAGAGAAGACTGATAGAAGCATCTGTCCATGTACAAGTCCTAACGTGCACCTTATAACCTTCACACAAATTCGTGGGTATATAAGTGTGTAGCCAGCAACGATCATCAAGAGATCCGACTTGAGAACTTCCTACATTTTGGACCATCTGGACGGCCGAGGAACCAGTCGTTAGCCCCCAACATCACCGGAAGCAAGATAACCAGGACCAGATCTACCCATACTATTCAAGATTCATGTTACTAGTCCTAAGTGTTATAGTACTAGCTTGATACTCACTTTATTAACTTTCTATAAAGTGGCTAAGACCTTGCCCAGTGTAATTCATATTTAACCATTCCATTTGGGACGTACTAGGCGATCATTGTTTTTTAATTATCAGGCGACCTATACGCTCGTAATTACCTTATTCAGATATTAAAACTCTAGTGATATCTAACGTTCGCCCACTGATTTGTGTTCTACATATTTCTGCCTTAAGAATATCAAACTTAGTTTCAGTACCCCCATGAGGTTACTAGAGATTTCCGTGTTCTATAATATACGCGTGTCTAATCCTAACTGTGAGTTGCTACGTGGGCACGTGACCAGCCAGCAAGAGTAAAATCAGTGACATCGAATTATACAAATATATTGAGGTCTTCCAGTAAAATATAAACTTGCTAATTAACCTGTGATCAGAAGAATATACCTGATGTGTTGGAAGTGGGAGACTAGGCTCCATCCAGATCCGCTAATGCTAGCAGTTCCATTCTATCATTTGTTTTGTGCGAATATAACTATCTTTCTATGCTCTTTATTTCTTTATTTCAATAAACGTGAACTTGTGTCGTGTTACCGTGTGTTTATTTTGTGTTCTCTATTCCTCATACCTTGTATTGTGCATGCAGCCTTCTATACCCAGTCATTCAGAACTCACATTACCCAAGTTAAACCTGTAGAAAAACAGGGCATAACGCTCTCACTTGAAAGACCATTATTACCAGTCGCTAAGGCAGCCACCCAGAAGCTGGGTGTGCTCAACCGCCTCAAGGGGTTATAGACCCTGTGCAGCTTCTCTCTGTACAGGGGCACTGTGCATCCTTGTATTGAGTGTTGTTCACATGTGTGGGGAGGATCTCTCACACTGTCATAGACAAAGTAGGAAGGAAAGCCTTTATCATTAGCTCCCTCCACTCACCAATTCCTGCAATCTCTCTTCATCGGCAATGTTGCATCTGCTCGCTATTCTATCGTTAATATAATAATCAGTGTTCCTCGGAGCTTTCCCAGTGTATACCACCTCCTCTAGTAGGGTACGTAGTACCGCCTTGCAACACAATCCCCCACCCTACTCTGTGCATTCTTCAACCCAAGGGGAAACGCTATTCTCAGACTTTCTTCTATCAACAGCTGAGCTCTGGAACTCTCTCCCAGATCAGTCTTTCCCTTTTCCTATGACTTAAATTGCTTCAAACTCTGTGTGTCCAGGCATTTTAGCTCGAACGTCCCTTGATGGGGCCTGTCACTCTTTCAACTCTGGGGAGGAACTTGCTGTAGGCAGTTATGCCTTTTGTCTCCATTCACATAGAAAAAAGAATATAATATCATAGCCTACGTTATTTTAAATTGGGGATAGGTCTTTGCACATCCTCTTATTCCTACAGTAATAGTAAAAAATCATGAAAAGAAAGGGTCGGTGAGGTCATTTCCCTGAACATCGATTTTATTACAACAATCGTCCTTCTTAGGAATATTGAATAAACAAATCAATCTAGTTGTAAGTAGGACTGAATAGTTGTCCTCAATGATTACATAAGGTCAATTATTTGAGTCGATGCCATTGTCCAATGGAAGAATTAAATTATATACTTATCAAAAATATGATGAATAAAGTCTTTTGAGAATCTGTTTTATTTGTCTTGAATATATATTATAGGTTTGACTCTTGCAAGGAGATAAGAAAACCTAATATTTAGTAGTGGCCCCGGAATCATTGACGATATGCCTATTACATAAGGCTACCTCTTCAAACGCCCATAAGCCGCAGTTTGAACTACCGCCGCAGAGCTCAGAGGAACCTTCATCATAAGCACACGCTAAATCACTCATGGATTCGTCTTATGATTGGGTTCTCACTACGAAAAAACTTCGTAAAAAATAAAAAATAAAAACAATTAAGAATAACAATACATAAAGCTTTCCATTTCCGTGGATGTACTTTTTGTGGATTCTGGACCAGACGCTGAAAGCGCGTCCTTCCATCTTAACTGACATATTCCATATAATAAAATCCTTAATACATCAACGAATGGGAAGGGGATGGTCGGGAGGGCCCCAATCGTCAATGATTCCGGGGCCACTACTAATATTAGGTTTTCTTTATCTCCTTGCAGAGTCAAACCTATAATTTATTAGTGGCCCCTTCATCAATGAAGATATGTCTGATATCTCAAGACTGCAGGGGGACATTCGTAATATATCATAACCATTGCAAATAGTATAGGCAGATAAACAAACAACCACATAGTATTCTCACTTGTAAAAAATATATTTTTGTATAAACTGTATACAACATATAAAAAGGGGTACAAGCAGGGGCCCCCGTGCTTAAAGAAGCCTGCTTGAGGAAAAAATTGGTAACTATGAGAATCTGTTCACATGGTCACAGATCTGAAAGTTTACGGCACCCCACTTAAATTAAGCGGGTAAAAATAAAAATGTATGTTTACATGTGCACATATAAACCCCATTATTCTAATGTGTATATTTATCAAAATTAGACACAAAAAATAGAATAAATTCTTGTACTATCGCAGATGTACTTTCTAAAATGCTCCTCGTAGTTGCAACTACCGAGAATTCTTATCCAAAATAACTTGCTTCAACAGTGTATCCCACGTAAACTCTGTAAAAACAACAATTGTTGTACTAAATTCTTTGTACCTCAACAACATTTCCCGTAGTCATTACTACCGAGAAATTTTAATCACCCAAAAAACATAACTCCTCTACATTGTATCACAGCTTGTATACTCTGTACATATCCTCCGGCGGGGTCTAGGGTGTCTTATGGTTCACTGACGGCACAACCCCCCCCCCCCCCCTCTTTCTTAACCCTAAAAACTAGTGACTTAGAGACCCATCAACGACCCTTTGCCGTTGAAAAGCTACACATGGCATTTGATGGTTTGTCTAGTTGCGCTACCGACAGGTATCGAGTCAAAACACCTACTGATTTGAAGCCCATAGTTGAGTAGTACCTATGTCTTCAAATGAAGTTGGGAGGAAAACCGTGACAGCATTACTTGCACATTTGCGTAAATCGTGAGGGCCACTACCACTACGCCGTGGATTACATCTCTTTAATGACTTCTATTCGCAGGGGAAGCCCAGTTTATCGTTTCTATTAATCTTTTAACTGTACTCAGATTACCCATAATAAGCCCTCTTGTTGGTTAACGAGGTCGCCACCCCTCATATATTTGGTTTTAACGCTTGTACAGGACACAAAGTATGGTGGCCACTTTACCCGCGTTTCAACGTCCGGGCACCAGTTGAAACTCTGAGAAACAATATGTTCACTGTTCATTCTTTGCGACTGAACCCTGGGGAAGGCGCAATATGAATCGCAATCATTGAGTCTACCAAACCTTATGCAATTAGGGGTGATTGCTCATCGCCGCCAGCTTTTTTCAAGACACCCTGTTACACAGTTGCCAAAGCCCATTAGGAACTACAGCCTTTGTAATATCAAATTCAAAATCTGCCGTATTCTGATAAAGACGGGAAATGATAGCAAAGATACCGCTTTGTCAAGAGACCAGGTCAGGCATGAGTCTGCCGGGGAAGGTGGTCGGAGTTTGAAGCATGCTCAATGAAACCTCGTTTCTTCAGATGTGGTATGGCTAGACCTGTAAGGTCAAAGAATGGCACCCTGATAGCTGTTTAAGTGATTTTTTAGAGTCACTACAGATAGGAATCTTTGTTCAACACAAATAGTTGAAAGAATTAAAAACTTATGTCACACCGAAGGCACTGTCTGTTCCGTTCTAACTATCCAAGAGGTTAAAGGAATGACAATGGGAGTGATATTGCCTCATGGTAGATTGTGTTGTATCGATTCATAAAGTTATCTGTTACCGTTTCTACCATACGGCTGTTAGCCACCGGGCCTCCTGAATAGTCCACAATGCAAAGGTCAGCGAGGGTCTTTACGTTGCCAATCGTGTCTAAGTGCGATAATACACGACCGGGAACGCGACACGGGGTTAGTTGCACTCGTTATCCAAGTGCTCGGTACAACATACTGCGCCGGCCACAGGGCCGCGAATATTACGAGGAAATACGCCTCGATACTCCCGTAGTTGGTTGACTACGTGGCACATTAGAGAGGCGTCTGTGGCTGGAAACGGAGGAGGGGAAAACAGATACATGGAACTCCACTTGCTACAATCCGTCACCAATGCGTCGTGGGCCCCCCTGCCGGGCTTAATGTCCGGCGTTGTGAGGTAGAGAGGGGAGTTTTGTGATTCGCCTCTGACGCAAAACAGATCCACTTGTGGACGGTAAGGCTCTGCAATCATTTGGTCGATAATGTGTGCTTGAGTGCCCCACTCGACTGTGGTGCTCTGTCTCCGGAGCCAGACGTCTGCCCAGCCGTTTGCTACGCATGGGAGATATGATGCAAATGAAGATGAATGTTCGAGCTCGTATGCTAGAACAAACTCTTCTGACACGTCTAGCAACTTCCGAGACCTCGTTGACCCTTGTTTCTGAATGCAGTGAAGCTGCCAGTGAGATTTGTCAATCCCTGAAGGCCACCGACTTTTCCCATAAAGTTAGAGCCGTTTGAACATGAAGGAAATACAAGGGGACTAGTAAACTCTTTTACATTTATGTGGGAGGTTTCTGAATGGGACCAAAGCCCTTGACCCTGCTTGCCCGAATGTTGACCTGGGAAAGCTCCAACCTATCGTCCCTGACGCATTGTGTCCACCCATACAGTCGGCGGAGGAGACGTCAATGACATGACTGAGTGCCAGCGTTTACCTCTTTGCCCAGACCGCTAGTAAAGATGTGTATTAATGTTGGCTAGGCCTTAATTTTTCACGCCGGTAATAGGGGGAAATATTTGTTGCCCTCCACGATTAAACGTTTGACTTTCAAACGGCCCAACTTCACCAGTTAGTTGAACCCAGCTGAGAGAACATACGACTAGAGATTCCCAGAGTCTCCGTGTCGTAGTCAGACTGTGGAGAAACATAAACAGTTTTTTGCGAAATCTGTTGCGCATTGTCCACAATTCTGACTCAGAGTGAGAGATGAGTGTCCCAGACCAGTCCCTATCCACTGCATTACTCGTGTTGGAAACCAGGGTCGACTTTAACAAGTGGACCTTGAATGAATCCTAGAGATTTGACATGGTTTAAAGTATAATGTTGACAGATGAGTGTTGCCTAACTCCTCTGTCTCTGGACACCACCAGCCAGTCATCAAGGATACCACATGATCCTGATCACTAGGCTCTAAAATGGGCACAGGGCTT